>PVKZ01001836.1:0-310948 GCA_004027375.1 Macroglossus sobrinus | reverse complement strand
AGGAGAAGGAGAAGGAGAAGGAGAAGGAGAAGGAGAAGGAGAAGGAGAAGGAGAAGGAGAAGGAGAAGGAGAAGGAGAAGGAGAAGGAGAAGAAGAAGAAGAAGTAGAAGAAAAAGAAAGAAGAGAAGGAGAAGGAGGAGAAGTTTATATGTGTATTTGGGAGAATAGGGCTGTCTGTTTTGCTGTATTTTCATTGAGAGTGAAGACATCTTTCTTAGAATCCTTCAATAGACTTTTCTTTATAAATCACTAGTCAAAACTGGGTCATATGTTCGTAAAACAATCACTAAGAAGATTAAGACACTGTGATTGATTTATGCCAACAGAATATATCTCTTGAGCAGGGGATGGAACTATAGAAGGGAGGGATAGATATACTTCTTTAGAAAGAAAAAGTGATGGTAGTAGAATAGATGTAGAACAAACAAGCCAACAGTTCCTGCTATACAGAGACAAAACTGACAGAATCAGAGGTGGACCCCTCAGGGAGGGTGACAACTTTTTATTGGCTAATGGTCAATCAGATTTTCTCTCTTGAAAAGAATTTAAACTAAGAGAAACATGGACTTTACTTAGATTGTAGTAGATACTTAACTAATAATTCATGCAGAATTGGATCTGGGCAGAAAAACTGTTTTTAGTTGATGAGTAAGCAGACAATAAGGAGAGCCAGAATCATGGAGTGGGTTTTCTTCTCTTTATATACAAAAAGATTTGACTAGGATGTTCATATATTTTTGTACTTCAGAGTAAGTACAGTGTAGGTTTAAGCTGGGCCTTCTGCATGCCTAGTTTGTGTATCTTTGCAGTTCTCAAACTAACAAAAAAATTCCAGATGGATGAAGAGCACCAAAGCTAAGATGATGCTTACTCTTCAAGGCCCATTTGTTCTCTTGACTGTCTGGATAAAATCCTCAGTGGTATTTGCCTGGGATTCCCCACTTAATAGGGTCAACAAGATCTCTAGTTCCTCATACTCTACTGTTCTACTGGGAGAATCCCAGGTGGCTCACACAATCTTTTGAGGATAATGACTGCTGGAATTGACAGTATTTTTTGTGTTGGTGCCTTGAAAACCTTGATCATTTTTGCTGTTATTACTCTTCATCTTGCCCTTAATTTGAAATAACAGTTTAGCTAGGTGAAAATTCTAGTTTGACAGTTGTTTTCCCTCTGAACTTTGAAGATATGATTTCAAAGTCTTCTGGCATTTGTTTGTGCTGATGGATTTGTAATAAATAGTTTTATTCTTTGCTTATTTTAAGATGTTCTTTTTATTGCTGATATTCTGCATTTTCATGACAACATAGCTAAGTAAAGCTTAATTTTGCTTAGGAGACAGTGTATTTCCAACACTAGAACAAATAAATGTCTTTCTTTAATTCTAGAGGTATTTCCTCTCCCCCATTTTGACTGTCCTTCTTTCTTAAAATCAACGTTAAAGTTCCCCATCCTATGTGTCATATAGCTAAAATATTTTTCAGGCATTATATCTCTTTCTCTTTTTGTATTAGGTCATTTTTCTTACACATTATTCTAAGTCACCATTGCTGTGTTTAGTCCAGTATTTAACTTAACTATGATTCTTATATTAATGAATTTCCAACATTTTATTTGGTTAGTTTTTAATGTCACCCATTTTTTCTTCACCAATTCTTTTTTTAGGAACATTTAAAGTATATTTATTTTATAGTATCATATTTTTCTGTTAGCTACAGAGCTTGAGATGTGATTTTTCTTGGTTGTTGCATCTGATGACTTTGTCATTATAATTTGTTTCCTCACATGCTTCATAATTTTTGACAGTGAGCTTGTTTTTAGTGGGAGAAGTTTTGGTATGGGAATCTTGTGTATGACCTGGAATGTAGATAAATCCATATGGAGTATCTGCTCTGGGACCCTATAGTTTCTCTTATTTTAGACTCTTGTTTTTTGTTTCTCCCTACATGTTAATGGTTGGGAACCTCTGCTCTTGTCCTTGCTGCCTCACAACTTTCTCTAACACTTTTCATGGTCTCAACAACTATCAGCTGCTGACATTGATTCAGCACCTAACAGTGTTACAGCCAGCATCCCTGATTCTCTTGGCCTTTCCAGCTTGGTCTCCAGCTGCAGCTCCTATCACTCACTACTTCTACATTCTAGACAAGAAGAGGGAGAAAGGGGAAAGGGTAGGGCTCTGACTTCCATTCACATCTCATTGGCTGGAATTTTCCTATGGCTTCTGCTAGGACTGGAAAAGTGGACATTTGAGTTTTTTGAGGGTCTACAGTAGAAGCAGATGAGAGCAAAGAGGGTTGGAAGTGGCTATAAGGTAAGAAAATTTGTATTAGGTTTTTCAAAAAAGTTTATTGTTATTGCAAACATGAAAATTACATGCCCATTATAGAAAATTTAGAAAAACAGCATAGAAAAAAATAAACGTACACATTTCATCACTTTAAGCAAGAACTATTGACAATTTGATGCAGTTCCTTCTAGATTCTTGCCTGTTTTCCTCATGATTCAGATCATATTGTATTTACAAGGATGGATTTGACCTTTTCTTGTAACATGAAAGGATGAGAAATTCTCCATCTCTTATGACAATTTCTTAAACACTTTTTGTCTGCATTATATTTCATTATGCTGCTGCACCATAGTGTAGCTTCTCCCCTGCTGTTAGAATAAAGATTTTCCCCCCTCTTTCCAGCTGTACAGAATTAAAAACAACTCTGTGCTAAACTTCTTTGTGCCCAGAGCCTTTTCCCTCTTTGTTCTATTTATTTAATTTTTTATTTTTTTGGTGGGGAAGAGGAGAAGGTAAAAAAAAAGGTTTGGTTTCTGCTTCAAAGAGCTTTCCTAAAGAGTGGTGATTCATTTACATTACACATCATTTTGGGTGAACACTGTCTTCTTGTCTTTCATGACAGCTTGAATTCAAGGTAATGTATGGAATATGTGTTTTCCTGAAATCCAGTGTATTCATTTAGACCTATATGAGTTGTTCTTTGTGTTCTTGAAAGATAGTGGTGTTTTGACTTCAATAACAAATGAAAAATCACAAAAGTAACTTGTGTTTGATTTAAGTCTAGGCTTATTACTTAGGAACTATTCAGCAATAATGGTCTCAGATATTTAAATACTCTGTGAAACTGCAGTTAATCAAGGGGCTGCTTATTTTAAGAATTATGAAACCGACAAGGGCTTGAGAAAAGAATTTTAAGTCTGGATGCCAAGTTCAAAGCAAAATATTAATAATCTTCTCATAGTTGCAATAATATAATAAAATAGAGGGAGAAGATAATAAGAATTATGAGTAATGTTAAATAAAAAGGGCACACAGTACTGGGAAATTTTATATATTCATTTATAAAATTTATTTTTAAATTATATTTGACACATAATATCATATTAGTTTCCAGTGTACAACACAGTTATTAAACATTTATATAACTATGGAATGATCACCCCTCTAAATCTAATACTCACCGACACCATAGTTATTATGTTATTTTTTAATTTTCATTTACAGATGACATATTATATTAGTTTCAGGTGTACAGCATAGTGGTTAGACATTTATATGACTTATGAGGAGATCCCTCAGATAAGTCTAGTACCCACCTGACACCAAACATATTTATTACAATATTATTGACTATATTCCCTATGCTGTACTTTGCATCTGCATGACTATTTTTATAACTAGCAATTTTACTTAATCTTTTTCAATATCACCATGCACCTATCACAATGGCTATCATTGATAAATCAACAAAAAACAAGTGCTGGTGAGGATGTGGAGAAAAGGGAACCCTTTTGTACTGTCGGTGGGATTGTAAATTGGTGCAGCCACTATAGAAAACAGTATGGAGGTTCTTCAAAAAATTAAAAAGAGAACTATCACATGATTCATCAATTCTACTTCTGGGTATTTATCCAAAGAAATTCAAAGCACTTATTTGAAAAGATATATGCACCCATATGTTTATTGCAGCATTATTTAAAATAGCTAAGATATAGACATAACCTAAATGTCCATTGATAGATGGATAAAGAAGATGTGGTATATATATACAATGGAATATTACTCAGCCATAAAAAAGAATGAAATCTTACTATTTGCAACAATATGGATGGACCTAGAGGGTATAATACTAAGTGAAATAGGTCAGAGAAGGAAATTTTTTTTCTATTAAATTTGCCCCTTATTTAAATTTAATAAAATTCTTGTAAATAACATGAGGCAGGAAACTAGTTACATTGTACTGTTTGGAACTTCTTGAGAGCAAAAGAATAAATACTGATCAGCTTCTCTGGTTTTAACTTAATCATTTATCTTAAAACATTATTTTGTAACTCGAACATTTATGTTATGCCTTGAAAAATCAAAGCAGATAACAAAATCATGAAGAAAACCAGAAACATCATCAATACATCTAGACAGACGTTTGCTGGTTGTTTTTGGAATCGAAAACCCTTTTTCCACCTATTGAGCATACTCTCTTTTTGTAGGCACAGCCCTGGCAAAAAGAACCTGGCTGGTGCACAGAACTTTTAAATATTCTGCAAGTAGAGAACTTATTCTCTCCATAGAGATCAATTTTTTCTTTTTACAAGTCAAATCTTTATATTTACTCAGATTTTGCCCACCACTTCCTGTAGAATTTCTTGCACATGGGAAGATGTGTACCTGGAGTGATAACAATATCAAGTTTTTTTTCACAATCTCTGCACACCATCCTTCTGCCGACAGTTCCCATAGCTGCGGAACCATAGCTTGTTTTTAGAATCAGGAATTATTTTGGGCAGATTCCCAGGAATGGGACTAGTGGGTCACAGAAAATGAACTAGGTAGTGTCTTGGAGTGTGTTGCCAAAGAGGCTGCCTGGGTCATTCGGATGCCAGCTCGTTGAGTTCTCTCTGCTCTATTGGCTGTATCTCTTTGCAGGCCGCTGGTACTAGTCTGTCTGCAGAAAAGCTACTGGTGGGAGGGTTCTGCTAGGCCTCAGGAGAAAACACACACACTCACTCTTGACTTTCAAAACATCTCCACCCATACTCTGGTCACCCCCCTCCCTTCAACATGTTTGTTTGTGGTGGAACATTTTTGTTTCCATCACTTGTAATTAGGACTTAACTCCTAAGACGTGGGCAAACACCCCTTAAGGGGCTGACTGACTGGGTGGCCTGTGTTCCATTATGGTATTTTATTCACCCTCCACCCTGGCTCCATCCCCATTATGGAGCCATTACCATGACAAGCATCTTCTTTGGGGCAATAAGAATGGGCGGGGCCAAGTTCCACACGCTTAATGTGTTTGATGTTTTACCTTTCAAAAAATTCTTTGGGGAAATTCAAGTTGGCTTGTTGAACAAAATAAATAAGCCTTTTATTGTCAACAAGGGCTAAGGGCTGGCAGCTTTGATAACAAGGAAAGCCTGGACAGGTCAACAACCTGAGACCAGAGTGAGCAGGTCACATCCAGCGCCACTTAAGACAAGAAAGGAATGGGAAAACTCTCAATGGCAGTAGAAACTGACTCAGATCCAAAATAACTGAGATGAACTAAGCCTCAGCCCAAACCTAACTTCAGTGAACTTTGGGTAGCTTTTGGTTGCCGCCACTGGAAGAATCACGGATTTTGCCTGCAGATAGCGCACTTGGAGACTCTGGACCTTTTTCTGCGCTTCTGTCTGGCCTCACACCACAGTTTTCTTTAGCCTGGAAGCCCTTAAAAGTGAGCATGTGTCGAGTCAGAGGGACCAGTTAGCCTGATATCCTTCCCCATCCCCGATTTACAATAGATTTGCTCTCGTTTGATTTTTCTTTTTTAAACTTGAGACTTAAGATTGAAATTTCACAGTACTATATTGTTTTAAGTTTATACTTCTTGGCTTCATAGACAAACAAGCTTGTTTAAAGTGGATTTACTCCTTCCTTCTCTCCCTCCTTCCTATATAAGTATGTATGTATGTATGTATGTATTTTACATGTTTAATGAGATTTACTCTGGCATGGTGGAAAGAGAATGAGGTGTGCAGCCAGATACTCTGGTTGGAATTCATGCTTTTCTATTAGCCTTAGTGTAGGGTGACAAGATGTCCTAGGTTGCTGGTGGCTGAGGGGTTACCTGGAATGCAGGACTTGCAATGCTAAACCTGGGGCAGTCCTAGGCAAACCAAAACAGTTTACTTGGGCAAGATCACCTTACTTAGGCAAGAGACTTAACCTATCAGAGCCTTGGTTTCTTCATCTGTGAAATACTTGTCTAATAGGTGATTATAAGGATTAATAATACCTGTCTAATAGGTGATTATGAGGATTGGAGCTAGTGTACCACTGAAGCTATGTCTGAGGTTTACAAGATATCAGGAGATGATAATATAAGTACTATTAACATTAATAATTATCTGTATTTTTTTAAGGCTCAAAGTGATCTTTCACCATTATTTATTTCTGCCACCAATGCTTTTCTCTTAATTTCTAAGATTTGTTCAGGAATGAGGTGTTTATTTTATTTTCTTCATTTTTATTGTTAAGCTTAGTTTTCTAAAACTTTGCTTTGTGCAGTTTTAAAAAAGCTACTGAATTATGCCTCATTCCTAACATCTCTGAGTAGAGTCTAAGGGAAACACATGGACTGAGATTGAGATGATATTTTAGAAGCCCTGAGAAACTCATTGAGGCCCCTAAAGTCTTTCTCTTTGGATACAAGACAAACAGTTCCTATTAAGCCTTTTCTTTACCACATACAGGTTTGGTGTGTTTTAGGTATTAAATGGATACCTCTAGGTCCATTGGGAGCTGAGGGTCTGCTCTGGATCTTTCCCTACACAGGGAAAGTAAAGGCCTGGGTCACCTGCCAACACAGCAAGCTCATCTTTACTCTTTTGGGTTGGCCCTTCTGTCCAGAAAAAGGAACTGGGAACTGGGGAGGGTAATGGGTTGAAGATAAGGAGATGAAGTCCGGGTAACCTTGAGAAGAAAGTAAGGGTTAAACCTGAGTGTGGCCTCCAATCCTTGTCCTGGCTCCCCTATCAGGCCTGAGGAGGGTCCTGAGCATGTCCTGACTCTGCGCTGGTCCTTGTCCACAACGGGGTGTGGGCCTCTGTTCTCCCATCTTCAGAGGGAGAAATAAATGCCAAAGGTTCTCCAAAGGGAAAGAAAAACTAAAACCACACAGAATGAGGTCAGTTTTAGGCTCAAGACTATTTTTATTTTACTTTCCAGGATAAACAGAATGCTCTACTCAGCTAGGACTTAACAGCTTCCTTCTTTCAAGCAGACTGAGATGGTCAGGTTACCAGGTAATAGGCTGCACTTGCCCTTGTGGACTTTCTGTCTGGATGGTATTATTTTTAATTGTGATAAAAAAACACATAACATAAAAGTTACCATATTAATCGTTTTGAGTATACAGTTACATAATAGTATGAAGTACATTGGCATTGCGCCATGTCTGGTTGTTACTTTCTATATTTTGGTTCTCCATTAGTTTTTAGTTTTATTTTTTTCTCTGGGTATAAAATGAAGAACTTCTCATTAAAGAAAATTTGGAAAGTATTGAAAAGTATAAATAAACAAAAAATATCATTATATCCCCAATCAGAAGAAACCACCTTAAAAATATTTTGAAATGTTTTCTTCCAGGGCATTTTTCAATGCATTATTTAAAAGAATTAATATTTTTAAAATATCTTACTAATTTAATGGCTGTAAGTCTACCCCTAGTTACATTTTAGGTTGATACAGTTTTACTATTTTAAATAATTGATATGTATCTTTGGGCATAAATATTTATGATTATTTCCTTAAAGGAAATAATTAAAGTACAAATATTTTTAGCCTTTTTTAATATTAGATATAACATTTTCTTTAAATTCTCTACCTGCCTTCCCTCTCCACCCACCCCCCGCAATCTAGTTAAAAGATAAGACAAAATATGATGTTTTCTCTGTAAGGAACTTGTATGTTCCTTGTTGACAAGCAGGATCCATCTCTTCCTGGAAAGTTCTCCGAGGTAGAAATCTTTAATTTATTTTAGCAACCCCCTGTAGCAGGGGTGGCTAAGAGATTTCATCTTAGTTGTTTATTAGGGAGCAGCTGACTTTAATATCAAGTATTGTGGTGGTATATATACCAAAACCATCACTTTGATATCTAAATTAAATTCTTTTACTCCAGAATGGCATTCGAATACATTTGAAACATTTTAGTGATACTTTGTCTCCATTATATTGTTTCCTGAACTTCATATTAAACTAAAAAAGAATTCTGTTTATCCTCAATTCCTAATACCTCTTAATGCTCATTTAATTTTAATTTGGGCTATTTTGAAGTGAACAATTTCTTTCTAACTGTGGATTGGGATCAGCCTGGTTTCAGCTGAAGGATTAGAATGGTTCAAAAGCAGTTCTGAGGCATCTATAAATGCTTAAGAATTGAAAAATCAAAGAAATTATGGTGCCTGTTGAGGGCCCAGAAATATAAGTGGATGATTGAGTGTGGGTGAGTATCTGTGAGTGTGCATTTGTATGTGTGTGTCTGTGACAAGTGTCTGGGAGCTTCTGGCCACTCAGAGTGGTCATAGGTTGGAGGTGAGTGGGGTGAGGTCAGAATTTTTGGAGGATCAGAGGTTAAGTATAAAGCACTAAACACAGGACTGATGATCACAGGACTCCATAAAAAAACAAACTGATGAAAACATGTTGGTGAATTATTGTAACCAATTCCACAAGGTCATATAACTGGTTGGTAGTGGAGTTGGGACCAAAACTCAAGTTTCTGATTCCAAGGGCAAGGCTCTCTCCAGTGAAATATATCAACCCTGAGATACCTTGCACTTTGGCAAAAACTGTGGCCAGTGACGTGGTTGACCCTGTGTAATGTTCTGTGAAGGTAGGACAGAGCTGAATATTACCCAAGAAAACAGTAAAAATATTGGGCATCGCACAGACACATTGATTAAATCTTTTTATTTTGGACTTCAAGGTAGATTACAGTGAAATAGTCAGTAGCCAGTTCCTCAGGATTCCTCAGGGAATTTTATGGATAATGTTTGTTAGTCATATGTGGAGCATATATGTTATTACTTGATTCCTCCATTTCTGTCTTTGCACAGGAGTCTTCAAAATGCCCCTAATCTTAGGAAATCAAAATTTGAATAGCTCAAAATTACATACCAGTTTTGTAATCCCACTTGGTTAAAATTGAATGTCAAGGGTTTGTATTTGTTTGTTTTGTTTTTTAGCTTTTAATTATTAGTTTTCTGTGAGAACCAGAGTAATCTCTTAGGTCCTCCCTCTCTGAACTATAAAGAATGTTGTTGTTTGGTAACCGGTCAGAGAGGTCCAGAGGTTGTGCCTCTGAAGATTTTCTTGAAGTTTAGGTTCAAACAAAGTGTAAAAATGAGTTTAACTGATTTCTAAGGACTCAGGTCCTTAGAATAGTCTTTGTGTCATATGACAAATCTCCACTTTTTGATTGTGGGATCTAGGCTTTGCCAAGCTAAATATCATTGCTCTGGCTATAAGAAGAAGTTTAGGGATGGATACATGACTCAATCCAGTGAATTTTATCAGGATTTTTTTTTCTCCTACAGATATCAGGAAAGAGAGACCTCCTTTCGGCAAACTTCTCTAGCTAAAAGATGGAATATGTATAGAAATAAGAGCAGCCATCACTACTGTCCTATGGGGACAATCTGCCTGAAAAGCAAACCAACAGAGAGAAAAGCAGAACTGAAATATGGGCAGAAAAAGATAGTCTTAATCACATCTCTCGATCCATCTATGCCAAAGCCAACCCTGGCCTCATATATCATAGTCACATAAGCTAATTTTCTGTTTGTCTTAAAGTTGTACAAGTTGGGTGTTTGTTACTTAAATAGGTCCTTTACTTGAATTTTTCATCATCTTTATTATCCCCATTCTATAGGTAAGGAAACTGAGACTGAGAAAGATTAAGTGCTTTGCTCAAATTGACACAGCTGGAAAGCGGTGTGGCCTGGATTTGAGATTGGGCTGTTCCGACTCTATAGCTCATGTTTTTTTACAGCCTGATGCGACCTCAGTGAGTACAGATAATTGAGTTAGTGAACCCAGCGCTTGACATCATCAAGAGGACGGGCACTGGCTCTCCTGTTTTACTAGCTCATGGGCAGGTCGATGATATTAGACACTTCAGTGCTAGTTTACCCAGGGTCAGACAGGCTTAACTTGGTCCTTGGATCCCATGCTGCATGCCTGGCTGCTCTAGGAATCCCTTTTTATTCAGGCTTCCCAACTTGCAGAAACCACTACCGGGGCTAGATCAGACCTAGCTGGCCTCTGGGCAACCAGGCTGCTGTTGAGTAGACATAGATTCTGCCAGCAGAAACACTCCTCAAAGCTGAGAAAGATGTACTCAGCTTTGAGGCACTGAGACTCCCACCTCCTCTTCCTGAAGTTTAGGAAAAAAGAGCAGAAACTGTTCAAATGTGAGATAATAGTGTTTTTAATATATAAGTAACAAAACATGCCGGTCAATAGTCCATGCATATACAATAAAAGAGAGCAACAACAACAAAAAGTTACAAAGCACAATCTAACTACATGGAGACTTTTGAACAATTAAGTGTAAGATAGAGAATGTGCTAATTAAAAAGCCAACTGAGCCACACCTCAGTGCCTCAGACCTGACTAGAGACTTTCCGGTGAATGGAGGGAGAGTTCTTTGTACCTTCAATTCAAATCCAGAGAACTCTTAACAATATCCATGCCCTAGATTGCTCAGCTTTCTCTTCCCTACCCCTGTTTTGTTTTCTTGAATTGTCTGTTTATCCTTTATCCCATCTCAGATAATGAATTCCATGATTACTCTTTTGATTTAGCCTAAAACCATTGCTGTTTCAGTGAGAAAGTTCTCTAAGTTTACTTGGCTCTTGGTTAACTTACTTTTTTTTCTGTTTAATGGGCCATGATTTGTTCCCCCAGACATAAGCTCTTTAGCTTAAAGACCTGTATGAGTATTTATCCAACTCTTGGAGGCCACTTTCATATACACTATTGATATGAGGACATTTTTCCTCAAATGATAACATGGTGGTCAGATTCCCCCCATGCCAATGCTGCTCCCTGAATAGGCGGTTTAGAGACACTGCCCTTACCTCAGTTTTCCCAGGGGTTTATTCTTCTATTCTAGCTCTGTTGTTGAAATGGAATTCTGGTGGCTTGGATGGAATTTAGGCTCTCTGCAGGAGTGGTGTAAACAAGTGAAGGTGGTTAACTGCAAAGGGCTACCTGTTCTTGAATATTTAATGGTCAATCCACTCTAGGTGAATTTATTGAAGGGAGCAGCAGCTCTCAGAGTCACAAAGATGGCCACACTGCCAAGTAAGTCTACTATCAACTGACAGTGGCATGTAGCCATGCAAGTGTGGACATGTGCCACTTGGAAACACAACATTAAATTCAGGCTTATCACTCTTTTTTTTTTTTTTTGAAAGAACTAGTTTCAACTCACTTCCTAGGACCTGTTTTTTCCTATTATTTGGTTTTTACATTGGTTACACTTACTCTATCATTAGAATCAGAGTACTGGAGACCTTAAACGGAATTAGGATCATGAAATTAGGACATAAGTGTAATTTTTACAAAGTACAATATAGACAACATCAAAGAAATTATTTTTCATGTCTTCCATCTATGTGTAAGAGTAAGGCTAATTCACAGAGACAGTGTATCATTTTACTAATGCATTATTTGTTCTAACTATATCTAGTATACCAAATATATTTAGATTACAAAAGGAAAAAGAAATCTTCTCATTCCTCTAGGGACACTTTCTGGCCTATGACAGAGAGAACCTGCAGTAGAGAGCTCATAAACCTCCTGGAAGAGCCTTGCTAGAATTAGCAGATGCTAAAAGAAATGGAAAGGCTTCGTTTCCTTAAGCTGAAATCACTTTGGTCCAGGTAATGTTTAAGGTCAAAGTGTAAGAAAACTCAGATAATATGCTGGAAACATTACAAATATCTTTCCTTTCTCATTCATTCAATCAGTGTTTATTAAAAGCCAAGTTGGGAGTGGGGAGGCAAAAATCAAATAGAAGGAAATGATGTCTTTCGATTGACTCCCTCTTTTTTTCTTTTAGAACTGTCCTGGGAGGTGAGTTGAGGAATAAATCCTCAATGGGCTATTGGCTAGAAGGAAGAAGGAAGAGTCTGTCTAAATCATCTAAGTGTCTGATAGAAATTCAAACCACATTCTATCATTAGATTACAAAGTTTATATTTTAAAAAAAGAAATAGAGGATTGGAAAATGTGAGTTATAGCCTCTAATTCATATCTGATAACTCAGCTGTTCTGGGATGAAACATTTAGAGACAGAGACATGTGGCCAAGACCATCTGGCCTCACCACAGGTGAAATCAAGGCTTTCCTAACTTCCAACTGTGAGTCAAAAGCAATTAGGAATCAAGATAACATATCCTTGTTTGGGGGGCGAGCTCTCGTTGGGGGTTTCTTCTGCCCATGCTGGGGTGTCTTAGAGTGCTACACATAGTCGTACTTGGAAGGATGAGACTGTGCTTCATCCTCTGTGTGGGCACCACCATCATATATCTTCTTGTTTTTGGTTGTGGACTCAAAGCCAGTGTTGGATTTGAAGCCTCCAGGCTTGTAGGAGACATTGTGGCCTGAGGCATGATAAGACACAGCTTTGTAGCTGAAAGAAAAAGAAATATTCCATGACCATAGATGTATTTGGTAGGAGGACAAAACACTTTATTTACCCTGGAATGTCTTAGTTTTAGTGCTGAAAGGCCAGTGTCCTAGGAAACCCTTAGTTTTGGGGAAACTGAGACAGTGACCAATTAGGCTTTGGGACACTGGCTTTCTGCCTCTGCAGTAGAGCAAAATTTCTTGCTTTGAGCTGAACCAGAAACAATGTTCAGGGGAACATGGTTATGCCAAGGAATCATAAAATTTGTGAACTGGAAGGTACCTAGTGCTGCCCATCACCTCTAATCTGCTCAGTTTAGAGGTGAGGTAACAGAGGTCAGGAGGGTAAATGATTTGCTAGCAGTCACGGGGCTAGTTAACAGCAGAACCAGACTGGGATTCAGGTCTTCCAACTCTGGGTCCATTTATGGAATTACAGCAGGGATTCTCAGAAGCAATACTGTTGATCTTTGGAACGAATGCTTCTTTGTTGTGGGGGCCTGCCTGTACATTGTTGATGTTCAGTAACATCCTTGGCCTCCACCCAGCTAGATCCCAGTATTACCTGTCCCCCCACAGCAAAGTCGTAGCGATCAAAGTGTCTTCAGATGTTGCCAAATACACCCTTGGGGAAAAATTGCTCCTTGCTGAGAGCCATTGAGTTATAGAATACTGGAGCCAGAGGGAACCCACATGGATGATTATTTTTTCCCTTCAAATAAGATCACACCTAAATCTGCTCATGTGGAAATATTCCTGTTCTGTTCTTTAGGTTCTTTTCATAAAAGAGAAAGTTCATGATCCTTTAGTCAACAATATTATTCCATATACCTAGATTGGTCATTCTGGCTGCAAATTATATGTTATAATGGACTTGGACCAAATGTTTGATTGCACTGGAATGGGGAGACTCACTTGGTTTCCTCGGGCACCAGACCCCGGCAGGCGATGCACATCATCACACCCCCAATTAGCGTGAGGCCTCCAGCAACCCAACCCACGAATAGAGCTGAACCAAAGGTGTACCTGCATGGGGAGATGATGGCTATGAATGTGGTTGACCAAATTCTCCAGGCTCCATCCATTGCACCTGGACATGTCTGGCCTCTCTGTCCTCCCATTGGATTCTATCCCTTTTCTTGTCCATGCCCCCTGAACACATACTCCTTTGGGTCACAGCCAACTGAATGAGGTGCCTTGGAGAATAGCACAGGGACTTAAGCTAGTCAGCAGAACAGCAGGGGGATTTTTGGGACTCTAGGACCACTGAGGCATAAAATTAATTATAAATCCCTAATCTCAGAGAAATATCTCAGGAAATTTATCTCCCCTCCCTATTATCAAAGAAGAGTATCTTGAAGTTTTGGCCAGAGAAGTTTGAGAGATATGGAATCAGTCTCAAGTTATTATTTCTAAAGAAATTTTGGTTCCTTGAGTTCTTACTGTGGGCCAAGAAGCATTCATCTCCCCTATCTCAAGTAACCTTAAAGAACCATCCATGCAAGTGGATTATTGTCTTCAGAAAGAACTAAGCTGAAGTGACCCTTTTACAGATGAGGAAATTGAAGCTACGAGAGGTTGATTAACTTTTCCAAAGATCCAGGAAGGACATGGCATTGCCAGGATTCAAATGCAGGCCACTCTGCCTCGACTGTTAATCATTAAACTATACTATCCTCTGTGCATGAGGAACAAGGTTTCCTTCCTCAACTTAGACATTCTTTGTCAAGGTTAGAAAACTATATAAATACTTACCAGGGACAGGTAAGAAACTTAAATGAGTAAAGTGGGCTGGTTATACGGAAATATTTTATTTTCTTAACTACTATGGGAGGAAAAATATAAACATGATAATAAATGGCCTCACAGTGGAGAATAAATGGCCTCAAATGTGAGAATGGTGAGGACTGTGGCAAATGGGAGAGTGTGAGCCTTAGCTGACTGAGAAGCAGCTGTCATAGGAGAATGATGGACCCGTGCTGCCACATCTGATGTCTCCTTTTACAATAAGATAAAAAAACAGGTGTGTGTGTGTGTGTGTGTGTGTGTGTGTGTGTGTGTGTGTGTGTGTCTATGTATGTTATGAAATCTCTGTGTAGTAGGGACTAATGATGTTCTGCCCAGGTCCCCTCTGTCCCTTGACATTTTTCTCTCCCCCAGCTCTGGTCCCTGTGACTCTCCCTGGAATTCTAGCTTTGTTTCAGCCACTGGAATCACTTTGCCCAATGCACAGAAGCTGACTGGTGCTGAAGTATGAAAATTCAGATCTATTTCTCCAAATCTGTTTCTGAGTAACTCAACCTATGACACTTCTAATTTTTAAAAGTTGGTGATTAATTCAGGTTATAAAATGAAATGTTTAGGTTAATACAAAACACCTTGGAAGCTGCATACAGGATGAGGGCAGACAATTTGTAGCTCTGGTTCAGGGCTTAGGGTCTTCCAATTTTACACTCAACATGGCAGTGGCACAGTTGGGGAGCAGTGGGAGAGGATACTGGGACTCAGTGAGGCACCAGAAGCAAAGCTCCATTAACTGACTTCCAAAATCTTTCTTGGAAGCTATGTTGTCTTACATAACTTCTGGGTAGAGAAGAGGAGAAGACAGAAAGAAAAGCTGCTGCCTTTCCATGGAGGACAAAATTCCAAAGAGGCCTTTCTAAATTTTCTGGTCTCAATTTTAGGATTAAAGTTGCCTGCCCAAGGCACAGAAGCAGGTTCTAGGGAGATGGTGTGAAAGAGCGATGGCACGCATTAGTGCAAGGTGCCAGATGGGTGGTAGGTGGCTCCCCTGGAGAGGGGCGGTGACACTACGCACCTAAAAATTCTGGACAAGGTGGGCTCTTCTGCGTAGGGTGAGCAAGCATCTGGATTTGCCCATGACAGAGGAGCTTTTCAGGATGCGAGACTTTCTGTGCTGAAACTGGGCAAATTCCAGGCAAACCAGGATGAGTTGGTCAGCTTACTTCTAAGTTGTTCTTATAACCAAGATACCATGGGGGTACCATGGAGGAGGATGAAAGCAGCTATGGGGATCACTTCCTTCCTTTTCTTGAAACAAAGCAGGGGAATGGATGGGGACTGGAGTTTCAGGGAGCCAGAGAGAAAATGGGTTTGTCATGTGTTTATACCTTGTCTCTATCCCATGATGGCATGGCTGGAGAAATACCAAGTGTATTTACTTAGGTATAATGTTCATATCACTCTCCCAGAACAAGATCTTTCTCCTTCAGGAATTTGCTTCTGCTTCTTGCTATAAAAAACGTCCCTTTGAATTGGCTAAATGAATACACGTGTTGAAATTGCTTTTCCATCTTTTAAAAATTCTACCCTCTTTCAGATACCAAATTATAGTGGGGTTTCATCTTTATAACCTCTGTGAGAATGGGGACCTTGTCATTATCCCCAGCACTCAGAACAGTTTCTGGCCCACAGCAGATGCTCAATACATTTGTAGAACAAATGAGTCAATGAACGAGAGAAAGAGGCAGCTGTACAAGGAAGAAACATTACTTTTCTCACCTATACTGCACCGGCTCATTTCTATTCAAGCTTTTACCTATCTCTAGCCAGGTTCCTGTCAGGGACTGATGATGTGGTTTGATGCTCATTTACATGCCTCCACTAATAGTGCCTGTTTCATTGCTACCACAATGGGGCCTGTGTAGAGTCTTAGATAAATTCTGTGAACTGTCACTGTACTTCAATGCAAATGTCAGATCAGCCTCAAATAGTATCACCAAGGATATTTCACTGAAATGAAGGTTATGAATTTACAGATCATTGTTGATTTATGATATGGCATGGTTGCCTCTGATAAAGTTTTGCTATTTCAGGCACTGACAGTCACATTAGGCATATGCATTTAATCCGATTTTTATGATATTCACCATGGAATCCTGAGACCTAGAGTAGGAAGTTACCTGTTTTGAACAGTCTGCACCATCCCACCCATGCCGGAATACATGTTAGCTGTAGACATCCAGAAGTTAGTAACCAGCATGTTGGCAAACACAGACACTCCAACAATTGCACAAAGACCTGTGGACCAAGAACAAGAAAGCTCCAGAGTCAGTTTTAAAGGGACCACATTATGAGGCTATGTACACTTATGTGAATTTAGATGAGCAGACTGTAGAATATTCCATTTCTGTAACAGATGGTCAATCCAAGCATTGATTATTGCATTCCTACTATGTACTAGACACTGCTAGATACTTAGACTCTCTTCTTGTGGAAGGTTTTGTGTATGTGCAGAAAGAGATATTTCATGCATCTTGGGACCAATGGTTAATAGTACAAATATTTGAGGCCTGTCCCCTGACAATGTCAAGAGCTCTTCCCTTAAAATCATTTTCTAGAGTCTAACCAAACTAATGCCTTTATGGGTTAAGTCACATGACCATCTTAGTGTTGGAAATATTTTATAATGGGACTGATGTGGCAGCTAAGAGGGATGATAATTCTGTAGAAAGTAACTGGGCCTTAATATCAAACCTTGAATCCCAGTGTGAAAAGCTCTGAACTATGTTCAAACCATGCTCAGTAGGGAGAAGCTGTGTTTCCTTTGCCAGAATGATTTTACTTTGACATTCCCAGAAGCACACTTGAGAGTGAGAACCCCAAGTTCCTTGTTTACCTGAGATAATGAACATGATTCCAGAGGTCAGTGTCATGGTGGCTTTGGCAGAGTCCTCCATATTGCCAATGCGGATACACTTCAGGGCAAAGATAGACACCAGGAGGCCAATGGCACCCAGGACGATGCCCACAATCATCAGGGCTCGCACTGCCTGCAGCATGGCTGCAGGACAAAGGGCAAGATACAAGCAGAAAGACAAGACCATCTCAATATGATTGATTAGGCCCTGTTTAATAAAACCAAGCAACCAAAATCAACCAGCACCAAACTTCTGAAAAATAACAAGTCCATAAACTATGATCTTTGTCATTGTCAAGAGATGTGGAATTGTGGGAAATGCAAAACAATTGCTTACAATTCTCTGATTAATGAAGGGCATATATACAGATGTCTATTGGATGAGAAAATTATGGACAGTTGTAGTTGGGAGGGCCAATAGAATTTATCTATTTCATTTCCTCATTTTAAAGCTTAATATTCTGGGGTCCAGGAGAAGGAAATGGCTCAAGTAAGATGACATTAAAAATGATTGCTAGAGCTTATGGCTGCTTTAATTTCTAATCCAAACACCTTTCTTTTCTAGTCTTTTCATATGGGCTCAGTGCTTCATATAGTTGTGTCCACTTTAGGGAAACCCAGTATTCATTTATAGCATATAAATAAACAAGGTCACTGGTGATGTACCAAGGGCCGATATTTTTTCCTCTTTCAAAAGTCTATTCAAGTCATGCTGAGCTGTAGGTTTTGGGTATATATAAAACGACTATTATGTCAACTTCAAACCTTACAATATAACCGTGGTTTATCAGAAGTTCTCTTTCTAGGAATTAATGCAAGCTGTAGGTCCTTTTGGGACTCTCCTGCAGTTGCCTCCCCTACAGAAATATCCAAAATGGTTTCTAGTATAAACTTAAAATGCAGTGTCTCATCTCAGCAGTTTTCTACTGAGCCCCATGACAAGGCACAAAGATGGCAGTGATTAACAGGGCAGACATGCTCTCTAATCTCATGGAGCTTCTACCAAAGTGGGGAAAGACAGTAAACATGTCCACTGCAAGTATAATGAATTTTACAAAAGGAAGACAAATGAGTCCTTGGTGTCTTCCAGAGGGAAAGGCCCCTACATGAGTAGCTCTGGTAGAGCAGAACTAAAGAATTGTGTGAAGCAAAGCAGAAAGCTCTGTCCTATTCTACTTGTCACAATTCAATGCTACTTTTGATTGAAAACTATTAGGGGCTTTTCAGACATTAAAAAATTTAATCCACACACACAAAAAAATTCTGCAATGTAGGTAATATTATTGCCTCTATGTTATAATTAAAGAAATTGAGACTCAGAAGTTAAGTAACTTATCCAAGAACACAGCAAAGGAAAAGTGGGACTGGGTCAAACCAAGAACTGTCTCAAAAACGGTTACTTTCCCATCACAGTGCATTCTTTGAGGTACCTTATCTTGGAAAAACAGGCAGAGTTCCAGCTACCATCAAGGTACAGGGATCTGTAAGCTCTTAACGAATGTATCCTCCAAATTTGGAGACTCAGCCATAAAATGTCATCCTCTGAAATGAATGCTAAGAATGTATAAAAAAATGTTCTCTATAAATCATCTCAGGAAGTCACCTGACCCAGGATATTATTTACAAATGTGATTTTTGAGACAGGGAATTACGGGAGAGAATTCTCTCCAATCTCTTCAGAAAAATTTCTATCTCAAATATGGCCAATATTAGTGGAGCTGCCAGTTATTCACTCTAAGTAAGGTAAGTATCACAAAGCAATTTGTCATAATGAGAGAATTGGTGATCAATGAAATATATTGAAAAAAGAGAAGTAGAACATACAGAATTTGTTAAAGAGCTTTCTATAGTCTCTAAGGAATGGAGGCCTTTTCTTACTAGGTATCTCCTTGTGTAGAAATGATGGTATCCAGCTACTCTAGTTCTATGCCACTGACCTCAATTCACTAGGTTCTCATTCTCTCCTCTCTAAAAAACTTCTGATTTGAACTTTGCTTTTCTGCTGGAAAAAGAATTCTACAAGTAGCCTTTATCAGTCTTGGTCCTATTAGCAACTATATTCCCAGAGTGAAAGTGTTGGTTTAAAGTGTGGATTAATCCTCTGTGATTGTACCACTCATTTCTGGGAGAATCGATAACATTGGCATCCTAGACTTGCAGCTGAGTTCTGGTGCTAGAGCTGTGGTGACCCCACTAAGGCACTCATGAAGGCCTCATGAGTGGCACTTGAATCCACTCTGAATATAGGAGAGCTCTAGCATGTCAAATACATCTTCCAAAGCCTTGCCTGATGGCTTTGCTGGCCCCACAGGATACTGGGAACAAATATCCTGTTCACTCCCTCATTAACAAATGCAAGTATGTGTCATCTACTTGTGTATTCATTTACACCTTCTTGCATTCATCCAGTACATGTTGGTGTACTCTCATAGTCAAACATTAACACATTCATATACTCATCTATGAATTAATTTATTCATTCCTCGAGTATTTTTAAGCTCAAATTTTCTACCAAATGCTGTAGGAGGTATAAAGTTTCATGAGACATAATCTCTGCCTTCAAACAACTTACAGACTTGGAAGTTCCTATTTTTACTGAAAATCCTATTTAATAGAACTACTTTCTAATACAAGCTCATAGTGTCATTCTAGTGTTTATTAACACACACAATTAAGCTACAACCCTGTGATTCAGGACAGCTATGGAGAGGACCATTTGTGGGGTAGGCCCAGACTTAAGGAAATATTCCTCAGGACTGTTCTGCTTTTGGAAGTTACTACCTGAAAACTAGGCATATGGAAAAAGGGAAACACTGACTTTCCCTCCATCTTGTCCTCATGGGCCTCTTATAAACTTCAAAGCTACCTAGGACCTGTTAGAAGTTTTAAAACTATTCTGTTTTAAAACTGATAGTTTAAACCTTAAGCTATTCAGAGAAGTGAATCATTTATTCCCTTTTAGAGCACTTGGCAAGACATCTGGTTAAAACAACTAAAAGCCAATCAACTAATCAACCACCCAACAAACAACTGACCAACTAAACAACAAAACCCAGTAATTACCAGGTAGGATAAAGGATGTCTCTTTCTCATTCTGAGAATTCACTTACCCAGATTCTTGGCAAAGAATTAATTGAGTGGTTCTAATATTTATTCCTGAAAACATTTCATATGTGTGCTGTGGCTGTGGTGGAAGTATGTGATCTTCTTTGACATTGTTGGATAAGATAGTTTGGTGATGCTGTCAGGTGGGAGGTGAAAGCACTGTGGGCTTGCCTAATGTAAAGAGTTGTTGCTGCTGTGCCACAGGAGCCCTTGAGGACTGAAGCCCTGGCCAGCTTGTCCTGGTCAGCCTTTACTTCAGGCCTCAGAGGCCCTCTTGCCTCTGCTGGATTAGGTTTGTATGATGAGAGCTAATTTCTTTCCTGCTTTCTCTTGACTTTTGAATTTCTGATGAACATTGGCAGGGGTCCACCCTGACCTTAAGCTTTTATTCATTTCTTAGAATCTCCTTCCAGTTTACTCTAACCCCTTCCTTTTAGCCTGCAGTTGGAAAAGGTACAACATTGTTTTATATCTTATGGGGCTACTATTAGAGCCATAACTCTGGGCCTGAATGGATGAAACAAGGTCTTTCCTGCTTTGGAGATGCCTTTGGGGTTCTTCTGAGAGTGGGAGCTATGATGGGGTCAGGTGCCAGGAAGTGGGCAGAAATGTTCTCCACCACTCATTAGAACTCCCTTTATCTAGTAATGACCATGGAGATGCATGCTGGTGACCTGAACTTCTTTTCCATTTGGGATTCTATCTGGGATTCTAATCCTTTTCCATAGACAAGTAGCCAGAGAAAAACTGCTTCTAAAGGAGGTAAGTTTCTACTTGAGCCACTCTGTCTCTTATTTGATATTCTGAGCAAGAGGCATAGGCTTATCAACTGATAAAAGGTGAGTCAATGGGCTCTATAGACTGATTCTCTGTACTGTAGGTGTGACTACAACTTTCTTTCCAATGAACAATGAGGCATTATCAGACTTGAAGGGTGGACAGGATTCAGGGCTGGCAGAAGCAAACAAAAAAATGGGAACTAAGTATTCACTCCCTATTGCAAAATCTCTTATTTCCATGAAGTAGTTATGGACTGACAGGCAAGGTGCCTTTAGGTGTGGTTACCAACTCTGGTTGCACCTCAGCATCTCCTGAAGAAACTTTTAA
The DNA here is from genome assembly GCA_004027375.1 of Macroglossus sobrinus. NCBI lineage: Eukaryota > Metazoa > Chordata > Mammalia > Chiroptera > Pteropodidae > Macroglossus > Macroglossus sobrinus. The sequence continues at coordinate 289,389 of PVKZ01001836.1, read as the reverse complement.
AGAGATATTAATGTTTTGGTTAGATTTCTAGAGATTTTCATTTAATCATGTAATAACCTAAAATTTCAAAAAATAATTAGAAAACCAGCCCTCAAGAAGGCGCAGGAGGAGGTGCTCATAGGTGAAGTTGAGAGAGAAGAGTTCCTATTGGTTGACACCCCTGAGCTGGCTAAGGGGTGTGGGTGGGGCTAATGAAGCAGCAAGTCACCAGGAGCCAAAGGCATGGACCTGGGGCCTCTGTTGGGGGTAGGAGGAAGGGAGAGGACCCATACTGTCAGACATAGTTTTGCCTTAGAATGGAGGCAGGAAGGGCTGGGGAAGAGTCCAAGGAGGGGAACCCAGAGGAGGAGAGTCTGAGGTCAGCCCTCAGAGGAAAGACCCTTTAGAACAAGGTGAAGAGCCTAGATTTTCTGTAGATCCCAGAGAACCAATATGGAGGTCTTTTGTATCTCATAAAATCCTCCAGAACAATCTGATGCCAACTGAGTTGTTAGGCAAGTCATTTAAGCTCACTGAAGCCTAGTTTTCTCAATCTTGGCATGGGATAGAGATAGCTCTCACATAAAGATATTGAGAGGATCAGTTGCTACTTGGCACCAGCATAGGATTAAGTCAGGAACAGTAAAAATCTTTCTCTAGCCTCACATAGCTTTGGATTGTACTATGAACAAACCTGAATCCTTTATATGGTGATGCAGTATGGTTGAGGATTTGAAAAAGCCATGGGTGACGGGGTGTAAGAGGCAATAGGAGAAGAATATTTGAGAAGAGAAGGAAGAGAAAGGCCTGGAAGGAGGTAGTGAGGAAGATCAGAGAAAAATGAGTTCAGGATTGGCTAGCAATGAGCAGGGGTGGTGGCTGATGGGTGAGGCAGTGTATGTGTCTTCCATCCTCATTGATTTTTGTTCTCACCTTTAAGGTGGGGTCCAACTTTGTGACTCTGACAACGTATGTCCCCACCATGAAATGATGCCCCACCAGTGACTAGTCTATGCTAGGTCATGATGCTTTGTGGGTGGCTGCCTTGCTATCAAGTGACAACCTCCACAACCACAAGCTGAGTAGATAGTCTCATGCTCAGGTCTACATAGCTTTGATCACTGAGAAATCAGGGCAAGAAGCTTCATTTTATACCTCGGGTACAGATTCTTTTGGGCTTTTTAGATGTGTTCTCAGTTCTCTGTGAGATCTCCTTCAACGTACAACAGGGTGTACACATTTAGATGTTTGTCCACATATTTAAAAAGGCTAAACATGTCTCCTTTTTTGAAGAAAGGGAAACACATTTTGAAGAAAATCAAGAGGCTTCCCCAGATCTCATTTCAACTTTATAACTAACTTATAATCACTCTACCTCCTAGAGCCAGTTTCTTTTACCAGACATTAGGGAAAGACAAGCTAGTGTCACAAGATCATGAGCATTGTGGTTGAAGCACTGTGACATGAATGTGAAACATTCAGTCAATAGCAAAAAGAAATAAACAAAGCAGCTCCTTTAGAAATGATACTTAAGGGCAGTTTCACTCTTAGGATATTTTTGCTTTAGATTTTATGGAATTGTTCTCTGGGTTAAATGTGGTTTCGTTATCCTCCCCCATTCCTGTGCGTGTAAATATGATTGACAAGTTGATTAGAAATTCCCTAGCTCTTCAGGGACTGCTGTTTTTTTTTTTTTCACACTGAGGTAGGAAGAGGAAAATGTAGCTAATTTTATGAAAAAATCAAGACCCTCAGTGCCTGCAAAGGGGTTGAGAACCAGTGAAGTGCTCAGAACACAGGTGGAATGGGGACTAGAAAGGAGAAAAAGGTACCCTAAATAATCTTTACTTTTTTTTTTTTTATTTTGGAGAAGTAAAGAAATCTGGAAGATGAAATGTCCTAACTATTTGAGAGCTTTGAATGGTATAGATATGACAGTAATGATTTAGTGATACCAAGAGCCAGAGCTTGTAAATGGGTCACAGAGCACTTTCACACAAATGCCGTATTGTGAGGCATTTCACAGATGGGAAGAGTGAAGGCAAGAGATGTAGGTGGTCGAGCTGCATTCTTTATTCCAACTCACCTGCCTCTAACTGCAGGTCTCTGCCACTCTTCCAAATTCAGTCCAAATATTTTCAAACACATTAGAAAAAACATGACTTGACTATGATGTCATAACGAAGCCAGGGACATGAGTTTGTCAGGTCTCTTTGTCTCCTCCCTACCTGCTCATTGACTGCCCTTTGCTTTTTCCTCCCACTGTCTCCAGGAGGGGAAATGAGATTGATACTCAAGTCCTCCATTCTTAAAACTTAGTACTCCTAATAGTGCAGTGTTAATTAAATTGCTATAAAAAGGTCAAGGTGCAAAGTATTCTACTCTTATTGTACTCTAGCTCAGACTAGTCTCTTCAATTCTAAAGGCAGCCCTTTCTAAATGGGGCCTGAACATTTGGGAAGAGAAAAAGTCAGTCTTGGAAATCTTTTAGCCTTGTATTCATATCTTGCTTCTACCATCCTCTATCCATGGAGCTTGGGCATGTTACCTTGACCCCCTTTCTGAGCCTCAGTTTCCACTTTTGTAAAAATAAAGCTCATACGTATTTTACTATGTTGTTGTGAAGAATAAACTGTAGAGCCAATGTATAGTACAATAACTGGTAGCCGTTTTTATTTTGGGGCACTATCCTTAGAGAACTACATGCTACATTGATTAGTTATAAAAAGGCACACAGTCCTGCTACCAACGCCATTTACTTCATTAATCTATCTGTAGTTTACATAATGCAGCTAGTTAAATGGAATTAAATTATTCAGTGGTTGTAAGTTCCAACTAAGCATAATACATTATCAGATGAATAAAAAGTTAAGTGAGATTTTGCAAGGAAAGAGCTTATACTTAGAAGAATTGAATACTTGCTACTGATTACTCTGATTAACTGAAATATTATAATGGTATCTGCATCATGCCTTTATAGTGCCTTAAGGTTTACTTCTCTGCTTAAAGGGTGGTACTCCTGTGGGTTCTAAGTCAAAATTAAACTCTTCTTCGAAACCTTCCATTTCTATCTCCAAGCATTTTACCCAGCTCCTCTGCTTCAGGTCTCTCTTTCATAGGCCCTTTGTCATGCTCAAGAAAACGCTTTTAGCAGCTATTTCCAATGATGGAGTCTACTCTAGGTGTTAGGTCCTGGCTGGTTAATATTACTCCTTGGGAGCCCCACAAATGTCTACAAGCCCTCCTGTGGCCTCCTCTCTGAGTGCTTCATCTTCTTATGTTCCTACCTTCAGCTTTTGAGGTTTTTTTTTTAGCCCTTTCCTTCTAGTAATCTTCCCACCATCCCTTACCTCAGCCAGCCAAATCTTAAGTCATCAAACAAATATTTGCATTTTGGGATGTCAATTTACATTGTAGTCACTCCTGCTGCTTGAGTACTGGCTGCTTTTAAATCCACACTGTTCTTTATGGACGGAAATTAACAACGATTTAAAGTATCTCCTTTTCTGCAAACCCAGTCCCAAGTAATGTCTCTTTCTTTGCTTTTGATGGGATTCTGTTCCTCCAACACAGACCCGCAGGGCTGGGGTGCACCTCTGTGATGGCTGCCTGGAGCATCTCAGCTATTCAGATTTGTGAACAGTGTCATAAGGGGGACAGTCAATGCTATCAGAGTGCTCTGGATTTGGTACAGAGATTTGTGGGATCCAGTTCAATTTGAGGATAAGAGAAAGCTTCAGGGGCGAGGTGATATTTGAGCTGGACCTCAATAATGAGAATTATTGTGGAGATGGTAGTTGGAGTACTAGAGGTGGGTATTCAGGTAGTGGGAGCAATAGGTATTCAGGACCAAGTGCAGAGTATAGTAAATGAATGGGAAGAAGCATAGGTTGAGGGTAGGAGAATAGTAAAAGATAGGTAAGGGAAGGTAGATGAGGGATACAGAAGGGTTGTCATGTCTATACCTGATTAAACCAGGAATGGGGGACAACAGAAGGTGTTTGCATTTTAAAATATCTAGGGAGATCAGAACTGAGAACTGGAAGTTGGTAATTAGAAGATTCTGTTTAACCTTCTGGTATAGTCAAAGGAGCAAGCACTCTAAAGACATGAAGGATAAAAACCAGATTGAGAAAGGTTAAAAGTGAGAGGTAGTAGAAAAATTTAGTGTTTTAATTTAGTCATTAGAGACAACAAGAGAGAAACAGAAGTTGACAAGGACCAGAATCAATAGAAGATTTCCCAAGAAAGGAAGAAACAAGCACAAGTGAGGAGGAAAGGGGAAAGAGGCAAGAAGGAGAGGAGCTGATTAGCTGGCATGACCAGACAGCATGGCGTGGGCCTGCAGAGCCCTGATGGAGAGGTGGGCCTTGGATGGGAGAGAGAGAGGGGATCTTTTGCTACAGAGGGAAGAACTGTCTACAGGGAGAGGAGAGGTTCTGAGGGAGCTCAAGGAGGATAGGATTCTTCAGTAAAATAGGAAAAATGAGTGAGTGGCATTGATGGGGTTTGGTCATTTAGGAGAGTGGAAATATTTGGGAATCCCATGCGTGGAAAGATAAAGAATGAGCAAGAGGTTGATAATATGTGGTGGGGCACTGGGAAGAGGTTATTGAGCATGAAGTCATGGGATGTCATTCCTTAATTTTGAATATGTCAATCTTTTTTCTTCATTTAATAGTTAAAATTAGGTGTAGCTAGCAACTCAACAATCTAGGTCCTTACATCTTCTCCCTTCTGACCTCTCTCCTCACACTATGGCATAACCCCTCCTTCCTGGGATTTCTGTCTTCCCTCTGTCCAGGTTCCACCTCCCCTGTTTCCCGAAGCAGTTCTTTCATGGAGGCTGTAGTCCTATTGGTCCTGCAAAATGAGTGGCTTCCAAAAATAAATAACCTGATTCTTCTACTCTGTCACCCATCTATTTCTTTCTGAAAACAAAGATGAACTAGTTAAAATGCTTTTCACAGGTCAATTTCAGTTGAGTTTCACAGGCTCTTAACAAGGTTCATGAAAATTTATTTCTATTTTCCTGTTCACAGGCTTTTGTTTCAGAGAGGCAAAACTCAACACTGTTCTCCTTTCCTCACCAAACTCATATCTTGGTCACTCCTAGGAGTCACTGATTAGCCTGACCTTTTCTTTTCTTTTCTTTTCTTTTCTTTTCTTTTCTTTTCTTTTCTTTTCTTTTCTTTTCTTTTCTTTTCTTTTTTTTCTTTTCTTTTCTTTTCTTTTCTTTTCTTTTCTATTCTTTCTTTCTTTTCTTTTTTAATACAAGTAGAGCTCTCATAATATCTGGAATGCAATGTTCCCATGATGCATATTTAAAATAATTATCTGTATTAAAAGCAGAGATTTAACTTATTTTATCTTCAGGGGTAACAGGATGTCAATTTTATAATTATATTTATATTCTGACATTATTATAATTTAATTATAATTTTATAATTATATTCTTTCATACACAAATGCAGAAAAGACTAATTTAATTTAATGCTCTCTCTCCCTATAAACACACACACACACACACACACACAGCACCTACAGAGACTCTTACTTTTCAAAGAAAAATTTACTTGAATCGAAAATGAAATACAATTAGCTCTTAAACTTTTTCAGTTATAAGAAATTATTTGCTGTCCTGCTGCCTTACTCCCACTTAGGTACAGGCAGAAACAAGTCACGTGCTCACAGTTAATTTTCTCCTTTAGGAACCTTATTCCATACAACAGATCCATTCTTTTCATGAGCTGCTTCTTCACTACCAATTCTTTTGGGTATGAATTCTCCGATTTTCTCTCATATGACTATCTCCTTCTTTGACTTGGGGCCAACTCCTCTTATTCACACCTTGTATTCTGAGCCAACCTTGCAAGGGTCATACACAGAGGTGGGAGCATGGCTCAGTCCCTGCGACGATTTCTGACAACCCTCCTGGTGGCGGAGAGAGCGCACAGCGCCTTCCTGCCCTCACCGATTGGGCCCCCAAGTGCTGCCCAGTGCCTACCTGGAAGGCCCAGGATGGTGAAATAGGGCCGACACTCGGTGAACCCTGAGCTCTGCCTCACGCAGCTCCGCCAAAGCCCTTCGTATTGGAACACGGAGGTGACGGGATTGTCGTACAGGTCCTGGGTGCTCCACATGTCCATCCCCGTGGCAGCGATGCAGCCCGCCAGGCCCAGGATGGACAGGAGGAAACCCACCACTTGGCATGTGGTAGTCGACATGGCTTTAGCCCTCTGGCACTCTGGCCACCACCTCAGGACCAGCTGCCACCTTCCTCCTGCGGAAGGTGTGGGCCTAGCGTGCTCCTGAGGGGAGCTGCTTTAATCAGATGGTTTCTTTCAGCTCTTGGTGTTTGCTCACAGTGTTTTCCTTTGATAGTTCAGTTTCGCTCTTGGGTCAAGGGCATTATTTCTTCATTTGTTAGGGAAGCGGTCCCAAGAGGCACTTGTCCTGCTGAGCCGCGCAGGCCCAGCTGGTTTGAGAGCAGAGAGAGCTGAGTGGATGCCTCCCCCAAGGCGGTGCCAGCCTCCCCGCCTCCAGCTCTGGCTCTGCCTGAAGCATGGCACTAATTGGGGAAAGGCTGACGTGCCCAGTACCGCTGAGAACCCCCACAAGCCTTTCCGTTAGTCTCTGCTCGTCATGGGAAACCGCTTGGCTGATTTCACTTAAAGAAATGGCCCTAGAAATCTCCATCTTAAACTAGACTTTGACATTTTCTCCTCAAAACTCATAAAATCACGTTTCGCTTACATCTTTCCATTTTAATCTTACAGAAATGGGTAGGGCAGGTATTATTATTCCCCACCCATATTTTTGGGGAGAGGGCGTGAGTCAAGTGAGGTACAAATAGATTAAGAAACTTGTCCAAGTGCCTTGAACCACAGATGCTCTAAAATGGCAAAGACAGGACTCCTACTTCAACTTCCTTTCTGGTGCTTTTTCTCTATTTCATATGGTGTGCCAGGGGCAGGCAAAGTTGTCTCCACTTTTGAGAATAGGAAACCAAATCCTAGAGTTGTATTCTTGGTCCACAGGTATTGGAACTGAGATGAGAAGAAGTGAGGCATCCTGTTGACCTTCATGTCACCCTTTCATTCATGACACAGGAACCACATGAAGACCACACAACAAAGAAGGTGCCCCAAAGACTAGGAAGGGGACCAGGGCTGGCTGGGCCAAAGACCATGACCTGGTGACTGAGAGATCTAGGATTTGCTCCTGATACTGTCAGTAACATGCTGCGTGCTGGGTGATGTGGGCAAATTGCTCAACCCTTGCAGATCACAGTGTCTTCATCTGTAACAAGGTGACTAAATTAGAACACTTTCAGGTCTCACACACTGTATTCTTCTACATTTTGCAGAAAAGTTTTCACTACAATTGGTAAAAATATCAGTATGCAAAAGAGAGACTTGACCAGAGATTAGCCATTGCATTTTGTCCATACAATATGATTTTGTTAGAGAATTGATCGACTTGCTGCTTTCTGTGGGTCATGTGTATCTGGCCTCTGAATTCAGATACATTTTAATTAGAACTTTCCTAAATCCAGATTTCAAGGCTCTGAAACACACACACACACACACACACACGCACGCACCCCTACACCTCTCCCCCCACACCCCAATCTCTAACCCGTATAATTTCTCCAGGAAACAAGCCCATGCATCTGGACATTTCAATGTTATCTTGGGTGCACCCAGCCACTACTCCCACAGCTTTATTCCCAGCAAACACAGAAAGCAAACATGAAAGGCCTTCTCCCTAATTTGAATGGAGGCAACATTCTCCTCAACAGCTCACCTTGCTGTAGGTTTTGTGATCAATGTTAGCAGAGAAGGAAGCATAAGCCAGAAAATCCAAAAGAAGAGAGTAAGAGAATTATATGACTTAAGGTGAAATAGCATTGATGAAGGTCAAGTCCAAAAGGTGAGGAGGTGGCAAATAGAAAAAGTGACTGTGGTCTCTGCCGGTGGACAGGAGTTGACTAACTAGATTAGAAACTGTTAGAATAATTTAGGAATGATTCTGCCACTGTTTGGGTGGACAAAGTCCATTTCACTCTTATTTTAACTAAAATGCAGGCTTTTTATTCATAAAGAAATCTATAAGAGTTTGGATTCCAGTTGTTCATTTTATGATAATTATCTAACATGCTCCCTTCCCCAATACATTGACCATAATATCACCATAATAATAGATTGAAAATGAAAAAATTAAAAAAAAAACAGGTTATTACAAGTTATCTATTCTCACTCCTGGCAGTTTTCCCTCTTGTTTCCCTATGCAAATGTTATTATGCAAAATTTCAAGACAGGGGGGAAAAAGTTATTCAGGTAATAAAGAAATTAAGCTTTCTTTCTTGTTTGAGATGGTGACAGTGACTATATTTTTGAAAGAAGGAAAAGTCACTTCTAAAGAATAAAGTAAAGCTACCTCTACCTAAGCAGAATATTGAATGAGTAAAGAGAAATTATAAGTCTACACACTTTTTAATGTGAAGTAAGTATTGACATGTTTTAAAACACCTGAAAAATGGAATTTTTTTTACTTTCCGATGAACTTTCTGTGCTTTGAAATGAGGGGACCACTGCTTTAGCTATAACTGCCAAAGAATTAATGGGGTCCTCAGAGGAAAATTTGGCTTTCTCATTCACGGCAATAGATTTTGTTAAAATATATTACATATATCTCTAATAATACTGATAATTCACGGTCTGATTATAATGATATGTAATAATAATATATATTCATAATACTGATAATTCTAATGATAATAATAATAATAATAATAATGAAAATTCATGGTCTAACTCTGTTTAACAATATTGTAATGGAGTTGGTACAACTTCATTTAATCACCTTTAAAACAGAGCAATATTTTTTGCTGACTTCTTAAGGGAAATTATTCCCATATTCAGGTTTAAATATGGTTCTGGCAGTGCCATTTCAAGTTATAAATTTCCAGGCACTTGTATTATTTTATTGATATTGGAAAAAGCATTTCCCCTTACCTCTTTTCTTTATATCTTTTTAGGAATATTAATAAAACACCATGTATGGTAATTAAGCAAAATCATGGTCAAATAACAATATAAAATAAAATATGAGAGGAGTAATATTAGTATACTGGCAAAACAAATAATTGATACATCTATTAATTTAAAAGAATATATTACCACATTATATATCTCCAATTTCTGATTCCACCTTTTGGTGCTTATAATAGAAAATTTGGAAGTAGAGGAAATTTCAACAAGTCACTCATAATTTCAAATCCAAGACAAAATATTTGGAATATTTCCTTTTTATTCATTCTCTGTATATAATTTTTTACCTGATTAAGAGATTATACACTTTGATGTTTTGCTCTTTTCACTTAATTGCATACATGTGCTGTTAAACTCCTTGTAAATATCATTTAATTATGTTAAACATTTAATTTGACATGAGTAAAATCATGTTTTAGTATGAGCACATTAGTATCACATTACATGGAAGTACCCTCATTTCAGAGATGTTATTCATCTAAACAGTATCTATTCTTATACAGTTGGATTATACCTCTCCTTTATTATTATTATTTTTTTTGTATGGAAACAATGTTATGGTGAACATTTTTCACACAACTCTTTGGCAGAATTTCTGATTACTCTTTTAGGATAGCTCCTAAGAATGGAATTAAGATGTCAAAGGGTGTGAATTTTCAAAAAATCATTTTTATGTAGAACCAGATTTTTTCTATGAATTTTATTCCCAGCAGCAGTATTCGAAAGATCTTGTCTCAGCACACCCTTACCTACATTGTGAATTTGGCAAGATTTTACACAGTCTCTTATTTTAATTTGAATTGCTTTGATTACTAATGACTTTGAAACCTTTTTTTTTAAAAAACAAATATTTATAAAGCATTTGTTTTTTTCTTTTTCTTAAGTTTGTGTTTCTTCCTCACTTATTTAATTAGAATTTTAGCACTTTTTTATTATTTGAACTATTTATTTGTTAAGGATCTTAATATATTACTATGATTACTAATGAGATCTTTTCCATTAATTATTTGCTAGACTTGGGAAAGAGGTGAGGCTTGGGAGGCACTTCTGCATTGGGGATTTCTACTGTGCATCAGGATTGATTTGTTTTGAGTCTGAGAGCCCTGGGGCTCCCTGTTAAGGTTGTGAGCTGGGACTTCAGTGCAGGCAGTGCAGGGTCTGAGCCCTGGCTCCATTTGTATGTGTCCTTCGGCAAATTACCCAAACTCAGTTCTCTTGTTTCTCAAAGGGAGATAATAATGATATTGAGTTCACAGTCTGGTTTGTAGAGATTACACAAAATACCGTAAGGCAGTTGTTTATTCAAGTGCATCATTTATCATTGTTATTTGCCCTTTATGAAGCAGTATAAACCCCTCAGATGTCACACAGTGCTCTGTGTGGCATGAGGTCGGCCTCATGCTGATTCTCTCCTTCATGTCCTCTAACTTGGCTTGGACCTAGGCTAGCCTCTAGCGATTTTGGACATTTTGCATTTGAGGTAAGGGAGAATCCCACAGACTCCACTGAATTAGCAGCTGGTCACCCACCGGTCTGGCTTATTCATATCCAGTGCTTTCCTCTCTTAGCATGGCATTCAGTATTCTCCATTTTCCCCTAAGCATAGGATATCCTCGTGCCTTTACCCTGGTTCTTTTGCTTTCCGTGAGGCCGTCCCTCCACATCCTAGCTAACTTTCAAGGGTCACTAACAGTGGAGTTTTCCGGAGCAGTTCCACCCTTATCACATCTCCTGTAGCACTGGCCCTTTGCTCTCACTTGGCACCTCATCATATCCAGCATGGAGTGCATAGTCACATTTTGGAGGTTTCTACGCCCACAGAATTCTGAGGCTGTAGTGACTTCTCCATCATTAAGTACAGAATGTCCAAAAGAAAGAATTATTGTGTGACTGATGTTTTCACTTATTACTTTCTGTGTATGTCTAAGTATTGACCCTGTAGTTAAATGGCAAGTGTCTGGATGGGGAAAACCCTATTTTCTATTTCTAATTCTCCTCTAATGCCACCTTAGATCAATACCCCTCTCAAGATTTTGATATATATTTATGGAAGGAACAATGAACTACAAAGCCTAGTTTATTCACTGATTAACGCTGTTACCTGAGTGAAAGACCTTTAACATCCTGTACTCTTGACATTTGGCTTTTTCTTCAAGTTAAAATGACCGTTCTACTAAACAAGCAAACACACAATTCTTGTGTGGCTAATATGCCAATCTGGGGAGGCAGGTATCACAGCCTACACACCTTTGTCTCCATGGCGGAGTCACTTGCCACAAGAGGCCCTGTGCAGAGAATGCCCTGGATGCATTTTCATGTGGCCAATCCTTACTGGAGGTCAGGAGCCTGGGGCCACAGGGAAGGGGCTTATCTAGCGCACCCCAGAGAAACATAGCATTCAGTTTTCTTTCTCTCACCCTTTCCACTGCCCCATTTCTGTTGATACTATGTGCATAAGCTTAGAGAAGGGGCCTGGAGATGGAATCACAGCCCCCAGTTCAGGGAGAGAGAATCTTGGGGCTAAATAAAAGAAGTTCCTAAAGTCCAAACCTCCTGAATCCTGTTCCTGTGGGTGATTGAGATTCAATGCCACTGTTCACATAGGAGTTATTTTTTAAAATGTGCTCCTTGGAGAGTATTGCATCATCTAGTTAGGGGAACCGGAGGCCTGACAGCTCCAGAAACTGCCTCTTCCTAAGTTCCCCGAACACCTGTGCCTACCCTGGTGGTGGGGGGCAGTTGCTCCTCCCTCTCCAGCAGTCCCCCAGGCAGGAGCCCTGTTCTTTCTGCCAGCCTGCCAGGCACTGGCCCTTACCTGGCAGCCCCAGCAGGGTGAAGTAGCCTCGGCACTCGGTGAAGCCAGAGCTCTCTCGGACACAAGAGCGCCACAGCCCTTGGTAGTTGAATACAGCTGTCACTGGGTTGTTGTACAAATCCTGGGTGCTCCATTGGTCCATGCAAGTGGCGGCAATGATGCCTGCAATCCCGATCACTGAAACCACAAACCCTAAGCCCTGACAGGCGGTCACAGCCATGGTTGGGTACAGTATAGATATGGAGTGCTACACGACAGAGAGACAACACAGTTCTGAGAGTACTGTGTGTAGGGGAAGGAGTTTTCTTGGAAAAGCTAATGCACACGTCACAAATGGGCCATGAAATGGAGGAGGGGACTCAACAATGCCACCCAGGCTCACCCTGCTCCTTTATCTCTCTATGTGAGATAATTTCCACAACATGGTACCAAGAGCCATTTGTTTTCCACCAAATGTACACTCTACTCACTGTTTACCTTTTGAGGGAGTTTATTTCCTGATAGCCAGGTTCCCCTCTGTAGAGGGTAAAGCAAATGCAGAGGGAAGGTTGGCCAGGAAGGGCCTCCAGTACCTAAGCCGTAAAATACTTGGAAATAAAAGGGCTTCATCCCTGTGGCCTTCCCAAGATACCATTGCCACTGTAGTTTAAAAACTTAGAAAATACTGGTTATGAGGCAGTATGTAATACAGTCAATTCTTGTTCATCACAGTAGTTATGTTCTAAAAGTCACCAGGAACACTGAATTAACAAATACTGAATCATTGCCCCTAGGAGAAATACAGGGTTAGGTTCCTGCAAGCCTCTGGTCACATATTTGTCAACAGATCAATAAATAACCTTGTTTTATGTGTGTTTCTGTTTAAAGACATATTTAATATATATTGTTGATTCATTAACGTTGAACTTGTGGCCAACAGCACCAAGTTATCACTCATGCCTGAACAAAGCTTATCTAACACATGCTTTTCTCTGTAAGGCACATAATAGCTTTTTTAATCTTGGAAACACTAGACAGCACTTCAGTACTAGGATTAGGGGCCATTTTAAAAAGAGAAATCTATTTCACAAAAGTGTGAAAAACATGGCACTAAATATACTGTGAGAAGGACACTAGATTACAATAGGAGAGCTGAAACAAGAAGGCAGAGCTTTGCCTTGTTCAACCTCATTGAGAACATGAACTTCCAGCAGTTCAAATTTTTTGCCCTCTGCATATGCACATATCCAATAAAGATGGAAGAAGTGCTTCCAGTATTTATTTTGGGGTTAAAATACATTTTTAGGGTGTAGGCGAATTTGCAAATATGAATCTGTAGTTTTTTGACAGAACCAAGTAGTTAATATGATCAAGCTGTTTGCAGCTTCGGTGGCATTGACTCTGCCTTCAGCGGAGAGACGAGGAAGGCAGGATGACAGCAGAGGTAAGCTGTAGGAAGGTCTCTGGGCTCTGGGGCTAGGCAGCCGGTGTTCAGTCCTCACTCCACTGCTGACTAACTGTGCGAGACAACAGCTAAGTCACTTAACCCCTCTGAGCCTCACTGTCTTCATCTGTAAAATGAGATAATGATAGTTTTATCTCCCTGGATTGTTTTGTAGATCAAATGTAATTATGCATATGAAATGCTAAGCATTGCATCTGGAACAGTGTACTCAGAAAATAATAGCAAAATAGTTGGCTCTCTATATCTGCAGATTCTGCTAGGTGGATTCAGCCAACCAGAGATAAAAAATATTCAGAAAAGCAAAGGTATGTTGTTGCTAAAGTGTGCTATGTAGTTAGGTCTATGATGGTTGCATCTGTATCCAACAAGTACAGACTTTTTTTTTGCTTGTCATTTCCCCCTAAACAATACAGTATAACAACAGGAAGCATTTACATTGTATTAGGTATTATAAGTAACCTAGAGATGATTTAAAGTATACAGATGATGTACATAGTTTGGATGCAAATACTATACAATTTTAAATAAGGGACTTGAGGATTCTTGGATTTCCTTTATGTGTGGGAGGGACAGTGGGGCAAGGGGAGGGTGTATCCTAGAACCAGTCACCCAGCAGCTACTGAGGAATGTTTGCATTACCTAAAACAGACTGATAGTAATAAATTTAAAAGCTTTGATGATTGATGAATCACTCTCACATTGTATTTCTTCACATTGATCAGAAACGAAACTCTAGCTTCTCTCAGAAAATGTCTGATTACAAAGTTTTTTGGTCCAAATATTATCCTGCCTACTTAGAACCTGGATTCAAGTCTCAACTCTTTTTACCAACTCACAGAACTATATTATACATTGTTGACTAACACCTCTGTGCCTCAGTTTCCTCATTTTGATAGTAAAGGGTTTGGAATATCTCAAAAAATTTATAATTCTAAAAAAGAGGATTAGTCAGGAAGACTAATATGTCATGTAGATAAAAAATGTGTGTGTGTGTGTGTGTGTGTGTGTGTGTGTGCATGTCTATGCTTGTATAGCAATTTGAGGAGAGGAGAAGGTTGTGCTACTGTGGTTTGTAGGATGGAGGAAAGTGTCTACTCACTTTTCTCTCACTCCCTGAAGTAGCTTTTCAGGCCATTTATTAGAATCCTCAGGGAATCAGGGAACATAATTTGAAAAACACTGGACAAGATCCATTCAGTAATCAATCCAACAATTCATACAGTGAAGGGGTGTACTAAACAATTCAGCTCACTGGCCCAGAGAGAAAGCAAGAAACCTTGTTAGTCTTAGTCTGACCTGGTTCCTATATGGAAAAAAAGTGAAAGTCTTCTGAGAATATATGACCATGAGCCTCTGTTTTATATATGACTGGGGTTTAAATTTATACCTCCCACATCAAGTCCTGAAACTCTCATACTAAGAAAATGGCATTGAAAGGTGATTCCAGGTTGATAACACATCTAAAAAGACTAGCAGAAGGAACTGAAGACACTAGCTGCAGGTTGAATAGTATTTCTACATATAAATAAATCCCTGTTGAACTTGGGCTCAAAACTCAAAATAAAAAATCTGTTATAAACAGTGGTATTTATACTGGAAAACCAAATCTTGAAAGAAAAAAAAATCACTGACTTATAGCATTTACCAATTTCCAAGGCATAAATACTTCCACTATGAATGACTTCAAGCTACCAATGTGAGATCACAGAAGCAAAGTTGGGAAGAGAGGTACAGAATCAGCTCCCACGAGCTGACTCCAGTTCACCTCTTGATTATGAACAAGATCACAAGAATGAACACATTGATACAATGAAATTCCTCCCCCCAGAATCAGATAATAATGGTTAAAGACATAAAAGAAGAAACTAAAATTTTAAGTAAATAAAGTCACCATGAATAAAGAACAAGAAGATTTGACCACCTTCTTCTCTCCACCTTCTTAAGGTTCTAAAACTTAAATATATAGTCAATGACACACACACAAAATAAACTCAGTGGACAATGTAGCAAGCACAATTTTGGCCCCTATGATCTCTGCCTCTTGTGCCATGGTGTGGTTATTTTGTTATATGGCAAACAAATTTTACAGATATAATCAAAGTTACTAATCAGGGGATAAAAATAGAGATTATCCTAGATTATCCAGGGAGGCCCAATTTAATCCTATGAAACCTAATAAGGGAAAGAGGAAAGCAGAGGGAGTGAAAGAAATGCAGCAGAAAGGTAAGTCAGAGATTAGAAGAATGAGAAGTCAACACACAATTGTTGATTTGAAGATGAAAGAAGTCACAAAGCAAGGAACCCACAGTGATCTTGGAAGAGGACCTCAAACACCATATGAGAACCACTATCACAGCTGATACCTTGATTTAAGGCTGGTGAGACCTTAAGCAGAGTATCCGACCACACCATACCAGACATCTGACTTACAGAAACTATGAGAAAATAAACAGGTGTCGTTTGGAGCTGCCAAATTTCTTAAGGTTTGTTACATAGCAGAAATAGAAAACTAACAATAGGTAATTAGCGAATTAAATACAGCTGAAGTTAGCATTCACAAACCAAAAGATACAACTGAGAAAATTATGCAAAAGGTAGGCAGAAATAAAGAAATAGAAAACATGAAACTGCACTAAGAGCCATGGAGAATGGAATGAGAAGTTTCAGCATCTAATAGAAGTACTAGCAGAAGAGAGTAAAGAGAAAATGACAAAGACAATATTTGATAAGCTATTGGCTAAGAATTTTTTAGAATTGATGAAAAGCATCAGTTTCATATTTAGGATGTACAATAGTTCCACAAATAGTAAATAAAAATAAATTAACATCTGGATGTGTTGTAGTATTACAAATTATCAAAGGTAAAGAGAATAAACTTTAATTATACCTGAAGTAAAGGATTTATAGCCACTATCTCAATTGTAACAATAGAAACCAGAAGATCACAGAATTATATCTTTAAAATTGAGAATAAAAATAACTTTAAACCTCAAGACAGTGAAAAGACAAGCCACAAGTGAAGAAAAAATATTTACAAATTTTTTTATCTAAAAAAAATTTAGATTAAGAACTCATTCAAAATGTACAAAGCACTATTAAAACTCAACCATAAGAAAATAAACAACCTAATTTAAAAATGGGCAAAATATCTAATAGTACTACATCAAAGAAAATGAACATGTCAAACAAGCATCTGAAAAGATGCTCGGCATCATATGTCTGTCATTAGGGAATTGCAAACTAAAACAAGGTACTACTACATACCTATTAGAATGTTTAAAATCCAAATCACTAACAACAAATTTTAATAACAATATGGAGTAACTCTCATTCATTGCTAGTGGATATGCAAAATGCTGCAGCCACTTTAAAAGACAGTTTGGTAGTTTCTTACAAAAGTGATTCAGCAATCATATTCCTTGATACCTACTCAAATGAGCTGAAGACTTACACTCACACAAAAACCTGTACACCGATGTTTATAAAAGCTTTATCCATAATTGCCAAAACCTGGAAGCAACCAAGATGTCTTTTAGTAGGTGAATGGATAAATAAGTTGTAGTATATGCAGACAATGAAATAATATCATTTAGTACTGAAAAGACATTACTATCAAGTCATGAAAAGACATGGAGGAAGCTTAAATGAATATTATTAAGTGAAACAAGCCAATCTGAGAAGGCTATTTATATATACTGTATGATTCCAACTATATGACATTCTGGAAAAAACTAAACTATAGAGGCTATAAAAAAGATCAGTGACTGTCAAGGACTCATTGCTCTAGAGGAAGAGCACAGATTTTTCAGGCAGTAAAATAATTCTGTATGATATTATAATCATAGATATATGTCATTATACATTTATCATAACCCATAGAATGTACAACACCAAGGGTGAACTCTATTGTAAACAGTGGACTTTGGGAGATAATGAAGTGTCAATGTAGGTCCATTGATTATAACAGAGATACCACCCTAATGCTGAATGTTAATATTGGGGAGCCTGTGCATGTGTGGGGGCAGGGGATATGTGGGAACTCTCTGTACTTTCTATTCACTATTGCTGTGAACCTAAAGCTGCTCTAAAAAATAAAGTTTATTATAAAAAAAAAAGCCTGAGTGGAAAAGAGCAGCTCTGGAACGGCAGTGTAGAGAAGGCTTCAGTTAGGGGCAAGGAGTTGGAATCAGAGGTGGCCATGAAAATGTAAAATTACTGGGAATTGTGGGAAACCTTGGAGTGGGCATTAGACTTCCCCAAGGTGTGGAATGAGGGTTTAAAACAATCTCATTTAGATCTTCAGGGATAGGGGAACCCCTAGGGGAAATCTGTTATTTGATAAGCAGAGGGAACAGGGATCATATCTTGGTGATGTGCTCAGTTATGGGGAGGACTAAAATTAGAACACATGTTTGAACTCCCAGTAATGGGATAATTGTGAAGCCTGAATTGGGAAGAGAATGTTCTGGCTCAAAATGCCCTTCAGTGACTGTGAGGCTTGCTTCTTGTAGCTCTGCCCCTCTGGCTGCATGGACATCATAGTGCTATGGCCAAGAGAACACTCCTTATATCTAATCTGTCCAGATGGTCAATGGTTAAAGATTCTTGAAAAACTTGTAGAAATTTTTATTTTATTTTATTTTATTTTATATTTTATTATTATTACTTTTTCAACAATCTAGAAATCAGAGACAAAGCAATCTTAGTGAAAAAGTTCATGTCCTAACTCTAACACTGTTGTAAATTTTACTTATACCATTTAATCAAAATTAGGCCTCTGTTTCCCAGAAAAATAAAAAATATTTCTTATTCACAGTATAGGAATACTTTGAAAAATAATAGGCTAAATATCACTATATCCAGAGTGTGAGCTCTGAACAAACAAATTCAGAGTTCCAAAAATGAGAGAGCCAAACTGCTCCCTCCAGATGAGATGTGTGTTCCAGATTCTGCAGGAGAAACTCGGCATGGTCTTGACATGAGTTCATGCTGTCAAGTCAGATATGACTCAGAAAAATGACCATTGAACTCTGAGTTTCAGCCTAAGGTGGGTGTTCCATGGACAGAATTCAGCCACACAGTGACTCATTTCATTTGGTTTGGCTTGTGGGAGAAATAAGATAACACTCCCCTGACTGTAGACAGGGGATATAAATGGCACAATACCTCACCCCATTTTAGTCTCAAGATTTCATTCTAAAGCCAATAAGCATGGCTAACCAAAATACTGTCCAGTGTTCATTGGCTTTCTAGACCTGGCTATGTTTTTGAGTCCCAATTTGAGTGACTAATAGAATATAGTTTTATAATAAAAAATATACATAGCATATTTGGGAAAGAATTGGGACATTATGAATCCTCTCAGGCAAGACAAGAATTGGGTCCCTATTTGTTTTCCAAGCAGGGTTTCAGTTGAAAAAGCCAAAGCTTGCTCTCTTGCGTGATAAAGCAAGATGCAGCAGAAACTGTCAACAATGGACGTTATCCACGATGTTCTTATTTTTCCTGTTGCAAGCATATGCCAATATTAAGGTGTACCCTGAAATAAAAGATGCCTTTTTAGGGCAAAATTTCTAAGACAGAATCAGCCCTTGGCATGGATGTAATAACATTACAGATGATCCTCAGACTCTCCTGACCTCACCTTCATCATTGATGCTCAGTGCCCCCAGGCTCCTCGCACTCCCTCCCACCTCTACAGTCTGCTATTGCTATCAGGAAAGAGATGTGAGAAGGCATGATGAATGAATGGCAAGGCTTAGTTTGTAACCTCTTGTGGACTATTTGTATTTTACCCCATGAATCAACTTCTCCTCTCTCTACCTTAAAAACATATCAAACAAAAACTAATGGTTTGTTGATCCCCAGACTTTTGGATTGTATGAATGAACACATTTTCATCTAAAAGATTTCAGGACCCAAAGAGAACTGACAACTTTTGATTTAGTCCAGTAAAGACAATAACTGATTAGTATCATCATCATCATCATTTATAAGGGAAAGAATATTTTAATATAAAAATATAGAAAACAATCTCAGAATAAAGAACAGTCACAAGCAGTTAGGACATATATATTTGTATTTATGTTCTACATTATCTTCCATTTTTTTTCTCATTTCTTTTCAGATGAGAAAACCGTTATCATGGTCCAGCATGGATATAGAAGCCTGGAGCTGGAGGACCAAGCTCTGTCCTATAGCCAGTGAGATGCTCACTGCTAAGGTTCATTGAGAAGGATCAATGGCAAGATATAGAGGTCAAAACATGACTCTTGAGCTGGAGTTGAGGGCAAAAATTTTGGTAATATTGAGGGGAGGTGCTGACTGTGAGGGGAGAAGATGTAAATGGACAAAATAGGAGATCTTGAGGAATCAGGAAGATCTGTTTGGTTGAGGGGGCAGGTGAAAGTGAGCATGGTGTGTCTGGTGAAAAGTCATCCACAACATGCATGAAAAAGAAAAGAAGAAATGAAAAATCCTTGTGGACAGTGACTATGACCTTACAGGGGTCTCTAGAATATTTTGTGGACAGGGACTAAGAATCATCATTGATTGACTGATGATTGATTGATTTCACGTGATTGATATGATTCATTCACGGATGCATTTGTCTAAAAATAACTGCTGAGCCAGGTAGGACACTAAGCACTGTGGAGATGGAAATGAATAAGGTATAGTCCTTGTCCCCAGATATGCATAGCTATTTATATATGATATATATGTGCTACTATATTTACATATCACTTTGTAAAACATAGCCTAACATGGAAATTAAAGGAAAATAATACAAAAGTGATTGTAAATAAAAGTTCTAAAACTATCTTCCTGTACACCAGGGAATTGTTTTTCTGTTCCTGGGCTGCGTGCATTCATTATTTGGAAATTATTGGTTAAATTAGTTGTGAGCATGTTGAGAGAGACTGGCAACTTGCAATGATGGTTGCTTTGGAGAGAGAGTATTACTATAAGGTTGAGAAATAGACATGGGGCTCAAAGAGAGAGTGACCTAAATTTTGTTTCAGAAGACATCATCAAGAAAGTGAAAAGACAACCAACAGAATGTGGAACTATGAGAAATCATCTTATTTAAGAATTTAAAATCAAAGTTTCACTTGGAAGAATGGAGGTATGCTAAAGGAAAATATACGGCTGTTTTCCCGGGAAGATTTCTGTAAGTTGGGTTGGTTAAAAGGAATGTAATAACGCTTCAGAACACTGCTTGAAGTTCCCGTGCAGTGACTGTGTTTTCCAAATTAAAGAGTTTGTGTACATGAGCAGAGGAGGACTTTTCCCTTTCCCTGACTTTTGATTAATTAAAATAAAAAAAATTAAAATGTAAAATAAAATCAACTTCAGTTAATCTGTACAATAAAACAAGAAGAAACCACCTGTATGGGAAGTGCTCGGGGTGATGGTCGTAGGAGTTTTCATTTACCCATCAGCACACACCTTATATGAGTTGACACTCAGAATCAGGAAGCTGTGGTACTCTGTGTTTCCCACTCTCAGGAAGAGTATGAGACAGAAGAGCAAACAAGGTGGGAGGGCTGGTTTCTGTTTGACTAACTGTAGGCGCATAACTCCTCCGATACTCAACACACAAACTGCATGTTCACCTTTGGGTGCTTCTATTCAGAGGAGCTGAAAATGTACTTAAAGAGTTTCTGAGTCACGGGAAAATGAAAGCTCCAACCTACACTTTCCTTCACAAAAGATTTTCTTTGAATGACAGTATTTATTTTTTTTCTTTTCAGAAAAGTAATGTAAAATAGTAGAAAATGTTAAAGAATAAAAAAATTTTAAAATCCAAAAGAGGGATGAATAAGTGGAGCATAGGATTTTTAGGGCAACGAAACTACTTTTATGGTACATAATGGTGGATACATATTTATGAATTTGTTGAAACCTATAGAATGTACAACACTAAGAATAACCCATAATATAAACTATGGATTTTGGATGATAGTGGATGTGTCAATGTAGGTTCATCTCTTGTAACAAATATATCACTCTGGTGGGGGATGTTGATATTAAGAGAGGCTATGTGTGTGGGGGTACAATGGATAAATGGGGAATCTTTGTATCTTCTGCGCAATTTTGCTGTGAATATAAAACTGACATAAAAATTAAAGTTTAATTAAAAATTTAAAATAAAATAAAAGGAAAAAAACCCAAACAAGAGAAGAATGGAGAATAAAACACTCAACTGTGATTCTACCTCTAAGAGGTACCATTGTTAAAATTTTGGCTTTATTTCCTTCTAGTCTTCTTTCCTTGAGTATATATATTTTTACATAACTAGGATTATACTGCACATACAGTTTTTATTATAATTTTTCATTTATATTTATCAAAATTTTTTTCTTCATCAAAAATTCATTACAAGCATAAATTTTAATATCTCATTATACAGATGTACCATGTTTGTTTAATCTTCCCCCACTGTTGAGTGTTTAGGTTATTATAGTGTTTACTTTTTATGTGTAATATGACTTTTGATAAGCCAGACCCTTTGATTTTTGAAATCTTCATCTGTAGAGGTTGAAAAAGCTAGCATTTTAAGCTGTAAGCAATTTTCTATTTCACTAGAGACAGAGGCTCTAATACTCCTTCAAGATAGGTTGTATTAACAATATAATTATGTAAATGTAAATTACTTACTATTCTTGGGGAAATATAACGTTGCCACCAGCCAAAATATAAATGTTTATGAACTGAGAATCCAAGTATACTGATGGCAAGATACTGTTTTTGTTTGTTTGTTTGTTTGTTTGTTTTTTGTTTTTTTTTTTTTGGTGTATGTTTGAGTCAGAGTTGTGTGTCTGCAGAATTTTTTCCCCCTCTTTGGTAAGGTAAAGTAATGAAATAAAAAAATATTTTTTTCTCAATTTAAAATGAAACTGCTGACATTGAGCTGAAATGTGAAAGATGAATAGAATTTCACTAGGTAATAAAGAGTGTGTGGTTGAAAGTAAATGGCATTGTCTATAATAGGTATGAACTTTAGAAACCACCTGAATGTCCAATAATAGAAGATTTTCAATAAATTATGATAGAATAAAGTGCAGCCATTTACAAGAATTAGATAGATGTGTATATATTGTTTGGTATAAAAGATGTGCTGTTCGGTGAAAAAGGGGGCCATAACATAATATGCATGATTTTATCTATATAAAATACATATGTATAGAAAAATGCATAAAATATCTAGGAGGATATACCCGAAATGTTAACAGCACTTATCTGTAGAGGAAGGGATTAGAGTGGGGCTTTCAATTTCTCCTTTGTACATGGGCATCTATTACATTAATAATGTAAAAAAAAAACTCAAGAAAGAAATTACCATTTTGGAAAAATAAATAATTAAAACTCAACCCACTTCATAAAAAAAAAAATTAAAACCATTTTCTGAAGTTTGGGCTGTGCTCTAAGAGGGAACCAGTTGATAATAGGTCAGATGAAGGGGCAAAAGGGCCAGCGCTCCATGAGCAAGGGATGTGTGTTCAGGTCCCGCAGAAGGTCCGCATCTTCGGGCTTGGATAGAGGAGGAAGCTCTTCCTCCCCACCCTTTCTAGGCTGCAGATGGTCTTAGGGCAGGAGGGGTGCACCTCCTTTCATGGGCTCATCCTGGGCAAGGAAAGGGACAACTCTTTGGGTCGCTTTTCTTTCTGAGCCATCTGCTTCCTTCTGCTGGGCCTCGTGTAGTCCAGAATTCACTATGAAATTCTCCATTCCGTCATCCTTCTAGTTGCTCTTGAATTTATTCACTATCTCAAACATGCATATACTTATTCACCCACTCAGCTACCTACTTATTCATTTGTTCATTCATTCATGTATTCATTCATTCACTCACATATTCACACTTAACTCATATATTCAACCAACCTTTATGTGCTGGGCAATGTGGAGATACAGGAGAGAGGTGAACGAGCTCAGAGTCTGAAATCCAGGATTGTCCGCTTTGGCCAAGGGTACAGGGTAGATTCATCTTCCTTCTCCTGTATGCCTCCACTTTGCTGGTGGCTCACAAGCTCAGTGCTTCAAAATATTGATGTTCACATGAATCATCTGGGGCTCTTATTAAACTGAAGATCCTGGTTTAGTACCTATGGATGAGGTCTAAGATTCTCCATTTCTGACAAGTTCCCAGGTAAAACCTATGCTGCTTGTCCTTAAACCACATTCTGAGTAGCAAGTGTCTAGATCAGCGCTGTCCAATAGATATCAGGGGACCAGATAATATAGAGAACACCCAGGTGAATTTGAATTTCAAATAAATGATGACTTTTAATTTTAGTATAAATATGTCCCAAATATTGCATGGGACATATTTATACCAAAATTTACTAAATATGCTAAAAAACTTATTCATATATTTATCTGAAATTTAAATTTAACTGGGAATCCAGTATCTTCATTTCATTGCTAAATCTGGCAATCTTATATATAGTCTGAACCATAAATGTGAGCATCATATGTAATTTTAAATTTTCTAGTAGCTACATTATAAAAAGTAAAAAGAAACTGGTGAATTAATTTAATAATACACTTTATTATGACCAATATATCCAAAATATCACTTCAACATATAATTAATACAAAAATTATTAATGAGATAGTTCAGTTTCTTTTTTGTACTGTCTTTGAAATCCAGTATCTATATAATTTTATACTTACATGTCAATTCGAACTAACTACATTTCAAGTGCTCGATAGCCATATGTGTCTAGCAGCTCCTGTATTGAACAATGAAGATCTAAATCTTCCCAAACATTCTAATTTTCTTGGCCTGGAGCAGAGGTAAGTCTTACCAGTTCCCAGGTGATTCCAGTGTACAGCCAGGCTGCCACCACTCTACGAGGCTGCCTGTTCCCAGATCATTCAGGGATGAGCGGCAGCTGCCACAAGAGGGAGCCAGCCACTCGGAATAAAGACTTCTCAGCCATCTAATCTTCACTAGGCAGGGTCTCGGAACATAACCGGCGACTCTATGAACACAGAGCCTGGACCTGTTCTTCAGTTTACCTCCTTCTGGATTTCCCAGCCACGGTTTCCCACAGTCTGGGCCACTAGTAGAGAGCTCTCTATTAAGTTGCTCCATAATTATCCCTTTCATCTGCAGCTTCTCGGGCTCTCCTCCTACCTCCCTCCTCCTACCATCATAAGGTCTTTCCTCCTTTTAGTGTGGTAAGGTACGAAGACTAGGAACCAGGGGTCCTATTGATTGGGGTTTGACGCTAAGCTCTGCTGCTTACTGGCTAAGAGTCCTTTTAGTGCATGGTCCCTGCCTTCTCTTGCCCTCTCCCTGTGCTCCTTCTTTCCCAGTTCCCTGGACTACATCCTGTTTCTCCCACAGGCCACTTTTTCTCTTCTTCCAACCACTGCCCATTCTTTTCCTGTCATTTGAACTGTTCTCTCTTCCTTTCCCCCTGTTGCATTAAAGCAAAGCCAGCTAATCCAAGAGCCCTTGTCTGCTTTTCTTGGACGTCAGATTAGAGTCTATTTTTGATTTCTTAAGGCTCACTCTGGTTTCTGATTCAATTTCTTTGACCAAGAAACAAGTCTACCATTGGACCAGTTCAAATAAGACCTTTCTTATCCCCTCACCACTCCTCCCACCCTATCTCCCACTCCACCCCTACCCTCCCAACCTCCCACTCCACCCCTACCCTCCCAACCTCAAGGACCCCAACTTAGCTGACAGGTCTTCCTGAGAGAGGAAGGGTACCATAGAAGAGAGGATTCTGTAATTAAAATAAGTACAACATATCAAAAACAAACCTAAAGGCCAAATGACAAAAGGTTAATATCTTAACAGGCCTCATATATAAATGATAGTAAATCAAGTTTGGCATTTTGGTCAGTATTATGAACCACCCATTCTGATTTTTGAATTGAGATAGAAATTTTAACTTAAAATGACTATACAATTGTCTAACCAAGAGTGAGCAGAAAATCATGGGCCTGTTACAGTTTTCATCTTGTTGTAGAGGAAATTTATACCCACCTGACCAAATTTTAAAGTGACAATATAAGATCCCTAATAAAATTGCATTATTATGTCAAAAATGATACCTATTCAACGTACTGGTCACACTCAGTATTCCATAACTTTTTTGTTTTTAATTTAATATATCATGGAATAATTTTTTTATGCCATTATATCAAAATTTGCCTCAATTTGTTAAAAGGCTGCTCAGTATTCCATCATGTGATTATAAGTTAATCAATTCCATATTAATGTATGTTTGCTTGTTTATAATTTTTAACTATAAAGAACAATGATATTGATATCATAAAACATTAACCTTTTCCTAATTGTTTTCATATTTCCTTAGGATAAACTACCTAAAGTGAAATATCTGGTATAAAAATAAAAGGAAGCACATTTGCAATTTTGACCATGTTGTACTCTCAAAAAGTTAGATCAGCTTACACTTTTGCTAAAAAATACTATGTTTAAATGACAATTTTCCATATCTTTGAAAACTGAGGATTGTTAATATTTTATTACTTTTGAAAGAAATAGATGAAAGTCATATCTATTTTAACCTGTAATTCTTTGATTATTATCCACCAATAAGTACATTTTCCTCTATTTTTGGACATTTTAATTTTTTTCCCTTTTGATTTGCTTGTTCATATTGGTGAATAAAGTTTTAATCAGATTAATAATTCCATTACAGGTCTGTGTTTTAATATCTTATTTTAGTGAAATTAATGTCAGAGTGTTGGGCAGAGGTCTCTACCCTCCAATTATATATAAATTAACTCCTCCAATTACTGTTTTAGATTAGAGTACTTATCGCATTCTTATCTCCTGTATAACTCAAGGTTTTATGGTGTTTCTGGTTTTTGTTTTTTGTTTTCTCTTTAGAAGAATTTGAGTGTAGCTCACATTCTACCTGAAGCTCACTCAGACAGAAATAAGATTGTTAACATGGACTTTGGTGAGAGAAGGAGCTGCTTTCCTAGTTTATGTCTCTGTGAGATCCACTCATTGGATCTAAAATTTAGGCAGTCCAGCTCTATCTGAAACAATCTTTGGGGATGTTTATAAAGACTAAAAAGGGGTTTGTTAATGAGATTAAGCTTAATTTTTCACTGGACAGTTAATTTAAATATGAAGCATGTACAGATGGGTTCTGTGATCAATTTCAATTTTTCTCTTTACTTAGGAGTATGTTGAAAGTCTTCACCTGGGATGATGAATAGAATGGCCATTCCTGGCCCATTTGCAGTGACCAGGTTTTTGGGGACCCTCTCTGTACATCTCAGTAGCTCTTGTGTGCAGAGGCACGTCCTTACATGAGGTGCAGTGGTGGCACTTGGTGTTGGCAGACATTTCCTGCTTTTTCCATCATGTTTCAGTTCAGTGTCGGAGCCCAGTATAATCATGAGAGTAAAGCTCAGGGGGGTTTATTCCTTTCAGTATGCTTTCCCCAGAGTCCAGTGAAACCCAGTTCTTTCTCTCATTGTGGATCACTTTCTAAGCAGATCCCATAGTTTTCCCAATCATTCTTAAATAGCAAAAGACCCACAAATCAGAGTGACAAAAAACAGTCACATTTTAGTAATCAGTACGCCCACTCTAACAATGGTGTGCCCAGTATATTTGACAGAGGATCATTTGTTAACATTTTATTTTGACCAAATTATTTTTAGCAATAATCATGAAAGAAAACAATAATAAAAGCCAGAGAAGAAATGTGGACCATGACAATTTTCTTTTATTGAACTTCCATATATAATCATTCCAGTAAACAAAAACAAAAACAAAAATTAAAAGTGGAACAAATATTACAATACAGAAAAAGGGAAAAGTCATGAAGTAATGCTT
The DNA here is from genome assembly GCA_004027375.1 of Macroglossus sobrinus. NCBI lineage: Eukaryota > Metazoa > Chordata > Mammalia > Chiroptera > Pteropodidae > Macroglossus > Macroglossus sobrinus. The sequence continues at coordinate 262,252 of PVKZ01001836.1, read as the reverse complement.
TCTACTGACATTAGGGTCTTTTTAAAGAAAGAAAAAACTATACCGTAGTTTGTACTCATTTAAATTTTAAACATAAGAAAAACTCCAAGTGGAATCATAGAATGACAGAATCAAAATAACGTATGTTCTTTGCCTTTACAATGAACATGCTATCATGGCTCATTTTAAATCTACTGTTTAAATGCAGGGATATGTAGTACCACAGGAGTTAGAGATATTAAACAGTGCCTGAAGCCAAAAAAATGATTCTGAACTCTTAAAAATTTACTATCGAAACAAGTGTGTGCAGCTAAATTCAAGTGTTTTAGGGCCAACTGGACAGCAGAAAATTTTCTGGTTTAATTTCTATGCAGAAAATATTTATTAAAAGAGAAATTATAAAAGTGTGCTAATTTGAAGACTACATATATATTAGTATTAATACTCAAGAGTAACCATGGAAATGGTTTAGATATTAGACCAAGATACCTGGGGGAGAATTTTATTGTTGACATTGTATAGAATTGTCACATAATTATTAGTAGATTTTATTACTGCTTTTGAATTCTCTACAGATAATGCCCCCTTGATACCTCGGTACCATATGGGCTCCTGAATTTGAGAGATCCACCTTCAGGGAAACATAGGAAGATCCAATTTCTGTCATTGAATGAAATGAGGCTCAAAGTAAAAATTATGTTGTTATTAAAGAATGGACACAGTTGTTTTCTTAAACATCTAAGTTTGTGGTTAGTAATTTATACTCAGTAACTCATTATTCCAGAAACTGCTTCTTGGTGCTGTGGTGTTCCTCTCTCGCTCATCTGAGCCCTGGATCTTCCTTGGTGTGGTTTCTGTTGCATGGGTAAAAGAGATTTAAAACTTTTATTTTGGAGAGAAGAATCACTTCTTGAATGGGAACCAAAGTGAACATGGGTGTCTCCCTATGCAAAAGCATGAATCTGTCACCTCAGTACACAATCTGCACAGAATTCAAGGGATGTCCACTCTCAATGTCAAGTCAATCATAAGGGCCCCTTTGATCTTCACTCCCTCCCTACTTCGGGGCATGCCAGGTACAGTCATCTTCTTTGGAAATATCTGGCCTACGGCTGCTCTAGGAGCTAAAATGGCAGGGAGGCTATTGACTCTCAATATCTTTGTTCTGAAAAGTACTGATCTGAGTATCTGCAGTGGTGGAGGAGGGGCTTGCTCATAGGAAAATTTTCAGGAAATTTTTCTGAAAAATGAAATACATTGTGGCTTTGCAGATCACCATTGGTGAGTGAGTCTTCAATCAGGATGTCTCTTTGGCACTGTTTCAGCTTTCAGTTATCTCCAAAGTCCTCAGGGGGAGGCACAATCGGTGTGGTTCTCCATTGGGCCTGATAATAACTCTCCAAGGCCTCTCTGGGGGTGCAGTTCACATGCCAAGAAGGTGCTGCAGCAATTAAAGAAGGTTTTCTCCTTGAGCTCTGGGGTATATTTATCTTTGAGCTAATGTTACAGTTGGTGCTTTCTCTTGCCAAGCTTCATAACAACCAGGCCTCCTATTCCTTCACAGCCTCATAATTGAGAGGAGGGTTCAAAACAAAAAGAAACCTTCCTTCTGGTGTCAGGGGAAGAGCGCCAGTTGAATATCATTAGATTCAATAAGTCAGCTTCATTTCAAAGGCATCTGGTTGACCTATCTTCAGACCTGCTGAAGCTGTGACCAAGAAGAGCCGTTAGGCCTTTTGTCCCCAAGGGCTGGTGAGAGGAAGGCTGGGTGGCTGGGCTGATGCCCTGCTGGACAATAGGGAGCATTGATGAAGTGCTCCCATTTATTGGCTGAGCGACTGCATCAGTCATTCATTCAGAGGCACAAGGTCTAAATTGCAGAACCAATTAACAGCACTAATAGCCCTTGCCTGAATTAATCTTTGAGACAAAAGGGAGGAGAAATGGAAGTGCTATTAGCAAATCAAGCTGTACCATCCCTGCTTTATTGAAGAAATCTCAGTGTCTGTATATGGCTATTGTGCACTGACTGCAATTACAGCCCTCATTTAAAAATGATTAAGTGGTTATAATTATTTTTCAATTAAAACTTATATCTTCCATTTATGCAACATTTCAGACTTCAATTAAACTTCTTTTTAAAAGTGCCACTGAACCAAAAGATTCCTGTTTTCTCTTTTACCAGATAGCCCTAAACTCAACCCAGATAGAATTTTGATTTCCAGCCTTCAGAATTAGTTTCATTAAATTTAGACATAGTGATGAGAGTTACCAAGTGGTACAAAAATTTGCAGCACCTGTTGAAGGTGACCACCATTGCCATAGGTGTCGGGGGAGAGAGACAGTTCCAGGCTCTATCTGTAAAAATGTGACTACTGAGGAGAGAAGGGTGCTATCACCACTGGAATGTAGTGTCTCTATAAGAACTGACACCTGAAACTAAATATTTAAAGCAGCACTCTCAGCTGTGGTCTTGTGACAGTAATATTTACTATAAGAAAGGTGTAAAGTTTTGAGCAATTTAATCCATTTAAAAATGAGACCAGTTTCAGAATTTTCCTCTTAAAACTTTCCTCTTATTTGCCTTTAATGTGCTTTCTTGAGGAATGAAAGAAATTACTGGGAATGACACATAAATATAGTCTATTTTATCTTGGTGTTGCCCATACCACAACACATTCTTGGAGTCTGACCCTCATGGGGACATCATGGGTTATGTGTGTGGTGATGGGGTCGAGAACTTCTGGGGTCTAGAGTTCTAAACAGGACTGTTTCATAGAGCCCTGTTCACCAATTTTAGTGAAGACTAGAGCTGTAAAAAGGAATTCTTGGCCTCAGAGAAGGAGTGTAAGGTGTTTGTCGTTATCCTAATACTGGTCAACCTCAGCTTTCTATTATACTTGGATATTCTGAGTTACTAACCTTTGTTTTATTCTATGCTGTTGAAGGCACACATGCTACATACTACATGTTAATAATTTTTAAATTCATACAATTAAAAGGAATTATTTTTAACTCTTGTTCTGTAGTAACAAAATCCTGGTTTTCTTACTTAATTCTTGCTCTTGTGAGGAAAATTATGACACAAGAAATGGAAGGCATTGTCAGTAATGAAACTCGGAGCCTGTACTGTGGACCAGAATCTGCCCAAAACACTAAGACAAAGCTGATGGTCCCTTCTCGTAAGGAGATGTACTGCTGCAATATATTTTTTCTTTAAAAAATTATATAAAATATATCATCTAATGTTATTTATACCTCCAAACTACCTTTAGTTTTTTTAATACTTATAAAACAATATGTTAGTTATAGAAGAACAGATCATTTGGGAAGTAAACATAGACAAAAAAGTAAAAAGAAATCAAAGTGTCTATAGCTGCTGTTAAGAATTTCATGTAATACCGTCTAGTATTAAAAAAATTATTTCTAATTAAAGTTAAATACAGATACCCCTGTTCCTCTGAGCATCTTATTGGCCCACAGGCACAGGGGAGATAGGCTGCATGGTCCCCCTTCTGTGAGTGCTATTTCCAGGTTATGTAAAAAGGACAAAGAATTTTACTGAGCTCTATGTATTTGTGCCTAGGGCAAAGAAACCTGTGAAGACTTCTAGATTCAGAGGAGAGTGAGGAATTGTGCTTGGTCAGACTGCAAAATTGTAGTTAAGACTTTGAAGCAAGCAAGGAGTTGGGTTAAGAACCACTGGATTTTTTTTTTTTTTTTTTCCAAACACAACACACAGAGCTGGCAGTAGAATGAAGAGGATCCCAGTAGACCAGGAGAAGCCACACATTTGGAAGTGCTATTTTCCCAATTAATATTTTAATAAAGCTTGTTACAGCTAAATTACTATTTTGGGTTTTCATATGTCTATTTAAATACGTATTATTTCCTAGTGAACTGATCATTTTATAACAATTATTTTATATAGTTTATATAATGCACCTACGATGTATATATTATGAAGCTAAATTTCCAGATGGGATTAAAGAATTTGAGAGAAGCTAAGAATATCATTCCTGGTCATATAGCTAATAAGTGGTAGAGTTGGATTCTTGTCCATCTTGGGACCAGTACCAGTACCCCTCTTTCTTCATTAAAATGGCTTTATAGAAAGTCTGAGATTTAGTAGGGCATCCCACAGTCCCTGCCATCCCACAGTCCCACCTTCTTCCCACCCACCCACATTCTTCCTCTTCTACAAGAGTCATTAATTTTCTTGGCCCTTTATTCCATGTGAGTTTGAGAGTGAGCTTGTCACATTCTATTCCAAAATAAAACCTTTTTGGGATATCGATTGGAATTACATTAAATTTACAGGTTACTATCTGTGAATGTGGAGTATCTCCATTCATTCAGGTCTCTTTTCATGAAGTTTCCTGTACTTCAATAGTTTATAATTTTTTTCACAAACACCTATTTATTCCAAGACTTCTTGCAGATTTTAATATTTTGGTATTGTAGATGAGGTCTTTTTCTATTATTTTTTTCTATTTGATTATTACTGTTATAATTGTTATACGTGATTTTTGTATATAAATCTTGTCTCTAGCAAGCTTGCCAAATTCTCTTATTTGTGAATAAAGACAATGTTGTTTCCATTTTTCAATTTTTATGCTTGTGTTAGAACCAATTTGCTTATATCAGTACAATGGTGGGTAGAAGCCATGATGTAGGCATTTTTGCCTTGTTCTTGATTTTAAAGGGACAACCTCTAATGTTTCACCAAGAAGTATATTTCTTGTTTTAGATTTTGATAAATGCCCTGTCTCAGACTGAATAAATTATTTTCTATATCTATTTATTATAAGTTATTTTAAATCTTAAATAAGGTTGAATTTCATCAAATCTTTTTCTGCATTTACTGAGATGATCACATAGTTTTTCTCATTTATCTGCTATTATGATATATTTTATTAATAATTTCCTTGCATTCTTGGGATATGCTCTACCTTGATATGATATACTGTTTTATTCAAATTAGTGATATTTTAGCTCAGGTTTTTCCACTTATAGTTTTATAAATAAGATTGATCTGTAATTCTTTTCCCTTCCCTTCCCTTCCCTTCCCTTTCCTTCTTTTTTTTCCTTCCGTCCTTCCTTGTCTTATTTTAGTATGGAGTATCTTACCCTCCTCCATGAATTAATTTATCATTTCATATTTTTTATTCTTTGAAACAGTTTATGTGTTATCAAGATTGTTTATTTAGGACATATTTATTGCATACCCACTATGTGCTGGGCCCTCTTCTAGTCACTGGAAGATATGGCAATGGACACATAAAAGTCTCACCTTTCACAATCCTTAACATTTTGACCAAACTCCCGTGGTCCTAGGTCTTTGGGAGTGGAGAAAAGTCTTTTGATTTCCAATTCAATTTCCTTTATGGTTTTTGGTTTATTTAGACTTCCTATTTCTTTTCAATTTGCTTTTTAGTTTTTTTTTTTAGAAACTTTTCTAATATATTGTTTATAATATGTTGCCAGGATAAAATTATTTATAATATTAAACTGTGATTTTTAGTCTCTATTGTAGGTGTAGCTTTGTCCTTTTGTTTTTCTCCAAAATATTGTTTATTTCTGCCTTTTAATTCTTGCTCAGTTCGGTTAAAATTTTGTCTATTTTTTATTATAAAACTAATTTTATTAGTTTCTGCAAAGAATCACCTTTTAGTTCCTAATTTCTGCCCTTAACTTTAATATTTTCTACTTCTTTCTAAAAAATTTTTTTGCACTTAGCTTCTTGAAATGACCACATTACTAATTTATTTCCAATCTATCCATTAACAAATGCATTTCTCTATCATTTTCAGTTAAAGAAATCAGGGCTTCTTGAAGAATGGCTGAATCAAAATCTGAGGCACAAAATGTGCAAAACGATCTTGTAATGTCTGTCACAATGGATAACAAGGAAGCTATCAAAGACAACCAGGGCCATAACAATATGACTCAGAACCTTAATGAAAGGGGTTCATTCTCACGGGCCAAAGATGGGACAATAAGACTATCAAAAATAAAATCTGCTGTGAATTAAAATATGTATACTAAAATTCACAAACTTATAATGATACTAAAATATCCCTCATGGTAATCTTTGATTTAGGATATCAATTTATTACCCTGAAAACCCTTTAAAAAGGGAAATGTAAATATTTATCCTGTTTTTCCTATATAAGCTATACCTCAGAGTAGCTAATGAGAGAAACTGATGAGAGAAAGTTCCTTTTAGAATAATTTTGGTTAGTAAATAAAGAATAATATACTTACAAGATTATCACTTTGCAGCCCTTGATTAAATGGAGGTGGGAAGTGATTCTTAATGGCTTCTAGAGTCTCCTGAGTTGATGTGCTGGGTGTGCACACCACCACCTATGATGTATTCTTACTAAAAATCCAAACCTTGACAAAATTAGATCTCAGCTTCTAACTAAGAGTTTGGAAGTACAGGGAACCAGGGAACATGTTAGATGACCCAATGGAGATGGAATTAATAAAATCCAGACTGTGAGAAATTCTTCAAGAAAAACACCAAGCTTCTTCAACGAAAGCTTCTGCAACAAATAATTAGCAAGGTGAGAGAAAGAGAGAGAGGTTTATAAATTAAAAGATATCTAAGAGATACATAAACCAAATATAATATGAGAATCTTGTTTAGAATCCTGATTCTAAGCATCTAACTAATTAAAATATTATTTAGGATTTATCATTGGTTGTTTTGGGTGTGATGATGGAATTATGGTTTAAAAGAGAGAGAGATGCTTACCTCTTTTAGAGATACACACTGAAAGATTTATGAATGGAATGATATGATATATTTTGCTCCAAAATAATCCAAAATAGTTAAATGTTAATAAGTTGGATAATGAGTATAGAGAGGTTCATTATACTCCTTTAAACTTTTGTTTAAATTTTTCCGTAATTAAAAAGGATGCATCTGAAGTTTTAAATTTGTCTCTAAATAGTACTTCAGCTTTATCCTACAAGTTTTCTAGGTAGTGTTTATATTGTTTTTCAGTTTTAAATAATTCATGAAAATTAAACAAGTGAATGCATATTAAATGCTTACAATTGTGCCCATGCTTATTAAATAAGCTACAGCTAAGTGCTTATTAAATATTACCTGTGAATATTCTCTTTATGGGATGAGACATTTGACATATGCACTTGTGTAGCTTATTTACCTTTTTCATAAAAGTTGAGCGAATGCCTTCTAAATATTAGGCTATGTGAGGATTATGAAAATGAATGAAACAGAAGTTACTGTGAAGTAAGAATAAGTTGGAAACTATTTTAGTACTCATTCAAAATCTAACTCATGCTAAGTAAGGTAAATCAAAGAGCGTTCTTAAATTTTGCCAAGAACATAAAGTCTAACCATCATTTGTGGTTATTTCATGTCACTAATATAGTTGAGGTATTGTCAACTTTTTGATGGCAGTTGTGAAATTTATTCTGTTTAAAATAAGTCAGGTATTTGTCTTACATTTTACCCAATATCTGCACTTATTTTGGTTCACCTTTTCTTGTAGCATCCTAACAATATATGACAATAAAGCTCACCTGTTACATGATTGCAATCAGGCCAGGAGCTACTCTTTCTTGGAGGGCAGTAGCAAATCACTGAAGCAATTGGACAATCATATACCATAATCAAGTCAGGTTTACCCCTGAGATGCAAGGATAGTTCACATTTGCAAATCAGTAAATGTGATACACCACATTAGTGCAATTAAAGATAAAAATTATATAATCATCTCTAAAGATGCAGAAAATGTATTCGACAAAATTCAACGTCCTTTTATGATTAAAAAAACTCAACAAATTAGGTATAGAAGAAATGTACCTCAGTATAATAAAGACTGTATTTGATAAGCTCACAGTTAACATCATACTTAACCATAAAAAGCTAAAAGATTCTCCTCTCAGATCAAGAACAAGACAAAGTTGTCCACTCTCACCATTTCTATGGAAGTCCTAGCCAGAGCAATCAGTCAAGGAAAAGAAATAAAAAAAGCATCTAAATCAGAAATAAGTAAATTTTTTTCTGTTGGCAGATGATGTAATCTTATATAAAGAAAACCCTAAAGATTCCATCAAATAAATAATAAATGAATTTAATAAAATTGCAGGATACAAAATTAATATATAAAATCAGTTGCATTTATATAGATTAAAAATATTATCTAAAGAAGAAATTGAGAAAATAATTCCACCTACAATAGCATCAAAAATAATAACGTACTTAAAAACAAATTTATCTAAGGAGGTGAAAGATCTGTACCTTAAAAACTATATAAAACATTGTAAAGAAATTACAGAAGTTACAAATAAATAAAATGATATACTGTGTTCATGATTGGAAGAATTAATATTGTCAAACTGTCCATGCTACCCAAAGCAATCTACAGATTCAATGTAATCCCAATGAAAATTCCAATGACATTTTTCACAGAAATAGAAGAAACAATCTTAAAATTCGTATGGAACTATGAAAGACCCTGAATAGTTAAAGAAGTCTTAAGGAAGAAGACCAGAGTTGGAGGCATTACACTTCCTGTCTTCAAAATTATATTACAAAGCTATAGTAATCAAACAGATTGGTATTTGCATTAAAACAGACATAAAGACCGATGCAACAGGACAGAGAGCCCAGAAATAAACCCACACATATAAGTCAACTAGCATTCAACAATGGCACCAAGAACACAAGAAAGGAGAATCTCTTCAATAAATGGTAGTGGCAGAACTGATACCTACATGCAAAGAATAAAATTGGATTCTTAAATTACACCAAACATAAAAATCAGGTCAAAATCAGGGTTAAAGACTTAAAATAAGACGTGAAATTGTAAACCTCCTAGAAGAAAACATAGTGGAAATCTCCTGGGCATTGTTCTTAGCACTGATTTTTTGGACTGATACCAAAAACACAGCTAAGAAAAGCAAAAATAAGCAGGATTGCATTAAACTAAAAAGTTTCTGCATAACAAAGGAAATCAACAAAACAAAAAGGCAACCTATGGAACAAGTGAAAATATTTGTAAATTATATATCTGGTAAGAGGTTAATATCCAAAATATATAAGTAACTAATACAACTCAGTAGCAAAAACAAAACAAACAAACAAACAAAAAAACTGATTAAAAAATGGGCAAAGGACCTAAATAAATATTTCTCTAAAGAAGACACAAAAGTGTCCAAGAGATATATGAAAAAGTGCTCAACATCACTATCATCAGGGAAATGCAATTCAAAAGCACAGCGAGATATTATTTCACACCTGTGACGATGTATTATCAAATAGTAAAGAAATACGGGTTGATGAGGATGTGGAGAAAAAAGAAACTCTTATATACTGTTGGTGGGAGTGTAAATTGGTACATCATTATGGAAAAATTTATGGAAATTCCTCAAAACATAGAACTACTATATGATGCAGAAATTTCATTTCTGGATATATATCCAAAGGAAACAAAATTTATCTTAGTGATATCTGTACTATTATGTCATTACAGCATTATTTACAATAGTCAAGGTAAGGAAGCAACCTAAGTGCCTATTGGTGGATGAAGAAAATGTGATATACATAATGAAAAATGATTCATCCTTAAAAAGGAAGGAAATCATGACATTTGCAATAGAATGAATGAACCTAGAGAACATTACGCTATGTAAAATAAATCAGACACAGAAAGGAAATACTGCATGATCTCACTTATATGTAGAATCAAAAAAGTTAAACTAATGAAGCAGAAAGTAGAAGAGTGATTATTGGGGCTGGGGTGGGAGAAATGAGATTTTGGTTGAAGTATAAGAACTTTTGATTATAAGAATAAGTTCTAAAGATCTAATATACAGCGTGGTGACTATAGTTAATAATAACATATTGTGGTCTATAACTATGCCACCCTGAACAAACTTGATGTCTGATCTCAGAAGCTAAGCAGGGTTGGGCCTGGTTAGTACTTGGATGGGAGACCACCTAGGAAGACCAGGTGCTGTAGGCATAAATAATAAATAGATAATAACATATTGTATATTTGAAATTTGCTTGAAAGGAAGTAAATGTTAAGTGTTCTTACTACACTAATGCCCTCAAAAAAAAATCCCAAAAGTAACTGTAGGGTGATAGCTATATTAATTAACCTGATTGTGGTATACATATATAAAATACATATATAAAATCATCATATTACACACTTAAATGTAATGTACTTAAAATATAATTTTAAAGTGTATAATGGCAAATAAAATATTTTTTATTTGTCAATCATACTTCAATAAAACTGGAAAACAGGAACAATAGTCATTCAAAATAACAGTGACTCTAAAAGATAGGATTTACTTCTCCTGAGAGTCCAGAGATAGATAATTCAGGGATGGTACAAATTCTGCTTCACAAAGTCCTCAGAGACCTGGTGCTTCTGTTCTGTTGGTCATATGCGTGGTCTTCCAACCCACAATCATCTCATGTCCCATGAGGGCTGCAGCATATTCTGACAGTCTGTCTACAATAAAAAGTAAGGAGTGAAATGTTGATCTAATCCAAAAACACCCTCACAGATACACTCAAAAAAAAAAAATGTTTAGCCAAATAGCTGGGAAACTTGTCATCCAGCCAAGTTAATATATAAAATTAACCATGAGAGATCTTTGTATCATGTTATCACTCTCCAGAGAATGTTCACCATGAAAGAGGTGACTGAACGACCCAGGTAGACAAAATGTCCAGTCCAATGATATCACCTGTCCTTGATCAACCTTGATGAGCACATGAATGAAATGGCAATGGTGGTCAAAATGAAGTCTATGTGTTGATCCAACAGTATGGAATCTCATTTACAAGCCTAATCTAGTTACCGCCCAACCAAATGTTAACTTGCCACCAACAGAGACCAACGCTGAGCTTCTGACATGGTGTATTCCCCCAGGGAGACCAACTAACCACTTAAAGGCAAGTTGAGTCTATTGGACTCCTCACATTCTGGTAGAGCCAGAGCTTGGTTCTCACAGAAGTAAACACCTACTCTGTGTATGAGTTTGCCTTTCTTGTCTCTAGGGTTTCAACCTGTACCACTATCTGAAGGGTTATGAATTTTAACCCACTGACTTTGGACCTATGTAATATTGTGTCATACCGGGAGACCCATTTTATAACAAAGAAAGTGCAGGAATAGGCCTATGACCTATAGGTCTATTGCATACGCTGGTCATAACACATATGTCATACAGATGCTGCCAGTCTTATAGAGCATTGAAGCAACTCATTGAAGCTGACGCTCCAGCTTGGAGGCAATGTCCTTTGTGGATGGATGCCATTCTTTAGGATAATGTATGCATTGAAGCAAAGTCTTTTATATGGTGCAATTTCTCTAGTAGGAAGAACACATGAGTCTGGAAAAAAAGAGGTCAGAGTGGAAATGGCCCCACTAACCATCACTCCCAAGGACCCACTGGGGGACTTTGTGGTTCCTGTCATTCAACTCTGGGCTCTGCAAGGTTTGAAGTCCTAGCTTCCAAAGTATCCACTTTCATCAGAGGGCACAGCAAGAGTTCCATTTAATTATAAACTGCTATGCTATGACTGCTGCTTGGGCACTTAGAGATCCTATGGGACCAGCAATAAAGAAAAAAGTCATTATTTTGGCAGAGATAATTGACCCTGGTCACCAAGAAGAAGTAGCCTGTTGTTATACAATGGAAGAGGATATTATGTGAAACTCAGGTGATTCACTTGGGCTCCTCTTGGTACTCCCTCTGTACTCCCTTGTTCATTTACTTCACTGTAAATGAACATATACAACAACCTCAGGCTGAGAAAGGCATGGTATCCAGGGACTCAGAAGACTTGAGCATGAGAATCTTGTTTGGACTACCAGGTAAGCCACGGAAGCCTGCAGAGGTGCTAGCTGAGGGTGAGAGATCCTAGGATGGAAAGTGGAGGAAGGAGATGATGAGGATCACTTATGGCCTGAGACCAACTGCAGCAATGGGGGCTGTAGTTCCTCCTGCTACTCTTCCTCTATGTTAGCCCTTTTCTTGTTTAGAAAAAAAATGCAATTTTCAGCTAATGTTAATTTAACATCACACGTAGGAATGCTACATTTTCTAGGATTTGACATTTTCAGTAATTGAGAATTACTATATTTTGTAAATGAAAATACTACTACTAAAAAATGAAATGCCATAAATGGCATGATGTCATTTGTTTCCAAAGACTGATGATATACTAGAGCAATGTGAAAATAATAATAAAAGCAAAATATTTCACGGCCAACTTTGGGGGTAAGTTTAACACTGTAATCTGGGAGTTATCTCGGGATAAACACTGCAGCCATAAATGCCACCAGCAAATATTCTTCGGGAAAACGGGAAATGGGTTAGTTTACTCAGGCTACCGTAACAAAATACCATAGACTGGGTGGCTTAAATAACAAAATTTATTTTCTCATGGTTCTGGAAGCTGGAAGTTCAAGATCAAGATGTCAGCAGGTTTGGTTTCTTTGGAGGCCTCTCTCTTCGGATTGTAGATGGCCGCCTTTGTGCTGTGTCCTTACATGGCCTTTCCTCTGTGCACACATATGTCTGTGTCCAAACTTCTTTTTCTTATAATGACACAACTCATATTGAGCCCACACTAAAGACCTCATTGTAACTTAATTACCTCTTTAAAGATCTTATCTAGAAATGCTGCTTTATTCTGAGGTCTGAGAGTTAGAGCTTTAAGATATGAATTTTTTTTTTGAGGGGGGATACAATTCAGCTCATAACAGTCTCTTATGAGCTTTTCCTCAAGAAGAGAGACCCAATAGAATTTTTGAGTAGCTGCCCCCTAAATGTATATAAGTGGATTTGAGCAGCACACGGGGAAGACGGAAGACTGCAAAGATGCATTATTTAAATCCTTTTTCGGTTTTGGGGAAGGCAGTTGGCAGAAATCTTCCAGAGGTGGGCTCCTTCAGTGTCAGCCTCAGCTATAGAGAGCCATGTTGTCAGAGGTTAAACCTTTATTGGACAGCCTGTATCTGGTGACTGGGCAAAGCAGGAGTATAAAAGCTTGTTCACTTTGACCCTACATAGGCAATTATGGCCAGCAATATTTGCTCTAGATGTCCCTATTGGGTTGGCTAAAGGCTTATTGAGGCTGCATTTCAACGTGACTTTTCCCTCTGCCCAATCCTACTTCTTCCCATTGAATCCCAGTAAATATTTGTACCTTAAATTCCATCTTAAGTATCTGCTTCTGGAGAACCCAGCTGGTGATATCTTGCTTCCTATCTTTTAATATACTAGTTGTATTACAATTCTAAGCCTTACTACCATTTCAGGAAATATTAGTTTGGCAAATATCACAATAGAAGATTTACAGAGAGTAAAATAAGTATAGTGACCTTTCTAGCTTGTTGCTCCTGCCCTTCTTTAAGCCTGTCAGCTAGTACCATTGACTTGGCCCCAGTAAGGATTCCGATCCCAACCTTCCGTTAAACAATTTCTCATACTTAAGATCTAAAAACTAGGTTCTCATATTTATTTATGACTAAGCAGTATCTTGTATCTTATTCCCAGTAACTACTCAGTTTTGTGCCCCCTATGGTTTGTTTATTCCATTTTTCCTTCTGGCTTTTGAGTACATACATGTGGATTTGCTTATCTTTCATGAAACTCTACATTTTAAAAGAATAACGATATTTCTCAGTCAGAATACAGTTCATTAAAAGGTGCCATTTTTAAAACCTGAGCTTTAATGGCTTGGGGCTTATTCTGAGGATCCCTGGTACCAGCATCCTTTCCTTCCTATCAAGATCCGTGTGTTTTCCACCCTCCAGGCTGTGGTCACTGGATGCCGCCCAGAAACCTCTGGGTTAAGGTGATGTCAGACCTTTGCCATGTACCAGATATTTAGCTCACTTTTCCCATTATTCAGGAGAAATAAGAAAGAATACTGTACTAATTACAAACCTGTCTCAAGTCTTTCATAAATGTCTGATACAGTAATACTTGAATAATTGATTCCTTCATAATATATGTTTAAATCACTTTTAAAGTCATATTATTATTTATTTATCATTTTTATCAATAATTTTGTTGATATAAACTAATGTTTTACTGGTTAGAGCTAAGTTGAATTTATAAGTAGAAATAACATAAATGCTATCACAGTATAATGTGCTAGAAGTATCTAGCATTCATATTCAAGATCATCAATGAAAAAATATCTAATCAGTAGGTAGCATCTGAAAAACTAGTTCTAACTGACTTAAAGAGGCTATGAAGTTTTACACTCCCCACTCCTCACTTACATTAAAACCAAATCAGGTTAGTATTACCTTTTGAAAAACAACAAATGATTTAAAGCATAATCTGTCAGTCCCTAAGATATCACTTAGCACTGAGTATTTATCTTGATTAATTCTAAGTCCATTCTGCTAGTTATTGGTATTACCCATAAGTGAGAACCTTTGTCATCCTGAATCCTATGCAGAAAAATGAATAGAGCTCAGTCAGTTTCTGGCCAGCACATGGGCCACTTCTCAATCTGCAGTAGAATGATGCTCTGAAACAACCTTCTTGCTCAAATCATCAACTAAAGTGCCTTTACAGTAATACCGCCAGACCACCATTCTGCCTGCCTCACAGACATATTGGGGTCAAAACATTGGCCCAAAGGGTTGGCTTGAACCATCTCAGTATTGTCACAACTTTTGTCCTTATATTCAGAGAAAGCCTGAAGGATGAAGAGATGTCCTCAGACATAGAACATGCCCAATGGCATCTTGACAATCTGGAGTGCCTCTGACAAAATTTGCCCCCAGGTGACTCCCTGGAGAAGCCTATCTTCCTTAAATGCATCAAGACTCCACAAATGACCCTCTGGGTAAATGTTTCTACTTATTAGTTTTGCCTAGTCACAAACACATATCCAAGTCCTTGAGAAATTATGCTATTTGCCTACAAAACCAAAACAAATCAAATACGCATCACATCTTCTGTTAATGTATTTGACATAAATTGCATTTAAGTGGATCAGGGTTTGATCACATAGCTGTTTGATAGCAGCCATTTGTGCTCACTGCTCACTTATGCTCTGGGTTTATTATTGATATTATTCTGTACAAAAAAATGAATCTTCCCATGTTGAGAAATTAACTTGGTCTTAATGAAGAAAGTCTAGAGGTCACAAAAATGGTACGATTAATTCAGTACTTCTGTCTCCAAGCGACTGTGTTGCAACAAATTATGAAGTGTAATTATAGTTATAGAACATCAGAGCATTTGGCAAATTCAGTTAATTCTGTTGAGACAAATCATTCAGAATTGGCTTTGGCTTTAGATTGAATTATTTGCATTTTTATGTGGTGCTTTGCCATTGCATGTACACATGTGAGGAAGCTTCAGGGGCAGGATTTTGGTGGACTGCCAAATCCAAGAAGGAAAGAAGAACAGCTATGAATATAGGCTCGGTTTCTTGAACTCGTTTGAAAAATACTGCTTTAAAGATAACTCTGCTAAAACCCAGAATATTGCATCTCTGCTTCAATTTATAACTGAGATTAACATATGTGGTTGCTTTGATGATTAGGAATGAACAAGATGCAACATTGATGCACAAGGGATCCAGTGCTGGGTGACAAACATGAACTCTAAGAGGACCTGTCCTACTTTCTGAATCTCTGGCTAACAGTTAACTTATCTTCTCTCTACGTCATTTTTCTGTGTGGTAGAACTGAATGTAGAAATCACAGAACAGAGTTATCAGATTAGATAAAATACCTTGGAGGAAGAACACATAGTATTTAGTGGAAATATGTCAAATAATTGACCGCCTCCTGGCTGTGGGGAAGGAAACTACCGAACGCAGGCCTGGAAGAATTAGATAGCTCACTGAGAACAATTATTCCTCTTTCTCTTTCTTTCTTCCATCTTCCCTCCCTCTCTATCACCTTATCTTCTGTTTCTCTCCCTTTTTTCTCTTTCCATCCTTCCTTCTTTTCCTGTCTAAATGGTGGGGGCAATCTAATCAAAGACAAATAGGAAAAAAAAGTGCCATTTTTGGAGTAGGGGCTAGTCAGGCAATAAGTTTGGATGAAACGAAAGGATGAGGTTAGGAGCAAAACAATAATTTGCCTGTGTACACATGTAAATGTCATTGAAAGTTAGGTTACTTGACTTCTGAGGAACAATAGCAGGCCTGGTAAATTCTTAAGCAAGAAATTGGTATGATAAAAACAGTATTGAGAAGGACATTTCAATAGTAAATGGAGCTAACTGGGGCACAGCTAATACTTCTTTATCAAGAAAAAGAGCCATCCTTCTGTCCCAGTTCCAGGTCATAGAATTTGCATGTTTCCCAATTAACTAAAGAATTGATGGTAGACAACAGGAATTCACCCTGGAGGTCTTGAAGATGCTTCTAAAAGACACACATGGTTATTTTATGTCAGTATCTGACTGAAGGCATCTTTCCCAGAGATCCTCCTTCAGGGCTCAGTTAGAGCGCCTCCTTCTCAGGGAAGTCCCTGTCCTGCTCCATTCAGGTGCTTTCCTCAGTCATCGTTTATATCACATGACTCTTTTCATCTGCCCACACTGAATCCTGTCCTCCCTGCCCCCATATTCCTCCAGTCCTGTTATCTTTAAAAGTCAGGGACTGAGTCTTTAACTCTCCAATCAGTGGCCCCAGTGCAGTGCAGTGCAGTGCAGTGCACAGAGAGGGTTATTGACTGCCTGATCCTCCATAACTCTGGGTAATCAGGTGGGATCTGCAGACATCATTCCATAACCTTACATGAAAACATTTAGATGTGCTTTTAAATATGTCTTGTCCTAATAAGAGGCCAAACTGTGAAAAGTCATATTCAAAGGAATTGGATTAGAATGTTTGTAGTTCTGACATCCTGTGATCTAAGTACTAAACTCCCTGGAAGGAAAAGGAGGTAAGGTTAATGAGGCTGTTTGCTACAGTTATCTAGGGGAGTTAAGGGCTGAAGGAAACCTGTTACTCCAGTCTTCTCTAACCCACCCACATGGGTCAATCTAATTAAACGGTCTTAATATCAGAATCTTTAAACCAAACCAAACCAAACCAAACCAAACCAAACCAAACCAAACCAAACCAAACCAAAATAAGGTCTTTTTGTTGGTGCAGCAAAGACACTGATCTGCATACTCTTTAATCTCCCTAGATATTGTCCAGGATGACTGTCGCTGGTGACAGACATGATAATGAGGACCTCAAAGAGTGGGTCTTGACAACTGCTGGACACACCATTTCAGAGACTTCAGTACATGTTCCAATCAAGGAGGATGCAGGAGGCAGGATAAAAGAATGACACTTTGGAACCAGGGCTCATTTCTTTTGCTGTGTTTTTTTTTTTTTCCTCAGGATAGTTATTCCAGAAGCTGATACTCATTTCTCATTAGCTGTTATATATCTAAGGTCCACCTAGTAAAAGCAGAGGTCTAAATCTCATAGGCTCTACTGCTTTATCTTCTGGAGAGATGACTTTAGCCTGGATATAGGCAACAAATTTGGTAAAACACTGGACCTAAAATATTTTTGTTGAGGTACTTGATGCCCAGTATAAAGTTTTGATTCTTCACAATACTTGACCCACATAAACAACCCTTTGTTTTTTTTTCTTTATCTACTAAGGCATAGTGATAATCACAAACAGTATTTCAAGAAATTACTTTTACACTTTGGCAAGAAACCAGATGGGCGTCCTAGTTTTGAATTAGTTAGTCCCAGGAACTTCAGGTATGAAGTAATTAGGAATGAGAAATTTCAAATGGCTGGAAAAGCATGTGTGAATACAAAGGCTGTGACAGGAAACTGGAAAGAGTCTAGTTGTTGAGAGAGTTGAATATAGGAGACAAAGCTGGAAAGGCAGATTGAGATCCTATTGTGTAAGATCCTGAATTGGGTGGGCAGCAGGTGAACCATTGGATAATACAATTGGTCTTAAAATTTAGAGAGGTTAATTTGATGATGGTATATATGTTCATTTAATCTGTTACCATCTCAGGTCCAACAACAGAATGCCATTTTGTAACGCTTCAAATAGCCTTAAAATGCATTGTCTTTCATCTCAGCAGATTGGTCATCCCAGTTTAGTAGTCCTTCCATGTGTCATCAGTCAGTCCTTCATCTGTTTCCAACAGTAAATCATCTGTATTCCTATTAAAAAGAATTTTCTTATGACCCTTGGGAATTTCTTATTTAGTAGCTCTGATTTAAGCCATTACTATAAGCAGTGAGAAAATATTTTAAAAATCAGAAGCAAAGGAATGACTTTGATTTGCATTTGAGAATGTTCACTTCAGGTGTGGAATCAAGGGATTGGGAGTAAGGGTGAGGGGCAATACTTGAAACAAGAAGAGACAGGGATAGAAGATGAGGATCTAGAGCCACACTTTGTCAAGGGGAGAAAGTAAGTGCATGCAGTTTTTAGAAGATGAAGTTCACAAGACTTGAATTATAGGTCGGATGTGAAGGTGAAGAGAGCAGGAGAAGTCTCCAAGTTTTCTGACTTGAGTGATGGTCAGACCATTAGGGAACCCCAGATGAGGAGTAGTTTGGGAGGAAAATGATCAATTGTTTCTGGAATCTTTAGAAAGATAGAATTGTCTTCAGACTTTACTTACATAAACTTTTAATCTTAATTTTGAAGATGATCTGCTACAGTTGTCAAAGCTCATTTTTTTTGTTGTTTAAAAGTTGTTTGTTTTCTTGAGTTTTATCTGCTTAAGCACTTCTTGTGATGGAAGTGTTCCATCTCAATTGTTCTTCCTCAAAATGGGCATGCCTCAATATTGTTATCTTAAAAACTTCTAAAATCACCCCCTCAACTTTGAAGGCTTATGGATCTATTTGGGAAGAACTAAGTCTTTCTCTAGATTTCACACTTACTTATGTGTGTTATCACCATCTATGCCTAAAATACACTTTATCTTGGTGTAGATGCTTCATTTATGATTCAAATGCTCACTTAGTGGTTTGATTCTACTGAATTGTAGACTGTATTTATATTATGAAACTAAGAGGAACATATAAGTCCAAGTAATTCTCCTTAAAGCTAGAATGTGAAACAATAGCTCCTCCACAATGCCTTAGCAAAAGAGGGCTTCACCTCCTTATTTGCCTAAGTTATCTTGTGAAAGCCTAGCATTCAGTGGGCTACATTTACAGTTAGATTTACACTCAAGTTCTGGACTCTGCTTTGGCCTCAGTTTATAGCATTCACTCCCTTGGATTAACCCCAGTTTCAGTAATTCTTTCTGGATTCATGAGCATGAATGTGAAATGAAACCAGAAGCTTCCAAATGAGTAGGGAAGACTTTCAATATATCCTGGTAGGTTCTTTGATAGGAATACGGCAGAGGATATTGAAGAAGGGGCACCTCACCCAGCTGTGGAGTTGAAGAGCATGCTGTTGGTTAAAACTGAGTTATGAAAAGTCAAGTAAAATCTGGAGAAGTAAAGAGAGGAAAGAAGGACTATCAGAGAGGGCGGCACGAGAAAGGCAATAAAGGTGAGTTTGGGACCAGAATGATTGATTGGGGGAAGTTGTGAGATTGGGGGACAGCTTTAAGAAAGGCCACATTTAAATTGTCTGGGATGTGTGCATAGAACATGTGATACCTGAAGCCAGGGTAAGGCTCATATAATTGCACAAGGTTGCTCTAGACCTTAGGAGCATGCTGAGCATTTTTTTCCTTGACACATAAATTTTCAAAGTACCCTGGGCTTCTCAGAAAACTAGATCCAAACATATCAGCCACTTGATGGTGCCTTCAGCACCTTTGGTGCACACCAAATTTCCCTCGGGCAAAAGCAGAACTCCACTTTTTGTTACTTCTTTCCGTAAAGAGGGTCCCATACATAAATGCTCTGGTTGTATCCTTCATTTGTACAGAGGCATGAAATGCGTTTTATTCCCTGTCTGCCAATTCTTAGTAAAAAAGACATCTTACCTCCTTCTTCACTCTGTATTGGAGCCCATTAATTAGAACAAGCTTTATTTAGCAAGCTTAGAATTCCTTCTTTTCTGCCCCTCTTCTCCAGCTTCACCTCTCTTGGCTTCTAAAAGCAAGGACAGATCACTTGCTTTTGTCATGAACATTTGGATTAAATGTTCTGACTAATACATACGTGCATAAACAAAGGCATGAAAGCCCATTTTTAATCGGAAGTGTTTTGTTTTTCATGGTTTTTCAACTTTAAATGGAGCTCACACTCTCCCTCTCAAGCTAGTCTTTCAGGCTGCTTGAATTTTCTGTGTCCATGCTTTCATGGTGTGGTATAATAGCTTTTGTTTTAGAAGTACAAGGCAAGAGGACCCTGAATGCCAGAGGTCTGCATTATATCCATAACGGTAGATTGGATGGCAAAGCAGAGGTTGCAGGAAGGTGAGAGTGAGCGTTTTCCATTGGCGAGCCCAAGTCCTTCTAGCAACATGAGCACAATGGACACCATTCTGAGCATAGAACAGGTTCTGGCGGCAGAGACAGTGACACATTTATTCCATATTCCACACAATGGGCCCTGTGCTGCAACCTTGCCCAACATGATGGCACCCGCTTCTCCAGGTAATTGTTACAGAACAACAAAAACAAAAAAAATGTTGTCTTCTGTGTATCCACTGAGGCTTATATGTTAACATTTCTTTCTTTAAAAAATATTAAATTTCATCTTCTCATTCTTTTATTTAATTCCTCTCTTTAAAGAAAATAAACTAAAATGAATTTCAGCCTTGGTTCCAGAATTAGGAAATCTAATGGAGAATTTGAAATGTTTGATAAGAAAAGAAAAGCGTGAATGTAGGTAGCAAATTAAAGAAACTCTCAGTTACTGCATCTCTTTAATCATATTATTAATGAGAAAGGGGGAAATGTAGGTGAGGTCACTGTCTCAGGCTTGGAACCCATGAAGAGTGGTGACCAATAAGAGCTTGTGCTTCTAGACTCAACTGGAATAGTTGCTCCTCTACTCATTTAAGCATCTAAGCCCCCAAATCTTCATTCCCCTTAGAGATGCTTCATTGCTATGGAGACAAATGCAAATCTGTGTAAGTATCAATATTTACAGAAATTACAATGTCTGCATGCTTACTTAAATATATTACTTCAAATTTTAATTGTTTATTTTAAATTTTGTATTCACTTTTAATCCGTTTTCTTTTAGATTGTATTCAGTCAGACAGCAGTGCAAAGCTCCCTGATACCAGTTTTTTTTTTCTGGAAAGTGACCCTGTTGAGGTAGTTTTTGGTTCATTGGGCACAACTGATCTATGGCCATGTAACCAATGTGAAGAAAACACTTTATCTGGACCCACTGCAATAAGACCTAACAAACACTATGGTTTTTCGATCATTGGGTTACTCAGTGGGTCTCCCCAAATTTCAAGCCCATTTCCTATCTTACCTTTTCTAAGGAAACTTCTTAACTTCTCTAGCCCATGTTGTGCTGATATATTTTTTCAGGATTCTACTCATAGGTAATAAAAAAATGGCAACTGTTATTCCCCAAAGTGAAGAAACATGAAAGACTAATAAAAAAAAAGAATTAAAGTAAAGGCTCAATTAGTCAGTACCAGAATTCTTTACTTTCCTTATTGCCTCAAAGAGATTTTGCCAAAGCCTTAGACCTGTATTGACAAAATTATCTTAGATCCAATCTGATTAATTCTGGTCACAGTCAGGCTAACTTGTCCTAGTGTAGCTGCTCAAAAGTGAGATAACGAAACAATTTTTAAAGATTAAGTTGTTCGAATTTCATCCAGGGTCCTGGGTCATTTTGGTAGCATTCTCAAGTTTAAAAGAGCATGCCCAGAACTCAGGAGGCTGTTATTTCCTCCTTGATGATGCTTCACTAGGAAGTGGGAAATTGTGTGATAGGGCCTTCATTAGAGTCTCCAGTTCTGAAAAGACTGGCTTTTACCATACCATGATTAACTGAGAGACTGTCATGGTTTTCCCCTCAGTGATTTTTTAAAAAGAAAAAAGATAACTTGTTAAAATAGATAATTACAGCAACAATATATAGTATATTGAAACAGGCTTCCTTTCTGAGGATATTCTGTGATCATTAAAAAAAGGAATACAGTATTGCAGTGAAGAAGGGACTGAATCCTCGCTCCAACTCTCAGTAGCTGTGTGACCTGAAGCAAGTTAGTTATCATCCCAAGGCCCATGTTTCCTGTTTGCAAAATGGGGATAATGGTTATGTCTACTTAAGGGCGAGTTGTGGGACCAAATGTGAAGCACTTAAAAGAGTGCCTTACACCCAGTGAGCCTCAAATCCCTTAACTGTAGCTAAGGCAGATCAGATAGACATAATAAACACTAAATGAGTCTTCTCACCATTTCTTACTGTGGCTGACAATTTTCTTTCACTCAAATCACTGGTTAGCAACATAAAGACTCAACACAGTTGCTCCTGTAGCCACCCTGTGGCCAGGAAGGCTGGCAGCACCCTTTTGTGTCCTTGCTTTGCATCCCATGTTGACCAGTCTAGTCTACCAGTACCTGAACTACTTATTTTCATGAACACTTTTTACAGAGGTAGATATCTCAGTCACTTTCTTAATGAGCTACTTTTTTCATTTCTGGTCAATATATTATTTTAATAACAAAACTTTGTTTTTATGTTAAACATTTTATGTCCTTAATCACAGATTTGGCTCAGAAGTAAAAAAAAAAAAAAAAAGAAAAGAAAAGAAAGAAAGAAAAAAGTCAGATCAAATATCTGACGTCATAATGATTTATAAACATTTTTATTATGATGATGTTTTGGCTAATGCAAATAGTTTACTTTATTGAATTAGTTTGAACATGAGGATTCTGTTCAAGACAGAATTTCTATCTATTCTCTGCCCAAAGGGAATATGCAATACCACTACTACTACTAATAATAAAAAAACCTGGATATAAGTGCATATTTATAAGAAATATAGAAACTTATACATTGATTTTAATGAAACATCAAAGCAAAGCATAAATTGTAGTGAAGACTGTATGTATAAGCAAAAGGCAAGTACATTTAGGAGGTGGGAGCAAGGGAAAGTGATTGAACAAATATGACAGAGGTGGGTGAGAGTCTGTGGGTGAGACTGAATTTGTGGACCTCTGTTGGAAATGGAAAAGAGGTTGCTTGAAGGACAAAAAGGAATGATGTGCAAAGAGAGAATGTTCCAAGAAAACACCTTGGCCCAAAAGTGTAGAGATGTTTCAGTTCTTCCATACACTTGATTCGAGCTGTGACTATAGGTGATGTCACCAAAGTTAATTACCTGGCAATTCCTGGCTATGAAATCCTTCTTACCTCTAGTATGAAAGCAGAATTAAAAAGATCAGTTATAGATCTAAATAAGAGGTTTCAGTCATTTGTAGGACCTTTCCTGGGAGATCCTGGTGAATCTGACTGTAACAGCACAGTGACAAAGATGCAAATAAAACTGTCATTCTATGTAGCAGTTACACCTTTACACACTATTTATATCTTTGTTTCCTTAAGTTCCCTCATCTTAAGCTGAAAATAACAGTAGCAACTACCTCTCAAAGTTATCAAGAGGATGGCTGCAGAGCTCATAGCTCAGTGTCTGACCTATAGGAAAGGCTCAATAAGTAGTCATCACCATCATCCTCTTCATAATCTTCTTCATCATCACAATTATTATCAAATGAAATGATCAACTAAACTGATTGTACTACTCCATAACATAATACACTGCATATTATTCAGCACCAATCTATTCAATCTAGAGCTCTTCACCCTTTCACCTGGTACTTTGCCATTTCTCTACCCTGCCAAGCAAAAACAACATCCTGGTAGTAAACATTTCTATCTCAAACCTTTCAACTTACCTTGTCTTTTAAAACCAACATAGTAGGCATACATTTGAAACTAAACTATTGTCAGATAAATTTTGAAAAAAACTTTAGACACTGAACATTGGTCAAAAATGGACCTGTGTATCAGCTTTAGCCAACTGAACCATCTTTTATCCAAAAGGTTGATTAGTTGATAAGATATACATCATCTTGGCTTCCAAGTCCTAGAGGCCATCAAAGTTATCCTGATGTTAAAGATATCACTATTTTAATGACCCCTGCTGAAGAGTATTAAAAAAAAAAAAAGCTGTGCTTTCAGGCTTTAAGACTTATTGCTTGTATTTTCACAGCTTTCTTAAAGTAAAAAGGGGTGTTGTGGAAAATGATAAAATTTATCATTTATAGCGAAATATTAATGTAGCAGCAGGAGATTCGATGAGGCCATCTATCTATGAGCATTCAAACTTCAAAGGAAGCATAAACATGAAATTAATGGTTTGTCTAGTATAAGAGACAAATAAATGCAAATGTGGGCTCATTAATATCAAGTGGATGACTTCTTGGTTTATGGGGTTTGGATTGATTTTGTCAAAGGCCAATGGATTTATTTTTAAAAGTCTTTGAAATTTAGCATCCATACACCCATTATTGAGAGAAATAAAACTCCCAGCACTCCTGGACAGCCTCTCTTCCTCCTTCTCCACCCCTCCTCCTTCCTAGATGTTGCTTTACTGAGATAAAGTTCTTACATTAGGACTTACTTTCACACTGAAATATGTCCCTTGTAGGAACTGCTATAAACGTCAGCATTTTCTGCAGCATTAGTTTATGGGCAGAGTGAATTTTAATGGCATCATAATCTTGTGGCAATCAATTGCGGTACATGGAAAAAAAGCTCTGGGGGTGCCCATTAAATGGGCTTTGCATCACTTTTAATGCTCCAAAATCTCGAAGTCTCTCCATATCTTCCCTGTTTGTTTGCAGACAAAATAGTTACTCTCTTTCTCTGCCTGTTTTAGGCTGAAGTAGAGGTAAACATGTTTATTTACTATTTAATTCTCTGACAAGGAGGGGCAAAAAAAATTATTATTATTTTTTATTTGAACAAGGTTATGAGTCTGTTGGCTTTAATGCAAGATAGAAAACCAAAGCAAGAGATTTGGGGAACTTTTAGTTCATTCTCAATTGTTAAGTGCCTTTGCCAAAATCTAGCTTTTGTGACTGTCAAGTTATCCTGAGTGGAGTGGTCCAGATATTGTAAAGGGAACCCATGATTAGTGGCTTCTACCATTTCTGAGCTTATGCTTTATGTCTCTATCCATTTCTACTTCCAACTCCAACATGATCTCCATATCTATTTCTATATATCACATACCTGAATCTTGAGCATAGATAGCATATGGGTTACCATAATTATTTAAAGTGAGTTTTCCATTTCCAGTCTTTTTTTTTTTTTGCTTAGTTTTTCACCTTCAAGAGATGACAATGATTTTTTCCACCAAATTAATTGTTTTGTATTTTTTAAAACAATTATGCAACACTTCAGTATCTCTGACCTCTCTTGAGGATTTATGTGGACAGCATATCTGAAAGTGAGGGGATGACATTACCTTCTGAGAGTTAAATTGAAAATTCAACACATGATGGACTAGAACAAAGATATGCAAGCTAACCATAAAGAAGAGAAGGATTTGAGGCAAGCAGAATTAACTATAACTGATTTAGTACATTCACCAATTAATAAGGAACAAATGTGACAATTAGGTGGTTAGATGCAGAAGTGAAGAAAAAGGAAAATCACACAAATGTTGGTGTTTCTATTTCAGTTCCATTTATGGGATGGAAGAGACCACTCCCACAGTGGAACAGTCACATCAGGGTACATTAGCTAGGGTCATTTGTGAAAGTCACTCTTTAGAACGTCTCCCCATGCTCATATCCCCTTGTTTGAGAATCTTTTTCAGTCACCTTTAAGCATGGGTGTGGCCAGAGTTGAGTACACCAGGATAGGGCCTCTGGCCCACGTTTAGCTATTTACAGTTTGGATCTTGCAAATTTAGATGGTGACTCTAAATAGTCTCAACTGACCTCTTGAATTAAGGACATTAAATTCAGTAGCCTTCAGGTGATTATATTTGTTAATGAGCATCCTCTAGCAGTTAAAATAAGTCAGAAAAAAGATGAGAAAAAGATATTGAATAAAAAATAGAGACATTGAGGAAAAGAGATAGATGATCGGGTAGGGCTTGAGATTCTGAGGCTTTCTGGTTTCTGGTTTTGTTTCCAATGAAGCCAGATTGTATTATCTGCTTCAGGGAAACCCTGATTCCTTAATCCCCCTGGTTTTAGGGAAAAAAAGTGGAAATTAGAGAGTGAGCTTTCACTCATTACTTCATTTTCAAGCTATTGCAACAGACTGCAGTGTAAGAGGGGACAGTTAATCAATATAAAGATAATACTATATAATTTTAATTTAATCAGAAATGTTGGGTGAAGATGTTGCTAACAATGGAAGCATAAGTGAACAAGAAAATGGCTGAGCCAACCCTTCTCTTGCTTCCTCGAATGAGTGCTTCATCAGTCACTATATGAGGTAAAAAGAATGAAAGTCTAATCAAGTATGAAAGGAAGAGGAACACATACAAGTTCCAAATTCTAAAGACTATTAGAAATATGAGTTATATCCACTATCATTAACAAAAACCTTTACCCGTGTTATACATTGACCTTGAAATATTAACCAGAACTAAAAATTAGCAAGACATAAAATCCAGATATTTAGAACATGAAGGTATGTCTCTATAATTTTTTTTCAAAAATGTTGAAAGTGGTTTTCAACAATATTTAAAATTTGCAATATTCTATTCTCTTCTTAACTTTTTAAAAATAAACTTAATAATGAAAGTGAATAGAAGCATCTTAAATTTCTTAAGAGTGAATACTAAAATCCAAATATCATTGGGACAACACTTAATTCTCCCTACCATGGTAAAAAAAAATTAATGCAATATAATGACAAACTAAAACATATTCCTTTTCTTTGTCAACAAATATGATTGGAGACACAAAAAAATTGCTGAAGATTTGACTAAATGGATATTGAAAACATTCAGTGGGGATTATTTTTTATATAGTTGGATGAAAATACAGATGTTTCATATATGACCTCAGCTGATGGTATTAACAGCAAGAGACAGGTGCGTGAATGTTCCCAACATTTATCAAAATAGCCCCAAACTGTAAATAACTAAAAATAATAAATTGTGAAGTATTTTTGTTCATAGGAATACCATACAGCAATAAAAGTTACTGAACCACCCACAGTATATTATTGGCAATG
Organism: Macroglossus sobrinus; assembly: GCA_004027375.1. Classification (NCBI taxonomy): domain Eukaryota; kingdom Metazoa; phylum Chordata; class Mammalia; order Chiroptera; family Pteropodidae; genus Macroglossus; species Macroglossus sobrinus. Next base: position 235,101 of record PVKZ01001836.1, on the reverse strand, counting down.
ATTTTTAACAAAGTGGTCAAGATATTTAAATGAAGAAAAGATAGGTTTCCTCACAAATAGAGCTAGAACAATTGGATATCTGTATGCAAAAATATAAACCTCAACCTATACCTCGTACTGTATATAAAAATTCATTCAAATTAGATTATGGTAAAAGTAAAACCAAAACTATGCCACTTCCATAAGAAAATATAGGGGAAACTCTTAGTGATTTTTGGCTAAGCAAAAATTTTGAGATAGGATCCAAAAAGCAGGAACCATCAAAGGTTCCACTTCTCCAACCCCTCAGGTATTGTTCCACTGAAACAACCTCCAGTAAAGAATGAGAGGACCTGTTTCCCATGGCTTCGACAACAAAGTTCATTCCCAAACCGTTTCTTTTTCTTCTGTGCCTCTCAGGTAGGTGAGGAGAGTAGCTCAATGTTGCCTTTCTTTGTATTTCTTTAATTTGAGCGAGATTCATTTCCTTTCTTACATTTAATCTTTCTTTTCCAGTGAACCATCTATTCAACTTTTGTGCTTACTTTTCTTCTGGGATGTTTTTCTTCTAATTTTTCTAGGACTTCTTTATGTATTTGGAAAATTAGTTCTTTATCTGAAATATAAAGTATAACTATTTCTTCTAATTTTCAGAGATATTTTTACTCATTTTATGAAAAACTTTTATTTATTTATTCATAGTAATGCAATAAGCACCAGTGAACTCAACACGAATCTAGAATTCTAATAATCTGTATCTACTTAAGTGCTCCCCTGTAGCCTGTTCCCTTCTAAGAAGAAGACTCCATGTATTTCCCCTCCCACAGATGTAACCATGTTGTGAATACTGAGTTTAGCATTCCCTTTGCTTTTAACATATTTTCATATAATATGTTTTACAAAAGTGTATATATTTTAAATTGTTTTCAGCTTAAGAAAATATGTTATATGTAATCTTGAAGTTCTTATTATTTTCATTTAATGTTACATTGCTAAGGTTCATCCATATTTTGGCATGTAGCTAGAATTTGTTCATTTGGACAACTATATAATATTTCTTTGTGTTACTAAACCACAGTTAATTCATACAGTTTCTTCTCATGATTATTTCTGAACATGTCTTCTAGTGCACATGAGCAAGAGATTTTCTTGAATATATCTATGAGTGAAATTTCTAGGCAAAAATATGAGTATCTCACTATATGAAATAATCCCAAATAGTTTTCTAAATTAAGTGTGAGATTTCTTACTGATCCTCTTCTTCTCCAATACTTGTTCACAAATTTTAATTTTTGCTAACTTAAAAGGTATGAAATAGTATTTTACTGTGGTTTTCTTTCTTTTTCTGCATGTAAGAATTAATTTATTGCAAAATAATACAGATAAATTTAAAATCTGTTTTTAGTACACTGATACTTCATCATATGGAATTTAAATCTTTGAGACTGGTTGCTATACACCTTTATCAAACGATTTACACATAGATCAGAAAACTTTGTACTGAAACAATTGAGTATGCATGGTGATTCCATAAAGATGCCACTTTCATGTCTAGAACACTCTGCCATATTGTTTTTAAGAAATATCACAGTGTTGGCTTGCAACACTCATCAGCACTTACTCCCTCCATGGTTTTCTACATATTTATGTATTGTACCCATTTTCAAATTGAGCAGATAGTTTTACTAATTAAATTAAGTTATTTTAGTAATTAGAACACCCAGATATATATAATACTTTGATAAATTGTTCCATACTGTTAATCAGATGGAGCATTTGCCAATGGCTCAGCCTGTCAAAATAGAGCAGAAAATCCATTTGGTTAATTCTGGTTGATTTTATAGCTATATATAGATCATGGATGTTTCCTGAAAGTTATAGGCTATTATAACTGCAGAGAATGTTGATTTATTATACAATATAATACACTGTCTTGCTCAGGAGGTTTTGGAATAACGTCAACATAACTATTTCTAATTTAAGAAGCTTCTTTTTATGTATGTTAATTTGATGATACCTGTCAACTAAATGTGAAAACCCCAAGTTTAAACTAACTTTCTATATGGCACTATGGACATTTATTTAAGGCTTCATGTGTTTAGAGCCATGTATTAAATGGGAACAAGTGGAGAAAGTGCTAGAAATGGCCTCTCTTCTTACAGATTTTGATTACAATAATGAAAGAGTCACACAGGAAGCCATTGAGGCACATTTATGGAGTGATCTACTAACAACCATAAAATAATTTGGTAAAAATTAAAAAGTTCTGATGTGATAAGAAATGAAGGTGTGGTCAGGGTGGTGTGTAGCTTCCTGTAGAAGATAAAATTTGATCTCAGATTTTGAGGAAGTCATTTTTTTTTTAGACACTATAATTTTTGTAGTGAATAGAACATATAAATTTTAAGTAAAAACAATACTCCATTCTCAGGGAAAACTAAAATTTACTTTAATTTGTTTTCTTCTTAAGATCAAAAGCATAAGAGAACTATAACATTGAATATCTTTCATTTTGCCCATCTGAAGCCAGCACTGACTGACTGAGTGGTTTTTCCAAAACATTTCCTGGTATTCTGTCATCTCTCTTGGAGTTAAGTGGTATTTCCAAACAAAGTATATTTTCTGCAGTTCCTGTAGCTACACCTACTTTTTAGGTGAGCTCATCTTGTAGTCAGCTTCATGTGCATTTGCAATTTGTATGAATCAAGAATGTTAAAGAAAGAACTTTAAGAAGGTTAAGACCTGAGGGAATTTTTGCTTAATTTGCTTTTTATTATAAAATGTTCTTTATTTATTTGTGTACCTCTATGCCTCTTACTTATCAGCTTTGGAGGTACCACACAAAAGGTTTCAAAGTTCTTCCAAAACCTCCTGTACAGGATAGTGTATTATATTGTGTAATAAATCAACACTCTCTGCAGTTACACAAGATAGAGTGGAACTGAACCTAGAAGCTACACAGTGCCAGGAGTCGACAAGATGGTGTAGAATTTTACTTAGTTGAAGACACATGTCTATAGATAGATAGTTTAACATCTCTGAAATCAGGATGGCATTTTAGTTTAGAAGGAAGAAGAGCTATAAAAAATAGAATTTGCTCATCACCTGGGGCATTGCCAACCTTTAAATTCTTTGCTTGAGGTTTTTGAGACCACATTGATGGTGAGAATTTATTTTAAAATATTTCTTTATTTTTAAATTTAAGTATCATTAGTATAAATACTTTATTGGTTATATTAGTTTCAGGTGTACGATAGTGATTTGACATTTTAATACCTTACAGTTTGATCACCCCACTAATTCTAGTAATCATTTGTCAACATGCAAACTTATCATAATGTTGATTTTATTCCCCATTTTTTTTTCAGCCATCCCCCAGCCCCTCCCTTCTGGCAACCATTCCTTTGGTCTCTGTTTCTATAAGTCTATTTTTGTTTTATTTTGTTTCTTGTTCATTTGTATTCTTTTCATATTCCACATGTAAGTGAAATCATATTTGTCTTCCTCTGTCTGACTTATTCCACTTAGCGTAATACCCTTTAGGTCCATCCATGTTATTACAAATGGCAAGATTTCATTCTTTTTGATTGCTGTGTAATATTTCATTGTATATATTTGTGTGAGTGTATATATATATATATATATATATATATATATATATATAACATCTTTTTAATCTATTCATCTATTGATGGACACCTAGGTTGCTTTCATATCTTGGCTATTATAAAAAATGCTTCAATGAACATAGCAGTGCATATAATATTTTTAAATTAACGTTTTCATTTTCTTTGGATAAATTCCCAGAAGTAGAATTGTTGGGTTAAAAGGTGGATTTATTTTTAGTTTTCTGAGGAATCCATACTGTTTTTCATAGTGGCTGCATCTGCAAAAAAATAAACTACTGAATGAGAGAATATATTCGCAAATGATATATTCAATAAGGGGTTGATGTTTGAAATATACAAAGAATTCATACAACTCAATAACAAAAGAGTAAACAATCTGAAAAAAAATGGGCAGAAAATATGAAGAGACATTCTCCAAAGAAGACATACAGATGGCTAACAGACATATGAAAAGGTGCTTGACATTACTAATCACCAGGGATTAGTAAATTAAAACCACAATGAGATACCACCTCACGCCAATCAGAATGGCTACTGTCAACAAGTCAACAAGTAACATGTAGTGGTGAGGACGTGGAGAAAAGGGAACCCTTGTGCACTGCTGATAGTGAGAATTTAGTCTGCAAACTTGCTTGAGTGCTAGTTTATGATTTAAATTTCCAGAAATTTTTTTTCTTCACCCAGCATGAATATTAAGAAAGGCAAGTATGTTTCTTGTTTAGTCCTGCATTGAGAGCATAGCCCTTTCATATCTCAGCTTTATACCCCATCGTAAGCATCTTTTTCTCTCTCTTAATGATACATAAAATAATGGTTTATGTGTTGGGAATTGTGGAGCCTACAGAAGATGAAGACTTAAATGTGGGCATTTCCATAAGAATAAACCAACTAATTCTGTCTTTCTCACAAGAAAGTGATTTTAAGGAGCCATCCTCATTTATAGAGGTTTTTGCCCCATGATACCTTAACTATGAACTTGACATCTGAAATAAATAAGAAGTTGTTGAATCTTTCACTTCCTTGATGAAATGTAAAAGGAAACAAATTTGATTTTGGAGAAATAGTGCTTTCAATTTTTAAAGAATATTTGACATTTTTTTTGTGATTGACTGTTTTCTGAATTTATTAGTCTCTTTAATTACATTTTTTTAAAAAAAGTCTCATGGACCCTCAAATTACCAGCAAGCACATTAGCTGGTTTTATCTCTTTGACCTCGTAGCATGGTTCTGAGCTCTCAGTTCTTGATTGAGATACAAAGTCTAACAGCAATGGAAATAGATTAGCTGTACCTGAATTGAAGAAGTGGAAGGAAAGAGAATGGTCAGATTCAGAATAGAGCCAACAGGTTTTTTTCTAGTAGAATTAATAGAAAGGGAGAGAGAAATTGAAAAGCAGAGATGCCAGTAAAGATTTTGGGATGAGTAGCAATGGAGAGGAAGCAAGACTTTGGGGAGAAATAAAGGATTCTGCTGAGTGGATGTCACTAATTTACATTACCATATTGGAAAACTCAATAACATCAACCCCCCCCCCCCACCAAAAAAAAAAAAAAAAAGATTTGGTATACATGGCTGCCTCCAGCAATGGGATAGTCACGTTTGTCAGACAGAACATGCCCCCTCAAGTCACTGGAAATAACTAAAAAGCTAAATAGAAGCACAGGCATTAGAGCTATCGATGGGACATTGGTCTTTTTGATCTTATTCTGCATGCTAAGGAAAGGGTAAGTGAGCCTCCTTTTCATCTTTCCCATCACACTTTAAAGGGCTGCTATAATGTTCCCACCAACTGAATTATTTTCATTTCCAATTCTAATCAATTTGTGAATAAATATCTTTTGGAGATGTGAGCTGCTTTAAATGATGGCTGCCTTTCCACCTTTAATCTACAACACTACAGTTCTCTTGAGAGAAAATAGCTCCTTGTGTCTTTATTCCCTCTCTGAGTTCATATATGAAGCACACCTCCTTTTTTATTATTACATAATAATGGCTTTAATAGTTGAATAAAAGGTTTCACAAGTTTTGAAAAAATGAGAGGCTATTCACCCTTGCTACCTTTAATCTCCTGCATTCTCCTGTTAATGAGTATAAATTATCAAAGCTATTTCTCAAAGTCTTTATGTAGTAGAATACTGGTGATGGATCATTCTCAGGAAGGGCTCTTTTTAAATATCATAATTAGTGGTATTATCTTTAATCTTTTGTGGTGTGAAAATCAAGGACAACATGAAATTTGATACAAGGTAAGAACTGCTTACTTTGGTGAGTTTCAGGAGATGAAAATGAAGGTTTGAATTAGCTCTTCTTTTTTGGAGAGTTCTTAATTCCCAAAGTATGAGAAATATTAATAAATTTATTTGAGTATATTTTTTTCTAATAATTGTTAACTACTTTGATTAGATGAACTCCAATTTGATTTTTTTTTCCTAGTTCAAAAAGACCAAGAGCCAGGCCTTTTTGGAAAAGTCTGAATATATCAAACAAATTGCTCCTAATGAGGCATTTGGTATTTTTTGAGGCCCTTTTAGATTAGTTTTTGAAATATATTCATGTCAAACTTCCAGGTTCATGTTAGGACATTGAATCGCTATGGTTACCTCACTTCCCTATTAAAATCCTAAAAGTATATTAAAATGCAAGAATAAAAAAAAACAAAAATAAAAACAAACAAAAAATGCCTGTGGCAGCTGTGGGAAATGGTGCAGGGTACCGTATATAGACTAAAAACTGTGAGAAATAACTAAAAACTAGAAAACATTTTAGACAAAACTAATGGAAAAGTCAATCCATACTTACAAAGTTTGTAAATCAGCTGCCTTTAGCCTTTAGTCTCTGGCCTCACTTGACAGGAGTCTTGTAAGTAAATAGTGAATTTTTCTTTTTCTTTTTTAAATTTATTTTTAATTTTTTAATTTTTCAATTACAGTTTATATTCAATGTTTTTTTTTATTCATTACAGGTGAGCAGCATAAAAGTTAGACATTTAAGTAATTTAGAAAATGACTCCCCTCATTGGTCCAGTACCCTCCTGGCATTATATATAGTTATTAGAATATTATTGACTATATTCCCAATGCTGTACTTTACAACCTTGTGACTATTTGTAATGACCAATTTGTACTTCTTAATCCCTTCACCTTTTCCACCCATTCCCTCAATCCCTCTCTCATCTGGCAACCATCATTATTTACAATAGCCAAGAAATGGGAGATTTTTCTTACAGTCATTTTGACATTGTCTGTAGGTTCAAAGAAAGAAGGAGTAGGGCTATAGTTTATTTTAAATGTTACAACAATACAGCAAAACAAAGCAAAGCAAAACTGGAAAGAACAGTGAAATTCCTGAACACCATTTTATTCCATGCATTGCCTTTGATACTTTTATCAGCAATTAGGTCTTTAATAAAACCCAGGCATTTTTTTTAGATGCCATCAAAAGAAGTTAGGGGAATTTTCAGGAAGTGGATACAGAAAATGACCTTGGGAACTGCATCAAACCTGAATATGAGGTAGTTGACCACCATGAAGCCTCTGGCGTCTCTTGGGTCTGATTGCACCAAGGGCAAGTTACGACTTTTTTATAGGTGAATCTCCACAACCAGTGTCTTTGATTGAGAGGTGGCCTATGAACTTCTAGTTAACTCCAGGACATGAAACAGAAAGGAAAGCCTGTCTGAATTCTTGCCTTTCCCAATAATTCAAAGGATAGCAAAATCCTCAGAAATAATCCATGATGATAGAAATATGAAAATTTGATTATACTGCAGGATATAGGCGACTATTGTCTAAAAAGGTTACTGACTTTTTAGAATGACAGAAACACTACCTTGATTTGGTTTTTAGTTATGTGTGTGTATACATACATAGCTCAATAAGTGAGCCATGTATTCGCAATATTCATTTTATGAATTAATAAATAAATAATACATAAAATATAGAACATAATATTGGATGATGTAAGTGCTCTTTTTAGAAAAATGCAAATTAACAAAATTTACCCAAGAAAGCATAAAATACCCTGAAATAACACAAATAATAGAAGAAAAAAAGAGGTAATAAAAGATGTATCTTATTTACACTCAGATTTATTGTTAACTGGGTTTTAATAAAAATTCCAAAATCCAGACAATTTTTATAGTGTTTAAAGTTTTGTATTTTAGGTACTACACGAAGAGGGAGAGACACCTAGCTAAGCCCAGCCTTAAAGCCATACCTAAAACACCAGGCACATGAGTTAAGCTAACATTAGACACAGCAGAAGAATGACCCAGTAGACACCTGCCTGAATTCCTGGCCCACAAAATTATAATATGATTGTTGTTTTAAATTATTGAGTTTGGGGTAGTTTGTTATTCAACGATAGCTATCCAGAATAGCTATCATTAGTGGTCGTTAAAGTTGTGACCATAAATTTGATCACTGAGTACAAATACACAATAACAGATTTACTTCTAAAAGTGTCCTGGAGCAAAGCTAATGCCTTATCCACAAGATAACCCTTCATACATTGGAATATAAGAATTATAATTTCCCTTTTCCCATACAACTTCAATTTCTTCTTTTCAAGAGAAAAAAAATCTCTTTCATTTTGAATGTTAGTAGTATTCCTTTTTGATTTTCCAAGATTTAAAAAAAAAATTCTATTTACTATATGTTTTCATCATCCTTCTAAATTTCATGCCATTCATACATGACTACTCAAGCTTGCATCTGTGTCACTCTTTTTTAAAAAAAAATTCATTAAGTACCATCCCCATCTTTTTTTAAAGAAAACTCACTAGGCAAAACTGCCAATAAGATTTTTCAACAACAATGACAACAAAAACTAAACTTAACTTTCCACTAGAAGGTCTACAGTCACTTTCTTAAAACTTGTGATCAATGGAAAAAGACAAACTCCTACCATCTTCAACTCAGAAAATTGAGGAGACTATGAAACAACTGCATGGGGTCATTGCCTAGCAATCCCACCAGTTCCAGTGAAAAAGGACAGGAGCAGTTTTCCAAAAGGAGAGATGGGTACCCAGAAGGACAGAGTACCCCAAAGGAGGGGAGGAATAATGAGTCACCAGAAACAAAAAAAGTCCACTAGTTTCCCAAACTATATTTGAATAGAAGCCTGCAGAATCATGATTTTTTTTCTGATATTACTTAGTTTCTCTCTCTCTCTTTTTTTTTTTTTTTTTTTACCATCAAAGCCTTATAATATTTCCTACTCAGTTGCTCTTGCCTGAAATTAAATGAAACCTTTATTAATCAGGGAAAATATTACAAAGTCTATGGAAAGCAGGATAACAAGGTGTTTTTATTTTAAAGAGCAAACAACTCAACATCTTGTTAGTGTAACCAGATGTGCCTTGGCTTTTGTTTTTGCATATTCATTATGTTTCATTGTTCCCAGTGATCTTGTAAGAATCTGACCAAGCTTTGAAAGGGGATGTCATACTGGCCTTGTTCCAAGGAAATTAATAATCTTATTTCAAGCTGCTCTTCCTTCTTTTAGCCATAGGCTTCTAGGCAAGGCCACTTGTGTTTCCCTCTCTATGAATTACAAGGTGGTTCAGGCCCCCAATATTTCTATTATAGAACATTCTGTCTTTCATTTAAAAATTGCCTCTTATGAGCATTATTCTCTGTTCTAAAAAGATTTCATTGTTTCATTACTATTCTACACTCCTGTGTTCAAGGTCGCTAGTTACTCTATTATTCAGGCAAGCAATCTTTTTATAATTTTTTTTCTCCAATCAGTCTCAGTTCAAGGACTTACATTCTCAATATCCCCCATAAGTTTTTGCCATTTCTTCTCTTGAAAACATTTCTGTAGCTTCCTTTTCTTCAGTTCTTTCCACGTATTCAATTCTCCTAATGCATTGCTGTGTGAAGTGACGGCAAGCTTTGTTTATGGCAGGGTTTCAGGGGTAGGGGAATTTCTTATTTCCTTAGAATCGGCAACAATTAACTAAAGTTTATTAACTGATTTTGGAAACAAACTGTTCTTGTCTAGTTTACACTATTGGAGTACTCAGCTTCCAAGGGACAAAAAATAAAAGTTTTAAGGGTAGCAGAAACAGAACATGGATCAAAGGGCATGTTAACTGGAGCAGGAGTTTTGTAAGAAAAGTATAGAAAGCAAAAGAATCTTTTAGATCAAAGTAGCAAAATAAAACCCAAAGTTCTAAAATAAAATTCTTGCTCAAACTAAAGGTGTACATGTTATATTGTTTCATTAAGAGACCATCTATAGCAGGGGTCCCTAAGACCCAGGCCACGGACCAGTACCAGTCTTTGGCCTATTAGGAACTGGGCGACACTGCAGGATGTGAAGGGTGGGAGAGCAAGCGAAGCTTCATCTGTATTTGCAGCTTCAGCTCCACCTCAGATCATTAGGCATTAGATTTTCATAGGAGAAAGGGTCCCTGGCGCCAAAAAGTTTGGGGACCGCTGATCTGTAGTAACTACTAAAGACAGCCTATCATATATTGCTTTTAATCTTGAAAAACTTCCATTAAAACCCCATTTTTACAAAACCCAATATTAGACAACTGGTAAGAGATGGGTATGTTTAATTTCAAAGTCAGTTACTTTTGGAATTAAACAGTGAGGACTGTGCTGCCTCATAATACAGCATACAATGTGTGCAAAGCTGAACTTTAGGTCAGAAAGTAATCCTTGTTAGAAGCACTATTTTTAATGTAATAGATTAAGTATTTTATAAAAGAAATATTGGTGGATTGCACCTTTTTATTACCTATGAGAGCCATATCTAATTTTTCTTTGAATGAAAATTCAGATAGACACAATAGTTTGAAGTTAGGGAGGTCTCTAGAGGAAATATATAAAACAAAGACTTATCCTCCTCTGTGCTACCATCATTATCATGCGAATCCCAACAGATATTAATTATCATCAGGATAACAACCAGTCCCACTGCTCTTTCTAGCTATGTGAACTTGAAAAATTATTTAGCCTCTCTGAGCCTCATTTGCTGCATTTGTAAACTTGAGAGAAGAGATTGAATCAAGATGGCATACTAAACACATGTTTCAGTCCTCTTTTCTTACCCTAAAACCCTAGAAATGACAGAAAAATTATTTTGAAAACTCAACATTCTGGAAAACAAGAAAAGGTGATGTTAACTGATCAGAAAATGCAAGGCATCATTGAAAGTTGGAAAGCAGAAGGAACTTGATGGAGAAACCACAGCCCCAGACACACTCAGACAAGGATGGTTGGAGGAGGTGGGAAGGTTCAAAGGGCTCACAGGAAGCAGATACAAGTGCAGAAGGGAGTCTGGGACAACTTCCAGGTCATAGGAGGAAGTGTCTATAGGAGGAGCAGCTGGGATGTTTGGCTCTCCTCCCAACATCACTGCTTGTCTATGCCAGGCAGTGAATAGAAAGATCTGATGTCTAGACAGGAACAAAGAGTTTCAGACTGAGGACCAGTGAGGCATCAGAGGTGGCTAGGCACACCCAGGAAGAACCCAGAGTCTGGTGCTCAGAAGAGTAACTCATGATTATTCCATCCAGAACACTCCCAGCATCCCCCAATCCAACCTCCAAGAGAAGAATGTGGCTCTAAGCAGAATGCAGCATTCACAGACAGGCTGACAGATTCTGTAAACATAAAGACAAGAATCATCAAACTCTGACAAAAACCAATACCATAAAGGAAACAAAAAATCAGGAGATAATAGAACTAATACCTAAGGAACATTTAGAAATAGGAACAATAAAATATGTTAAAAGAAATATAATTATTTCCTTAGAATATAAATATAATTATTCCTTCGAAAGTATTAAAAGATATCCCATTAATTCCTTTAATTTATTCAGCAAGTACTTTTTAAGCACTGTTACGTGCCAAGTACTATGTTATGCATTGAGAATACAGCAATGAAACAAAAACAGTTCCTACTCTTTTAGAATTTAGATTCTATGGAGGGAGCAAGAGATAATAATTAACTAAATAAACAAACAAATATGTCAGTTGGTAATAAGTACCAAAAAAGAGAATAAAACAGAACAGTTTTTTTAATGTGAAAGTACCAGTTAGAAATTTCTGAAATGAAAAATATGATTGTTGAAATGAAATTCTCAATAAATGGGCTGAATAACAGATGGCCAGAGCTGAAGAAAAAAATTTGCCATTTAAAAATTGGAGCAGTGCATGAGGACAAAGACCCAGGAATTATGAAGAAAAATTAAGAAACATGAAGCATAGACTTACAAGGTTCCACACTTGTTCAGGAGGACAGAACAGAGGAGAGAGAATGCATTATGGTAGTGACAGGTCACTCAAATAAATCAGACTAGGACATCTTTCCAGAGCTAAAGAAAGACTATACTCCTCAGTTCCAAGATTCTTTATACTATTGAACAGAATTCCTAAAAACACCCTTTCCATTATGCATGTTACAGACAGTTTTTGAGGGTCTGAGGATTGTGGTAAATAACACAGATCAGCTGTCTGATCTCATGCAGGCAGGGCAGGGGGGTCAGACCAAGGCCAGCTTATTGAGTACTTAGATACATTAACTAGTTAAATGTACAGATGGAAATAATTAGGGTGGAGAAATTGGAAACCAGTAAGGGGTGAGGGTCTATATGAAGAAGGGAAATCACAAAAGGATTCTCTGAGGAGCCCCAATACTGGAAAGATAAGAAAGGACAAACAATGGGAAGACCAGGGGAATAATTGTTCCAGACAGGGCCTAGACAGGGGCCCAGCAAGTGCACAGTCTGCAGGGGTAAGAAAGGAGTGTGCTCTAGGACAGTGTAGGTAAAGCAGGGTAAGTAGGGTGAGGGTGGAGATAGTGATTGGGATTAGGAACCCCTTGGAAGCACTTGTGTCTCTGAATGACATATTGTGTTGCAAGGAGCTTACAGGCATGCAAACCACTTTTGATGTTGTTGACTTAACCTGTTTCTCCTCTGATGCTTATTCTGCTGTGTCTTAGATCAGTCACACTTTCTGTTTAGGAGAACTAAGGAGGTGGGAGTTTGATAAATATAATAAGTGATTTGTCAAGCTGTCACTAATTTAATGAATTTTCCAGCTCACAAGGAGGGTCTCCTGCCAGCGGGTAAATGAACCCAGCAGCCTTGGGCAGTGGAAGAGAAAGGCTGGGCCCAGGCCCAGAGGTATTCGGTGAGAGATGATCAGCACGGCAATACAAAAAAAAAGGCAATTCAACCCCTGTCCTCCATTAGCTAACCCCAGTAGTCTTTTTTATCATATACCGGCTGGTTTGGAAGGTTGGTAGGTGGTTGTGGGTAGATGGTTCTTCCAAAAGAACTGCAGAGAGCAGAAACCTCTTACATTCTTTCTGACAGTGAGGCTTGATACCCCATTCACATTCCCATTTATATCCGCAGTTTCTAGAGCTGAAGTGGGCTATCAAGAATACATTTAAGAAGTAAGTATGGAGTAGCATTTTGAGTGTGGACTGATAACAGCTCCACACTTATCACCAGTAAATTGCATGCTGCAGGGCATCCTTAGATGGGAGGTCTAGTGGACAATGAATTCTACATTCTTTATCACTAGGGCCTTAGCTGCAGAGAGTGAGTGACATTTAGAAAACTCAAGAGCTTGAGAATTGGCCCAGGAAGAGGTCTGGCCAATCCTTCATGGCTTCCAGACATTCTTCCATAGTAGTGATAAAACAAAAAAAAACTCTTGGTCTGTGGTCCCAACTCCAGGGTGGGGCTGAGGCTTGCAAGAAAATTCAGTGGGAAGATTTAGAAAGGCTGAAAGCCATGAAAGAGAAAATTTTAAGATCTGTGCTGTAAAATGGCCCAAATGGTGAACAATTTGTAGAATAGTATATCTGCATCACAGAGCTACAGGCTTTAAAAATTGTTACAGAGGAACTCCACCAAAACTCCATAAGTGGGATCCCAATTTTTCAATTCTATAAAACATGGAGGTCACAATATTGAGAGCTTAATAAAAAATAAGTGTTTTTCAGTGAGTCAACATTGCTACAAAAAGGCCAGAAGTAAGGATGGTAGATAATAATGTGTACTGCACACAATTGGACAATCACGGAAAAGGGAAAGTTTTAAATGGTCATACGCTGTCATTTCTTTTCTACCTGTCCCCCTTAACTCTCACCTAAGTTAAGAGCTTCATTTGATCCTGCATGAGAAAAGGACATTATATTCAAGTTTGCATTCTTTGGTGTGGATGTGGGTAGAGATTTAGGTATTACTGTCCTAGAAAAAACACCCCATTGTGCTGAGTGGGGCATGATGACTTCAGACAGAGGAAGAAGAAGCTATAAATAAATATGGATCTATTTCTGTGGGCCAAGGAACAGTTGGAGTAAATATGACATCCCTGCTTAATATATGCACAGTAGGCATAGAGAGGCAAGAGAGAGAGAGAGAGACAGAAAGACAGGGAGGAAGGAGGAGGAGGTGGGGGACGGATTGAAAACTCAGACCAGTGAAGGCTGATGACTAGTATGCATCAACTTTTTGTCTCTATAACCAGAGATTTTAGTGTTTTGTAGTAACAAACCACTTTTGTTGTGAGCCTTAAGCACATCCTATCAGGGATGAAAAACTTTCTATTACTGCACAGATATAAGGAGGAAAATTCTTCTCTGATCATATTCATTCCAAAGAGAATACTTGGGGATTTGGTTACATGAAAAGTTTTAATAATGAAGTTAAAATAGTCTATAATTATTCTTTATCATCTCAAAGAAATGTATTATTCTATGAAAGCAATATGTGGGGCCACAAGTAGGAATTACACCACTCCCTTCCTCCCGATTCTTGCTTTTTCAGACCAGGTACCCTATTGGCCTGACTCTGTTCTGCTATTGACCAGGAGGCAGAAAGTGTAGTCTCATCTTATAGACTGCTAACTCAGGTATGTTCTCCAGGGGCTATAATAGATGGGGCCCTGGGACATCTTAGTATAACATGATGAGAGCAAAAACTTCCTGCAACCCCGGTTCCAGGACACACAGGCCAGATACGAGCCTCCTTTCAGAGACGAGAGCTGAGCACAGCTGGGGACCCTGCGTCTAAAGCTAAAGCATACCACTAAGAATTCCTGCCCACTTAGGGAACGTGTTTTCGCTCTCAGAGACTAACTAGAATCAGTCTGTCTCAGTGCTATGTTAACACTGAGCATTCCCTCACGGGGGATCCCACTCAGTCCTAGCATTATGACATTCACACAGACACAGGATAACAAGCAGGTCTCCAAAAGGGACCCAAAGGGGTTCCAATATCCCTCTGCCAAAAAGGTGATGATGGTAAGGAAGAAGAGGTGATAGCTACCCTTTGGGTAGGGTAAAACAGTTGGCTCTGCAGAGAGGTGGAATACCTATCACTTCATCTTGGGGAACCAGCAAGCCCCCTACATGAACTTAAATCCAGAGGCAGTAGTAGCTGAGTTCCAGGAATCCAGATGAAGCATCTGCATCAGTATCACTGAGGAAGGAGTGATGATATGTACGGAAAGTGAGGAAAGCTGAGCAGTAAGTGCCAGTTTTTCACAAGGGGTTTGAGAAAGCCATACAATAGCTCAGTTCATTCATAATGTCCTGGATAGGCATGCCTGAGGAGGCCATCTCTCATGTGGCTAAGATGCTGGTATGTGACACACAATGGTATTATCTCAGATGTCCTAGTCCTCTTTCCCCCTGTGCAAGGGAAAGATAGGTATAACATTTTTCTAAGGGCTTTTGAGGTGTCCCACCTTTCCTAGAGTGTGAGGTAATGGGAAGGGGTCCTTTGTCATATGACTCAAGGTGGGGATCAAGTCAGACACTCTACTGGATAGCAATATATTAGACATGTACATGCAGGTTAGACCTTGCAGTCCATCTCTCTTCTGCTCCCAATCCAGGCTTGCACTTGTCCTTGGTGTGACAACTTTGTATCTTACATGGTTTAGGTCATAGCCCTAGAATGAAAGTAAATGAGAGCAGACACACTTTGGCTTTGTAGTGAGTAATAGCCACTGTCTGAGCATCTAACCTGGTACATTCAGCACTTGATTAAACACCATGTATCCAGCCTGATTGGTTGAACCTTGATCACCAACACTAAACACTTAATGCTTCATCGGGCTTATACTACTCTGATCATTCTGGGACTTATCAACATTTAGGTGTAAGTTCTAATATAAGATCTAGCTTTGGTAGCATGCTTTATCATTTTTAATGCATCAGAACAGTTCTCAAGTCAGTTATCAAACATCCTAAAAGGACTTTTAAAGTAGCCCAGGCTCTTGTCTGTGTAGCATAAGGGACTAGAGACAGTGGGATGGCTTGAGTCAGGTCCAAAGACACTTTCTGTCTGAAGTCTTTTCCAACCAAAATTACACTACTGGAATGTATACATGTTGGTGTACTGGTGATCATGATAATGGTTAGGCTACAACTGTCTTTGCATATTGGGTTCTCCCAGCCTGCCCCTCAAATCTCTTCTCATTCTATAAGAGAACCTGTGGCTACTGCCATCTTCTTTGAACCCCGGAAGAGGAAGAGGAGCACTGAGACAGGCTGGGGCCAAAGGCACTAATAGACTATGGTGCTGGGGGCTGGGAATTAGGAAGAGGCTAAGATCCTAGGTCATTGTGTGGTGCGTTTGCTTTTGTTTGCTTCTTTGTGAAGCTCTGCAACAAAGGGCCTTGGTGAGAAACCTTTATTTTCTCTTGCACTTCCTTTCTTCTTGCTGTGAAAGGGTCTATTGTGGAGGGCCAAGTCCTGGAAATGCACAGGGAGAAAGAAGCTGGAGCAGACCACCTGGCTGGCTTGGATCAAGGTACATAGGCCCAAATTCACAATTTTGGCATTTCACAAAATGAAAATAACAATTGTTTCTCCTGCATTGCTCCCTCAATATCTGTAGGGGTGATGGACAGCTTGTTGGGAACTAGGTTCTAGCCATCTCTCTCTCTCTCTTTCTTAATTCACACCAACTTCCAGACCACTTTCCAGAGCTGATGTCTCCTTTGTATCTCCCTTTGAGCTTCATGCAGATTTTACTCATAACATCTATCACTCAAGGTTGTAATTACTTTTTACTTTCATTTCTTCCCTTCTGGATTCTAAGTTCCAGAAGAGCAGTATACTGGGTAGAATAGGGTCCCTCACCCCAAATCCATGTTCTTCCTGGGACCTCAGAATGTGACCTTATTTGGAAATAGGGTCATTGCAAATGTAAATAATTATGATGAGGTCATACTGGAATAGCCCCTTAATTGGTATAACCAGTGTTCTTATAAAAAGAGAAGGGACACAGAAAGAGACATAGACAGAGGGAAGATGATATGAAAAGACACAGGGAGATTGCCCTGTGGTGACGAAAGCAGAGATGGGAGTGATATATCTATAAGTCAAGGAACATCAAGGACTGCTGGTAAACCCCAGAAGCTAGAAAAAGGCAAAAAATAATTTTTGCCTTTCTTTCCTATGGCTTTTGGAGAGAGCATGGCCCTGCTACCACCTTGATTTTAGACTTATCAACCTCCAGACCTACGGGAAAATAAATTTCTGTTGTTTTAAGCCACCTAATTTGTAACACTTAGTTACAGTGGCCCTAGGAAACTAACCCAAGAACTGTGTTCTAGTCATTGTTATATTGCAAGTGACTAAAACAAGGTCTGGAAGAGAGAGGCAAATTGTTAATGTTTGCCAAAGATGCATTGTATGTGGACATAGGGGACAAGAGAAATGTAATAGAGGAGACCACATATGCAAAAAAAAGTAAAAAGTTTGCCGCCCTGGTTCACAAAAATCAATGTATGCAATATATGCCTAGTAAGTATGCATTCAATGAGAAAATGAACAAATGAATTAATAAGCAAATTTGTGATATAGGATTTCTCTCATTTTCACATTGCATGTAAAAGAATGAGTAATTGACGTGTCTGGTAGCAGAAATCAATGAAACTCTCTGTGTACAAAATAGCAACATGGCAGAACTATGTCAAGACACATACATGTACAAATGATTTGTAGAAAGTGTGACAGTTCAGTATGCCCAAAATATCAGGGGCCAAGGCCTGAAGGTCAGACAAGCTTCAGTCATGGAGAGAGGCAGTGATGTGCCTGTCATTCTGTGCCTGCCACTCTGCCTTCAATGACCTGGTTCCTTAGTCTTTTTTCTCTCTCTGAGCTCTGCCACCTGATTCCTCCAGACCCCAACCCTGCACTACAGGGAGCCTCTCTGGGAAAGCAGGATGGGTTTTTTTGCAGCTGCTTCCCCTTCCCTCCCTCATTGTTCTTCATTGGCCAGCCTTGTTTGCTGCACAAGGACATGAAGAAGACATTCTTTCCATTCTTCAGTCATTGTCACTAATTGAAATGGGAAGCAAGACAAGGCTCCAGAAGAAAAGCTTATTATGGACTGCCTTGTTGTAAGAAAATGAATCTTCCTAAGCAGATAGGTTTCCGTGATCTCAGGAAAACCTCACTCTTTATTCTATACAACCTGTCTAATTGTTCAAGAAAATGTTCATCTGCTTCATAATGAAACAGCCATAATGGAAGTGTTGTGAAATCACTGAAAAGTTTATTCAAGGTATGCTCCTGAAAGCCCAGCCATAATGCACAGGCTTTAGAGGAGTTAATAGAATTGGCTCTCATTGAAATTGCATGGATAACAAATTTCCCTAACGTGTATCCTTTTAAATATGCCTGTTGATGGAAGTCTGAATTGGCATTTGACAGACGCAATGCACTAACAAAAGAGGTGAATTTCCCAGCTCTGCTGTTAGTCATTCTCCCTGTGGCTGTGTCCTCAGAGTCCCTGCCCAGCCTCCCACAAGTGAATGGGACCTAGAAACAGCTATGGTCCCATAAAACCAAGTCTTATAAACAATAGATATTGAACTCTTTCCTCAAAATGTAAAATGTAGAGAAAGAAGAAAAGACCACCTGTCTTTAACAAAACAACACAGACTGGATAACTTATAAACAACAGAAATTTATTTCTCATGGGTCTGGAGGCTGGGAAGTCCAAGATCAAGGTGTTGGTAGATTCATTGTCTAATGAAGGCTCTCTTCCTTGTTCATAGATGGCCAACTTCTCACGGTTTCTTTGCATGGCAGAAAAGACAAAGGACCCTGTGGGGTATCTTTTATAAGGGCACTCATCCCAATCATGAGGGCTCTACCCTTGGGACCTAATCACCTCCCAAAAGTCCCACCTCCTAATATCATCACCCTGAGGGGTTAAGATTTCAATATATGAATTTTGGGGAAGACACAAACATTGAAACCATAGCACCACCCCGTGAAATGGAAGGAAAACATCCAGAAAGAATGGATGGGCAAAATGAGGCTGTAGAAAACAAGGCACCTTATAGTGAAATTTCTTTGCAATAGCTTGGGTCAGGATGGAGGAATCAGAATCAACTGAAGAAAAATAAACAAACAAACAAAAATAAGACCAGTGTGTGCACTTGTCATGAACTACACAACTCTTGATAAATGCAAAGATGTTTAAGATAAATTTTTGTTCCCAAGAAGCCTAGTTATATTCATTCATTTATTCATTCACTGAGGAAATAAATACTTTAGAGCCTGCAGTCTTTGAAAAATGATGATCGTTTAAGTGCAAAACTTGAAGTTGGCCATGAGTTTAAGGAAAAATCAGAATAGGGGAAAACCATTTGAACTGGAAATTTAAGGAGTTTATTTGGAGACCTCTCTTCTTATCCTATACACATTCCATATCTCCTCTGAGCTTCACTCAAGCCTGCCCTTACAGAAACTTTGTGACCTGAGTTGTTGGGCAGTAATATAAGGGTGATTCTCTTTGCTTCTTTTAATGTTCCCAAATGTTTCATTACCACTCTGAGAACCATCTGTACCCTAATATTTCTCTTTATTCTTCCCATAGTGAAGAAATGTGTGGTAGATTAAAGATGACTGCATATTAGTACTCCCCCCTTTGTGTAGAGAAGTCCATGCCTCTCCTCTGGAAGCTCTGTGACTTCTTCCACCAAGAAAATATGGTGGAAGGGATGCTATGACAGTTCCCAGACCCAGGCCTAGAGAAAGCAAGTGGAGACTTCCACTTCTTGTCTCTGGGAACATTTTCCCTGCAAGCCCCAAGCTCCAGTGCTGGGAGGCTACAGGAAAGCTCTGGTGGACAGCTACAGCCTAACAGCTATCCCTTCCTAGGCACGAGATAAAAAAAAACAAACCTATCTCGGACTGTCAGAGCAGTCCAGATTCCAGCTGAATGCCATTAAGTGACCCACACGGAGCCAATGAATCATCCAACTGCACCTGCGAAAATTTGGTCTCAAAACCCATAAAACATAATGAAATGAATGTTGTTTCAAGCTACTAAGTTTTGAGGGTGATTTTATTACATAGTAATACATGACCTGAAGAGAAGGCTAAAGGCACCAATGATAGGGGTATTTCATTTCCTCCCTCTGTGGTGAAAACTTTTTTATTTTCTTCCGTTGGTGCCTGGCATTAATCTTAAGTCACTCACATCTTTTTTGGTGACTTATCCTATAGCTACAAGGCCATGTAGTGAGGATTCTTCTATTTGAATCATTTTTTTTCCCCCTCAGAGACACATCCACGGGCCAGAAGGAACTTGCCCACACAATGGCCAGTGTATCTGTGTTTGTGTGTCTGCTTCTTGTTTGTGTGAAAAATATATTTTTCATTACCAGACTTTATTTTCTGTCCTCAATGGAGCCTTTTTTCTTTTCTTTTCTTTTTTCTTTTAGTGGGGACTATAGAAACCATTTCAAGGCAAAGCCCTGTCTATTGCCTTTGTTTTTCCCTCCTTGTTTCTTTGGAGCCTTGCGCATTCAGCGCCGGCGTTCCTCGCGGTGGTCGGCATTGTTCAGCCCTCCTGGGCCTGGCAGAACGCTTGGAGGGTCAGTTGGAAATGAAGCTTCTATTATCTGCGATCTTCCTCCACCCTCTAAGCCGGTCCGTCCCTACACTAAGACTCAGCCAAGCATGAAGAAAACTAATTGTCCCCACTCTCTGCTCTACTGCACACCAAACCCCTGCGTGTGCTTCCCCAGTTCCGCGACAGTCGCAGAAAACCTCGCCTAGCAGAGGCAGAGGGACACGCGATCCTGGGTTCGGTCTGCCCAGGACTTAAAGTCAGCTGCTTCTCTGCTTCTGGGCTTCTCCTTGAGCAGCCAGCGCCGGGGAAGGGGCGGAGGGAAGGCGATAAAGCTGATGACTCCGCGAGTTCCCAGGAACTGCATAGGAAAGGGGACCTGATTAATTTGCCTGATGAATTATGCATCATCTCTGCGTGCCTCCCTCCCAGCCTCAAAGCTTTATTATTCACATCGCTTGAATCCGATCACCTCTCCCCTCATTGCATTGAAAGCTGTTGTCCAACAAGTATCAGCGAAGCCTTTGGAGCTTGATTGCTAAGACCACCTAACAGAGGCGCTTCCAGGAGCGGGCAGAATGACTGAAACGGGAACCGTATTTAAAACATATATATGTGCATGAGCGCACGCACACAGCGGGAATAATTCATCAATAACAAGCCCAAGATTTATGATGTTAGGGGAAACTCAGCTGTCTTTTGTAGTCTAGGAAAAAAAAAAAAACCTTAAAGACAGAAGTGGCAATTACTTTGTTAATGGCATTTTACGTTAACACCACATGAAAGAGAGTCTCCTTCAATAAAGAAAGAAGTAAAAAGGAATGCCACAGCAGTGAGATTAACTTTGGGTGTTTTCAAGGCCCGTGGATTGCAGATTTGATCTCCCAATTTTTCATCTCTCTGGTATGTTCAATCTTGGGTTTAACCAGAGGCCCTTTCAATCCCTCCTGAGTGGGTAGTGACAATCCTGCCTTCCATTAAGAGTTCTAGCACTCCCTAAATGATGCAGTCTGCCTTGCTACCCATCTCTTCAGGTGAAGGCAAAACTGTGTTACTAATCACAGTAAAGTAAAGGCAATGCTTTCAGCGTGAAGTTAAGGTTGAAGAATTGGTCAGGGCCCAGTTTTTTGTCAAGCTGCTTCTGTCAAAGCTCAGCCTGAAGGGCAAAGCTAACAAATTCAGTTAATGAAATAAGACTGTTATTATTTTATTATTATTATTGGTAACAACTTTATTGAACATAATTCACATGATTCATCCACTTAAAGTGTACAATTCACTGGTTTTTAGTATATTCATAGAGTATATGTAGTATATTTATAGAGTTGTGCAACTACAACAAATTTTAGAACCTCGTCATTATCCCCCCAAAAAAGCCTGTACTATTTAGCTATGACCCTCCCCTCACCCTGCCTCACTCCACTCTATGTAACCACTAATCTGCTTTCTGTCTCTATAGATTTGCCAAATCTGGACACTTCATATAAATGGAATTATAGAATATGTGGTCTTTTGCATCTGACTTCTTTTACATAGCATAACGTTTTCAAGATTCATCTGTGGTGTAGCATGAATCTGTACTTCATTTTTTTAACAGTTGAATAATATTCCATTATCTGGATAGAACATATTTTATTTAACCATTCATCAGTTGAGGGAGCAATATGATATCACTGCAGTCTTTTTATTTGGAATTTTTATGTTTGATGTCTCTATGAGAAGAATCTTGTATCAAGTTGACTAGTAGACTAGAAGAAGACCAATGAAAAACTCTAAGCAAGAAATAGATTTTAGGTTCTTCCAAGATGGGCTTAGAAAAATAGCATGGTCCTGGTACATTTCCTATAGCATTCTGAGAAAGCTTTACAAAATGAGTTCTTTTTCAGAGTACTAATAAAATAGCTTCTTGAACATTTTAAAATGGCAAGAATCCTATTTAGCAAATATATACTGAGCACCCATTTTATCAAAGTTGCTGACCTCGAGGACTTAAAAGTCTGATGAAAGAACAAGTCAGATAATGAATGAAAACAAATGACAAACAGAGGTAAAACAACACATGAGGGCACAAAAATGGTCTGTTCTGATGGATAGGCTGAGAGTCAGCTAAAGCAGAAGGATAAAGACAAAAACCTGGCTGGCCCCAGATTTGCCTCAGTGTCACCAACTGCAGACTGAGCTTTTGAAACAACATCTCAATACTGCAGCTTTTTCTTGAGGAGGCAGATGCAGTTCCAGCATCGGGCTCTTCCTCTGGGCACCACTTGGGGAATTGCATCTGCCCAGACAAGGGCCATGGTTCCCCTAGCTGTAGGTAAAATGAAGAGTTGGACTTGATATTCTGCAAAATCTTCCAAGATGCAGAGAGTAGAAAAAGAATACTTCAGTATCTGGCTTTGAATCCTGACTCCACCATTTACTAGTTGTGTGGTCTTGGGCAGGTCATCTTATCTCTTCTAAAAGATGGTTCTCTCATTTGTAAAATGGGAAGAATACAACTTATACATAGACGTAGTGAAAGCATGGAATGAGGTAATGTCCACAAGGTGCCTTTCAGCAGTGGGCAATAAATAAATGGTAGTTACTTAAAGGCTCTACTAATGCTAGCAATCTCCAGTGTGATGATGCGTCAGCTACTCAGGCAATACAGTATTTACTGAGCATTTACTATATGTCCCCAAACATGAAAAAAATAAAAAAAAAAGAATGTGATGAGGAGCCTGACCTAGTCTATATGAAACAAATAGTGACTGGGAAAAGATATTATCCTCCCCTGTTGAAAGTGGCTGTTGTCACCTCCCACTCCCAGTAGCCAGTGGCTTCTTCCTCTCCCAGGATTTTCAGCATTTTCCCCTTTGGGTCTGAATTATTAGGTTAAGAGTTTTATTTTATTCATCAAACTATGATATCCTTGAGGGTAAGAACTATGTTCTTCCACATTTAAAATCTGGGCTTAACAGGGAGTTCCTAATGAAACTATACCATCTCTCTACTTCCTCTTTGTAGCAGTTTGTGTTAGAATTTCGTTTTTAAAGCCTCTTGATCCATGTTTCTTTGCAAGGCATACCTCTACAGTCATGGCTATCTTTCCTAAGAATGTTCAGATGTTTAATTTCCTGAAGTCTAAGGTATCACTTTGGTTCACGTGATTGACATGATGGGGCACTTTCTTACCACTGATGATTTTTTTTTTCTCTTATGCTGATTAGAAAACTCAAAATAGGGGTTACACTCATGGTTCCCTCTACTTTTACAACCAAACAGTTGTCAGAAAGACAAGTCAAATGTCCTTTCTTTAGGAAAACAAGTTTTCCCCTTGGGCTCCTTATTAGCTGAAGCCGCTATTGCTTCCCCATCTTGCCCAGGTGCCAGGAAATCTTATGTGACAGATGACCATTGACAAGTCCAGCTGAGCTCCACTCCATCCCTAGGTTAGGCTGGAACTCAGTTTTCCTTAAAAAGTGACAGAATGTTTGAGCAATGAAATCCCGATTTTGACCTGGAATAAGCAGATGAGTTTATGAATATATTAATGTCTCTAAAAAGATCATGTATTGAAAAGATCCTAGGGTGGCTCACAGGATCAAGGAAAGAATGAATTCATATTTCAGAAAGGGCAAGAGCCAGGGCCAGAACTTCAGGAGACCTCAGCAGCAAGGTCTGTAAATCACCTCTCTAGGGGCTGCCATTATGTTAACTCCATTCCATTACTCCAGACTCTGAGCATATAAAACTATTCAAGCTTCAAATTCCATAAGAGAGACCACTGGCCTTGCTTAAGTCAGGGGTCTATCTTTCAATCAGTCCCTCTCACATAGCACAGATGTAGTCATTGACTGTCCACCCTTTTGTTTGATGACATTTCTAGAAAAGGGAGATTCGTTGTGAACTGGGGAGCCACCATCCTAGTTGGTGTCTACTACAATGGGTGCTTGCCTCCTTGCTTCGAACTGATCAACAACAAGCAAGGCAAGGAAAAACTTTACCCAAGACTCTGAGGCAATCACTCTTTCATCTGGTAAAAAGTTATAAGATCAAAGGGGAAAAAAAATCACCAACCTGTAATTTTCTGGTATTTATGATGCTATCTTCTTTTACGTGCTTATCTAGCATTTTAAATTCTGTTATTTAACAGGCTAGAAATTCATGAGGCCAAGTATTTATTGCAATACGCAAATTTTATGTACCTAAACTGTGTAGCTGGGAATAAGCATTTTCTTAAAACATAGTGCAGCCCTCAAGGTATAGACTCTAAATCAGAAACCCACAGGGATTCTTATCCAACAAAAGAGTTCAGGAAGAACTTATCCCTGAAGCCACTGTGAGAGCAGAGGCAGGGAAGGCACGCTTTCATTTATTTCTTCATTGACTATTTATTTGGTGATGACTTAGTCTATGTCTGGCACTATGCTAAGCAATTGGGACACTAAAGTGATCCAGACAGATGTGATCTCTGGCCTTGGAGATCTTATGATGCGCCATTAAACTAGCAATGATACTCATTGAACTCCAGTGGGGATTACTGGGTGTACAGAATTGTATAGCAAGATGACCTCACCTAGCCAGGGTGGATTGTTAGAGAGGGGCAGAGACCTGAGAAAAGACACATGAAGCCATGTGAAGAGTAGGGGAAGATATTCCATGAAAATGGAACAGTGTGTGGAAAGTTCCAAGGCAAGAGAGACCATGATGCCTCCAAGGAGCTTTGTGAGTCTAGAGTTGCTGAAGTGTAGACAACCAGGAGGCTGTGTGGCAATGTGAGGCAGAAACCAGCTCAGGGACAGCCTGAGTTAAACCTTTTTCTTGGAGGAATCAGGAGGTCACTGAAAGTTTTAAATGGGTCTGCCATTTTTGAGAAGAAGGGTTGGGGCCGCAAGCCCTGGAGGCACATAGGAATCTGGTAGAAGACTCCTAAAACTTAATTGACCCTTTTTAGAAATCTCTTCTGAAGGCTTCTGCTTGCCTCCCTGAGAAATAAAAGATGTTCTCTAGGGGCCAGGGCAGAGTGCTGGAGACTCTGGAGCAGAAAGGGGTGGCTAAGGCTGAGGAAGGTCTGAGAGAAAAGTTTAAGGAGCTCCACCCAGCCACCATGAGACTCCGTGTACTGACGTGGGACAGACCAACAGAACCTCAGTATAGTCACTTTTTAAATGTCTTCGTAACCCACACTGCTGGTCTTGAGCTCCTGGCCTCTTACACTCAGGAAGAGAGGCTCCTGTCCCTGAGAGTTGTGCCAGGCTCAGGTGCAGATCTTGCACTGATTTGGAGCCCAGGATGGGCACAGTCTCCTACCAGCATCCCTTCTCACTGCTGGGGTAGGTCAAATAGTTGGTCTTAGTCCTGTCTCCCCAGCTGCATTTTTTTTTTTTTTTTTTTTGTCTTGGCTGTACCAGAGAGTGACTGATAAATTTTCTGGTTTACTTCCCACTCATTTCTCTGAATGGAGTGGTTCTTTATCCAAAATGGCTAGATTGACATGATTTGTCACTCATTTAATATTTATTTAGCATGTATGGGCAAAACCTCATGTAAAACCTATAAGGGAGTATCAAATGAATCAGATACAAATCTTGACTTCAAAGAACTTGCAGTCCTATATGAGAAACAGGACATGTTGACTTGGTGTCTACCATGTGTCAGGCTCTGTGCTTGGTTCCGGAGACACAGCAACGAATGGCTACTCTCGTGCAGCTCACGTGAAAACACAGAAGTGTGTACCAACTGCTGCATGTGTTGTTATTTTAAAAGTCAGCACTTTGGCTCCTTGGAGACTGAGAGAGCGAGATGGCCTTGGCAGGGTGCAAGCTGAGCCTCCAGGTTTTGGCCATCCAATGCCAGGGCTTTCCAGGAAGGAGCAGCTACTCAGCATGACAATGGGGAACAGTTTGGATGCCAGTCTTCCTGGCACTATAAACTGAAGGGGTGGTGACAGAGGAGAGCAGAGACACTCAGTTTGAGGCAGGGGTCAGAAAATATTTTGCAGTGGATGCAGTACCTGGATGTTAGTTAACGGGGCCAACTGGAAAGAAAATATCCAGGCAGAGGGAACAGAATATTTACGAATAGAGGAAAGGCCAAGTAAAATGTAAAGTGTTGTCATATGATGAAGTTCTGAGGAATACTGAAAAACCAATCTCTAAATTAATATATATCAACATGGGCAGATCTCAAAAAACAATGCTATCTTAAAAAGGCAAGTTGCAGAATTATATATGTTTATGTGTAATTTATATTATATAGGTGCATGTATATGTTTATACTTGTGTATAGATATATAGATGTGGATATAAACCTAGAAGGAAAACACATAAGCTCATCAGAGTGATTACCTCGGGGAAGTAGAGAAGGATTGAGAATGGAGGTGAAGAGGTTATAAGCTTTATCTGTAGTGTTCCAGTTTCTTAAAAAGAGAATATATTTATGAATTATTTAGGGATTCAAAATCTATAATACAAAGTGAAAATCGGTCAGTGCTATAGACAGAACTGGAGTCCCTGAGATAGATACAAAGGGTGGGAGGGACGACTTCCAGCTGGGAGCAGTGTAGGAAACTGAGTGAGGGACACAGCCCCTGGTTGGAGGATGGGTCAGATCTGGTCTTACTGAGATGGAGTGGGCAAGGGAAAGGCACAGGGATGGAAAGTGCAAAATGGACAGTTTGTCCAGAAGGAGTGTGTAAAGGGGAAGACTGGGTGCGGGTCAGGGAGAAAAGATACATTGGGACCTGGTCTTTGGGGGCTGGGTTGAGGGTTCTGGAGCTTTGCAGTAAATAAGGGGAGTGTATGGCTGGAGGCCACAGTCAATGCAGGAGGTGGGAGTCAAGTCAGGAGGCTATTACAGTGGCCTGGGGGCCTGAGACAGTGCCCTGAATCGAGGCAGAGGTTAACAGGCAGAAGGAGACAGGATACTCATAGGAACCTGCGTGTGCAGAATGCTGGTTATGGATGTTACCTTTGGCCAATTATAGAGTTCAAGCCTAAAACCCCTACCCAGCTTCTTAGAAAGGTTATCTCAGCCTTAAACACTGTGAGGCAAGGCAAGCTCTGAAGAATGACATGCTCTTTAAATTGACACTCTCAAGGAAACCCTTAGTTTCCTTGAAAAATTCTTTATTAATTTAAACACCATGCTTTCTGCTAACACTAGGAAGAGATTATAATATTCTGGTGGGACTTCCTTTGCTTAACATGAAAATAAAACTGACAGAAGGATTACAAAACTAAACATGGAATATTACAAGAAACACTAATTACCTTCCATTCTTTCTTCTCACTCACTAAAACAACTATTTAGACAAACAAAGAAGTGGCGAGAAGGAGGGAGCAGAACTGAAGGGTGTATGGCTCTGTTAATCCTCAGTGCTTTGATAAATCTGAAATAGGATCACTTGACATCTGAGGAGTGGGAGGGGTCTTTCAAGGAGTGCTTTGCATTGGGTTACCTTAGGCAATGCTGATTTACGTTTTGAATCAAACAGCTTCGGACTGAACATATAATTTCTACTCTCTGAAGCCTCCCCTCTCCTTCTCTGGCTGGGGTAATTACCCCTCCCCCGTTCCCGGAGCCCCCTGCTCGGTTAGCACACCTGGGCAGAGATGGCTGTCTGCAGAGAGCAAATAAACCCAGTGAGCCCAGGGTCTGCAGGGAGAACACATTTGGTGCCCATTCTGACTAGCCCAGTGCTTGTGCTTATAAGAATTTCCTGATTAAAAAAGGAAATTTGGGGAAGAAAGGGAGGGGACAGAAGAAGAGGGAAGAAGAGAGAAAGGATGAGCATTTCTATCCCAAATATTTATATTCTGGACCCAGGATTTTAAAGTAACAGTTAATTGCCATCCCCTCTCCCCACTCTTCCTCCAGATCCTTCTCCTCAGCAATCTTTGGAAGGTCACTATGAGGCAAAATTTCTTGCTAAAAACTCAAGAAGGCCTGAGAATGTAGCATGAAATGAATGAGATGCCATGTCCTAAACAATCAACCCCAACATATACATGCTCACATCAGTTGTACATATAAATACATTACTGACTTCCACGGTGTGACCCATTCACCCTCCCATCACATCTTCTTTTCTCTATATATAATAGGTGTGGAGCTTCTAGTTCCAACATACTCCTGGTTTTGCCTTAACTGTTACCTTGCTCCTGCATCCTATGTTGTCTTTCTCATCACAATCAATGCTGACTAGACGAGTGTCTTCTTGGTCTAAGATCTGCAGGAAATTCTCAATCCCTGTGTGCATTTTTTCTTAATCTATTTATTGTTGCTGCTGAAAGCCTGAGAATCCTGGAGGCATGACTCTCCTCCAGTTCAGCCCTTACCCGTGAGTATCTGAGCTACCTTCTCCGAGCTGTGTGTTAGATCACCTGGGCTTTTTGGTGGAAAGAGAGGAGTTTCCAGTCTAAGCGTCACCTCGGTTTCCCTCATTTCCGTAAAGGCCTTTATTTTGTATTAGTTCTTGGCAACACTATCATTTGCCCATCTTGTGTGCAGTGACTTGCTGTTTTGTTTGAGCATTTTATGTTTACCTACGTACCCATTACAAATATTTCTCAAATTTGTGTCCCTAGAGTTAGGCAAGGAAGAAAAATAACCTGAGAATGTAGAACGAAAAGTGCCTGTGTGTTTAAGCTTTCCATCACTGAAAATTAAACATACAAAAACAAAGAACAAAAAAATAAACCCTATTAATTTTTGGAAGAATTATATACAAGTTCTCCAGGAGTATTTATTAATTCACAAAATGCTCATTTTCATATGTTGAAGCCTCAACCCTTAATGTGGCTGTATTTGGAGCTAAGGCATTTAAAAAGGTAATTGAGGTTAAATGAAGTTATACAGGCAGAAAACTGATCCAATAGGACTGATGTCATTGTAACAAGAGGAAGAGATACCAAGGAGGCCTATGTACAGAGAGAGGCCATATAAAGACACAGAGAGAAGGCATCCATCTGCCAGACAAAGAGAGAGACCTTGGGAAAAACTGAACCTGCCAACACATTCATCTTGGACTTCCAGTCTACAGAACTGTGAGCAAATAAATTTCTATTGTTTAAGATTCCTAGTCTGCGGCATTTTGTTATGGCAGCCTGAGAAAACTATTACAGTGTCAAATAATTTTCTCCATCTTAGAGACAAGAATGGCAAAGCTTCTGGGAGATTATATGTGGACTAGAGTTTCTCCTATCTTCTAAAAGAAGGAAAAATTAGATCTTGCTGCGGAAACAGTGAGCTTTCTGTTCCTAAGATTAGGTGTCTGCTTAGTAGAGATTTTGTAGCTGGACTCTGAGCACCAGCAAAGGAATTCTCAACTAGGACAGTGTATTCTCTCCTAGGAGTTGTTTGGAAATGTGGGAGAGTAGCTTTGGTTGTTACACTGACCAGATAGATGGACCACATCTAGATATTCAAATTTCTTTAAAAGTCTACTCTAATATGGCAAATTTAAAGGTTTATGACTTTTCTTTTTAAAGAGGACTTTAAAAAGATATACTCATGAATGAGAGGGCAGACTACAGATGGAGCCACTTAGAGGCTCTGGCCTATAATAGCTTCAATATCTGGTCCTTTAAAGCATTGCTCCTTAACCTCCCGGATGAAAAAATAATTACTGTGGCATATGTTTAAAAGAAAAGTTCCCAGGTCCCATCCCAGAATGCCTGAATCAGACTATTCAAGGGAGGGCTTGAAAAACGCTGTGTGTGTTTCTGAATTAGGCTGCATCCTGGAATCATCCAGGGAGCTCAATAAAGTCTGATGCCCGGCCTCACCCCAGACACTGACATGGCTGGTTTGGGCTGGGACCGGAGTTTTCGAAGCTCTCCAGGTGATGCTGCTGTGCGCTTAGGGCTATGAGTTACTCTGAGTGCAGTTTTCCTGAAACCACAGGTGTGCAGCTCCCACTGTGAGAACTTATGGAAGAAAGTCTTTTATGGACTAACTGTGCCTCTCCCACCCCAACTCATATGCTGAAGCCCCAAATAATTCCTATCCTGAATCCTAATGGTAACATGCATTGGGGAATTGTGTTCGGTGATGATCTGATTGGTGTTGGCACGAGCAGGTGTGAGCTGGATGTGGAATTTAGAAGTGCACCCTTATTGGAGCTTCAGGAATTGTTTGATTGGTCATTGGATCCTGAAGTCATTTCAATGGCTTTACTAGCATTCCTTAATGTGACCAATGCTATACCAAGGTTGAGGTGGCTGGGGGTGGAATGTAGGGTGAGCAGTTGAGGAGGGGTGCTCCCCAGTGGGAAGGAGAATTTTATCACTGATGTTGTTTGGAATCGCAAGTGCATGGTGGTAGTAGGGAAGTAGGCCAGTATTTATTCAGCTTTATTATTGAGTTTTTAAAAATAAATTTTTCTACTTTAGAACAGTTTTAGATTTACAGTAAAGTTGGGAAGATAATACACAGGGGTTCTATCTACTCCCACACCCATTTCCCCTATTATTAACATCTTACGTGAATATGATACATTTGTTACAACTGATAAATCAATACTGACACATTATTAATTAAAGTGCATATTTTATTAAGTTTTACTTAATTTTTACATAAAGTCTTTTTCTGTTCCAGGATCCCATCCAGGATACCACATTACAGTTAGATATAATATGTCTTTAGTCTCCTCTACAGTGTGACTTTCTTAGACTTTTGTTTTTGAGGTTTTGACAGCTTTAAGGAGTACTGGTCAGATATTTTAGAAAATTTCTCTCAATTTGGGTGATGATCCCTGAGAGAAGGGACACAAATGAGATAAGCCCTACAATTGTTTCAGCTAACTGCTTAGGGTTTCCATCACAAAAGGAGAAACCCAGGGTTCAGTGGTCTCCCTGAGTTGAGAAAACAATGCAAAGTTCAGGGAGTCCAAGGCTGAAAAAGTTCTAGGGGCAGAATGCCAAGCAAGAGAGCATTGCACAAAGAAAGAGCTTTAGACTTCTGCAGAGGATTCCTCTTGCAGTACTAGTCACAGGGCACATGCATGTACATAAGGATACTGTCAGAAGCCAGAGAAAGAACCACTGGAAAGGAGTAGGCAGAAAAATCTCTACAGGTCACACAGGGCTTTGAGTAGTTTGGGTTCTCATCAGCCAGAGGGAAAAAACCTCCCAACACACTAGTCATTGAGTAGAGTCCCCTGATAATATTGCCTAAATAGTAGGGTCAAATTATTCCTAGATTATGGGTGTATTGAGTCCACTGAACAAAGCTTAAAAGCAAGCCTTGAAAAAACAAAGATTATTTTCAAGTAATTTAACTGCATCCCATAAGGACCAGAAATATGTAAAGAAATGCAAAAAATAATTTTTTTTTGCCTGTATCTAACAACATGAAAATTACAATGTCTAACATCTCATAAAACATTATCAGGCATGCAAACAAGCAGGAAACTATAACCCATAACAAGGAGAAAAATCAATCAATAAATACAGATCCAGAAATGGCATAGTTGTTAGAATTCATAAACAAAGATATTCAGACAACTATTATTAATATACTCCATATATTTAAGAAAGTAGTAGAAAATATGATAAGGACAGCCATAAAAGATTTTTTAAAGACCCATTGAATTCTTAAGATGAAAAATGCAAGGTCTGGGGTGGAAAATACACTGTATGGGATTAACATCAGAATAGACCATAGAGAAAAAAAGATTAGTGAACTTGAAGAGATATAAATAGAAAGCATCCAAAATTAAACACAAAAGGAGAAAAGATTAAAAGAATAAAAAAAGAACAGTGTATTGAGTCGTGGGTCAAAATCAAGTACCCCAATATGTATAATTAGAGTCCTAGAAAAATAAGGCTGGGGAGGGCATAAAAATAATTTAAGAAATAATAGCTGAGAAATTTTCTAAATATGATGAAAACTGTAAACCTGCAGTCCAAGATGTTTAAATGTAGAATTAGTATTGTACAAAGATGAAGATTCTGGACTTGGGAATGGTCGGATCTAGGTTTCAAACCAGTTTTGCAATGCCCTATGTGACTTAGACGATTGACTTAAGCTCTCTAAGCTTCAGTTTCCACATCTGAAAAGTAGAGATAAAAGTTATACAAAAATATTCATTGTTTCATGGTTTTTAATAGAAAAATATTGGCAACAACTTACATGCCTATCTATAAGACTTGGCTAAATTAATAATGGTACAGCTATAGTGTGAATAGTATGCTGCTGACAAAAAATAGGAATGTCTCTAAGAGCTGGTATAAAAAGTCTTCAAGCATACTGCTATGTGAAAAATTGGGTCACATGATATGATTTCACTTAGGTATTCAAAAATCTTGTATAGATAGACACATATTTGTATACAGATACATAAAGAGGAGACTGGAAGGATGCTCAGCAAATTGCCTCTGAAAGAGAATGAGGCATAGGAGAGGGCAAAAAACTTCTTTCATGTTTATCTGTGTAAACTACAGTATTGTTTAATTTTGTTTACAATGATTGTGAAGTAAATTTTAAAAAAGAGAAATAGAAGCAATATCGTTGTGGGAGTAGGCCCCAGCCTACCTATGTGTTGGAGGAAGAAAGGGATGCTTAAAGATCATGCAAACTGGTAACAATGTAAATGTTAAACAAATCACTCCCCTGCTGAAAATCCTTCTGTGGCTCTGTTACTGAGGAATAAAACCCTAGCCCCTAAGCAGGGCTCCTAAGAGCCCACATGATCTGGCCCTATCTGATTTTTCTGGATTTATTTTCTACCAAACACACCTGAGAGCTCTTCCCCTTCTTGTACACTGGCCACCTCTTAGTCATTCTTCTTACTTGGATCATTTATATTCCCTCCCTCCTTACCCTCGAAGAGTTACCCACTCACCCCTATGCTGTCTCTTACCAACACATATTTCTAGATTGGTATTCATTAAACTATAATGCTGCTGTATAATCATGTGTAAATTTAGAGAAAAGAGACTGGTAATATTCATTTTTCAGGTTTCAATGCCTAGTGCAGGGCCTGGTCTATAACAGATGATGAATAAGCATTTGTCAAATGAATAAATAAATGAATGAATGAGTAGACAGAGACTTCAACTGTATGTACATATATTAGAAATGGCATTTATAATAGAAGTCTCATCATATTGAAAAGCACGGACTAATAACTTTTTAATTTTGCAATAATTTTATCTCTCAGTATAAAGAAAGCAGCAAGAACTTTTGGTCTGGTTTCAGTTTTGACTTGGAAGTTGTATTAGTGTTACATAGCTGCCAGTGCCATAGACTAGGTGACTTAAACAATGGAAATTAATTTTTTCATAGTTCCGGAGGTTTGGAAATTCAGGATCAAGGTGTCATCAGGTTTTGTTTCTTCTGAGCCTCTCTCCTGGATTGCAGATGGCTTCCTTTCACTGTGTCCTCACATGGTCTTTCCTCTGTGTATGTACTTCCTGGTGTCTCTTTGTGTGCTCAAATTTCCTCTTCTTATTAGGACAACATTTGGATTGCATTATGGTCACCTAATAGTTTCATTTTAACATAATTACCTGTTTAAAGGCCTTACTTCCAAATAGTCAGATTCTGAGGTACCAGGAGTCAGGACTTCAGTATGTGAATGAAGAAGCACAATCCAGCCCATCACAGAAGTGCTGAAAATGGTCATGTCATTCTGTTGTTGGTAATATTAAAGTATCACAGGTGTGTTAAATGAGTAAAACTGTAAGAAGACATATATAAGACAAATGCAATTCAAATAAAATTATACAGCTAGAAGCTTGACACAGAAAGATATTGTTCAACAATGTTGTCAGCTGCAATATAAGGTAATGAGACCATCATTATCATATGTATTTAAGAAGAAGGATTTTTGCATTGGATGAGAATTATGGTCAATGACCTCTCAAGCCCCTTCCATTTCTCAGCTTTTTAATTCTACATTACCCAGTCCCTAGACTGCAAGACAAGGAGATAAAACAGAACTCAAATCCAATCTCTCCTAAATAAAAGAAGCAGTACAAAAGATGAGAAAGGAAAGTGGGAGACACTGCAAGAAACTGCCCATACCAGTGGTGAAAATGCAGATACCGAGTGCTGAGGTGGGCTTGCCTTGACACTCCTGGAAGTATTGCTAGCTCTTGTGGTCATACCTAATTAAAGAGGTTAGTTGCAGATTTTTGATGTCTTTGTTTTTGTGCCAGTGAGGACTGAACCCTGAGATCTTTTTCTGTTGCTTTTGCATTGCCTGACTAACACGGTTCTTGAAGGCATGCACCTTCTGACTATCTGAAGAGGTACATCCTTGCTTGTTCCTATTCAGAGCCATAATGTGAATTGGGGTGAAATATCGGCTGCCCATCACACTTATTCTCTCTGTGTTAAGAATCTGTACTTTGAAAGGAATATTGGAACTACTGGAATATAGTCTGCAGTAACCAGGCCTGCTTTATTATACAATCCACATTGATTTCTCACCCCACCTTTTTTTTTTTTTTTTATTGAACTGGTTACTCAGTCATACTAAACATGGAATAAAGTGAAATAAATAAATATATAAAACTCAGAGAGCACTGAGTCTTTTCACTGTCAAGCTGGCTCAAATGTTCTCAAAGTTTATCAGAGAGCTTGGTTGCCCTGGTGAAAATAGCATTGTGCAGTGAAACAGAAAATAAGATGTCATGGCAAACTAAACATCTTCACTTTCTGGACAAATATCTAAGTTGACTGAACCATGGAGAAGGGCTGGGGAATGACCAGAGTGAGGACACCCGGGTCTCCTGCCCCATGTTTTGGGCTTCCCTGGGGTTCAGATGAGCATGTGGGTGAAATTTACCAACACTTGGCCCCTGCTAAAGGTTCTGGCAATTTCTGGCCAACTCAAATCTATACTTAGGCAGCTCCTTTGTGTGTTGTGAAAGTGAAGCTGTTTAGTTTGCCGTGACATCTTATTTTCTGTTCTGCTGCACAGTGTTATTTTAACCAAGGCGGCTGGCTTACTCCCTCTCTGATAAACTCACTGGGACTTGATATCTGCAAACGACTCCCATTAAAATGAATGGGTATCAAAATCAGTGTATGTGTGTTTAGAAAAGAGATGGTAAGAAGTAGAAGGGAGAGGAGGGAAAAGTCAAATAGATTCACATTCACTTCTTAGCTTTTTATTTAATCTGTGTACAACCCCCAACCAAAAGTGGTGACAATAATGCTAGTCTCAGGGGCGGGGGGCTATTATGAGGACTAAATAAAATACCTGGATCATACCAAGCACTCTATACACAAAATTAAATGAGTATCTGGCCATATTAAGCACTCCATAAATGTTAATTATTATTTTATTATTTATAAAAATATAAGGAAGAAAAGAAGAAAAATAGAAAAGAAAAAATTATAAAATTGAAGAACACATTGATGAAAAAAAGAAAAGATAATCTTATTTTTTTACAAAGATATCTATAAAGTCAAATTCGCTCTTTCATTTATTCATTCGATAAACAAGGGCAAACACCTACGAACACTAACAAAAATGCAGGAAAGTAGCATATGCTGCCAGTGCTCCACCAATACCCTTCAGACCCTTTACTATTTTTTCTATGCTAGTTCCTTGGATGCTTTTATCCCCAACAGCTAGAACTTGTGCCATTTTGTCAGAGGGCTTCTCTCAGGGTATTTAATCCCACTTTGCCTGAAGCCACAGAGAGCCTGCCTGTGCCTGAAGATTTTCATTCCCTTGAGAGTAGCCCCTCACTGAGTGTTTCCCCTCTTTCTTTTCCTTGGTCTCCCTTCCCCACTCCCTTATTGGTTTTTTCCCTGACAACACATCCTAATGAATCACATCAGGGCAAATTCTCATCTCAGATCCTGTTTCTTGGGAATCGAGTCTAAGACAAAGTTTTGTAAATAAATTTGGAAATTAAAAAAATTCTTTTGTAGGAATGTATTAGAAATGTTAGAATTCACAAAGCTCATTTAACCCATCATGTAACTAAAATACTGAGCATTTGCAGAAGAACTTTGTACAGAACTCAAAAAGCAACAAAATATAACAAGGAAAAACAAATAGCAACAACAATAAGCTAAGTTTTCCTTGAGTCACAGTGAGGATTTAGATTGTGAGGGAATTTCTAAGAATTTCCAGGAATATTGTTTATTTGTTTGTTTGTTTGTTTTTTATAATAGGGTAGAGAGCTGGAATCATGGTAGCAGGATTCTGAGAGGAGGAAAGGTAGGAGGAAAGAAGGGAAAAGATTAAGGTCAGAGTGGGAGTTAAAAAAGGAAAGAAACCTTCATACTGTTTTCCATAGTGACTGCATCAACCTACATTCAAAAAAGAAAAATAAATAAATAAGAAGGGGAAAGGAGATTTAAGAGAATGCCTGTAAATGTAGGGGAAAGGGATATAGAGGGAAGAAGTCATCAAGCCGTGCAAATATAAACAAAAAGTACGGGAGTACATCCCTAAAGTGGCCACTGTAAGAGGTATGGAGAACTTCGAACCAAGGAATTGAGGGTGGAAAGAAAAGTATTCTTGAAAGGCTTGAGGAGGGTCAGAAAAGTTTTCCTGGACATCCTTTCTCTCATTGCCCTCCCCTTAGTAGTCTAGAGGTCAGTCATTTACAATGGATCTTGTTTACTCTATTTGGAGATCTACAATGTACATAAAAGAGTTCTGGGTCTTTTTCCCTCATGGATTCTTGAGTTCTTTTCATACTATTTGACTGGCAGCCAACTGCAAACACATGAGTGAGTCTAAGTGAGAAAACCTATACTGAACTCAGAACAAAATGCCAAGCAACAGAATCACAAATGAAATAATTTTTTCTTTTAAGCTCAAAGTTTTGGGGTGTTTATACAGCAAAAGTATCTGATATAGTATTGCTCATGATAATGCAGTCATTATCATAAAAAACATGGTAATGATAATACAAATTATGCAAAAATTATATTATTATTGAAAGTAACATGATCATAGTTTGAAATAAAGTTTTTAGCTTTTTAGTTTTTTTTATTGGTTCCCTTGTATCTATAATCAGCTAAGAGTCTCCTATTTGAGCACCAATACACAAACATTTACAGACAAAGAGTTTAGGCCTGACTTCTCCAGCAGCTGTGGAGAACTCTAATTAGTAGCGCTATATGGTTCAGGGTCAATATTTATTCCACAGCTCTCCATCCAGACATTCCTCACACCTAGTCCCCTCTGATTGAGGGTCCAGTCAGAAAACAACCACATTAGTGATTTTAACGAAGAGAATTTAATATAGGGATTGGTTAAACAGTTATTAGAAGACTTAAAATGCAAACAAGGGAATGCTGCAATAAGAAGCCACATAACCCAAAGGGTAGGAGAACAACAAAGCAGAGGTTGAAGTGATAGGAAACTAGAAGCTTGAAGGAGCACTGTGGAGCTGGGATCCTTCCTTCTGAGGAAAAGATGCTGCCTGGATAGTGTTACTATTTCCTTGAGGATGCAATGAGACTATTTCTGGAAGTGCTGGAAGAAGCTAGAAAGTGGAAGCCACTGCTCCTGAAGTGAAGACCCATTGTTGGAGTATACTATTAGGAATGAACAAGCAGGGAGGAAGGAACAAGCCTTGTCTCCCTGCTGCCTACCTTTGGAGATCCTATTGATAGAGCCTAACATGAGTCATTCACTTAAGACAAAGAAAACCTAAAGGGAATTATTCATTTATGATAAAAAAAAAAAGTTGTAGTTTCCAGAGTTCTGGCACCAGCATCACAGAACAGTATATAGAAGGGTGAGTTTGGAGCTAAGGTACAATAGCTTGATAACTAGAATTCCCATCTTTATCTCAAAGACTCTGGAATGTGGCTTTCTTCTTTTTTTCTCTGTGCCCATCTTGGGTGTCCTAGAATTGAAATAGCAAAATCTCCAAGTGCAAAGTTGATGTTTAACAACTTTTGGTTGAATAAATGAATATGAAACTGTAGAGTAATTTTTTAAATACCTCCTTTGTGTTAGATGCTGTATTGAGCATTTTCTGTATTTATCTTCTTTAATACTCACAACAACCATGTGAGGAAGGTATTTATCTCTTTGTGTCAGTCAGTGTCTAGTCAGAAAAACAGAAATCCACCTAGGTATTTCAAGAAGAGGGAATTTAATACAGAAGATAGGTTACAAAAATTCTAAGATCTGGAGGAACAAAAAAGGAAGAAGATGCTACCCAGAGTTCTTTGGTAGTTACTCACTACTGAGATTGACTGAGCTCTGCTGCTGCAACCATGTGATGGGTAGAACCAGAACTACTGCTGCTGAGTAGAAAACCTGGATGTTCCTCCCTCCATTGTTGCTACAGCAATTGCTTCAGGTATAGTAGCCACTGTCACTATTGCAAGAACCTGTTGTTGTGACTATAGCAATCATTGCTATTTCAGGAAACTGGTCACTTGCAGTAGCCTACTGTTTTGATGTGGTCATTGCTAGATCCAGAAGCAGAAAAATAGCTTTTCTCTTCCACCTGTCTTATAAACTCTGGCCAGAGTGCCTCTCTTTGGCAGACTTTAATAGAAGTCAGCTGGCAAGGGAGTTTGGAAAATGTAATTTTCAAATTTCTAGCTCTAGTGGTATATAGAAGAATAAGTATGGAGCTGAGATCCATAGATAAATATTTAGAACAGCCCACCTCTTTGGCTACTCAGCATCCTTATATACTTTTCTATCCTTTTAAACTTTCACCAACAATATCAACAAACTCATGCTTCCACTCAATACAATGTGACTATCCTTTATACAGACTGATATGCTTTTACTCTCTTCCTAAAAGGAGAAACAAGTGGTTACCTACCTCTGGTAGGTAAATCCACTGGCCCATTTCAATATTTTGTTCATCTTTCTTGGTCTAATAGCCTTATAATTTATTTCCAAATATATTACTTAGAGTGTTTTGCTATTATAAATGAACAAAATATTGTAATTATTTGAGTATATAAAGCCATATCCCTCAAGGCCAGACTTTCAGCAGTTGCCCCTAGAATTGCTGGAATCTGATACTGGTTATGAGACTGAAGGCAATGAAAAGTGAAGAGAGTAAAGCTTCATAAGAACTTGCATCATATTGGAAAGCAATAGCCTTGGGTGACAAAGTCACTTTGCAGGAGAATACTAATCTTCTCGCTTTGGGAGGAGGGATTGCTCCTATGTCAAGGAGACTTAGATGATCAGGAATTTCTCTGATTTTCCTGAGTTAATCCAGATGGCCTCATTTCAGTGCTGAAGATATCACCCACTCCTTCCAAATCAATCCTCAAACTCTCACATGAAAGATTTGATGAGTTCATGAATTCAAATTACATTGTAATTCTCCAACCCGTGGGATAAAAATTTGAGACTCTATCAATCCTGTGGCTGAAAAAAGAAGAGATTCCTTTAGTGCTATCACAGAAGTTCTCACCAAACTTGTCATTTTCTATCTGTAATGTCTCCAGGAAACTCTGAAACAGATATCCATAGTTTTGTAGTCCCCTGGAGGCAATGAAAGGTGAAGAGATCATTCCCACCATCACCCCCCTCCACCATTAACAGTAATCATTGCCATTTATTGCAGCAACCCATAATTACCAAGGAATTCCAGAGAGAGAGAAACTTGAGGGAGAAGGCCTGGAATAAAGGTGTGTCCAGGAAGCCAGGTATAGCTGTGGTCTGAGGCCATATCTTGTGTCCAGCCTGGGGGAGAACCAAAAAAGGTGCCTGCCTCCAAGAAAACAAGGGGGTCTCTGGCATTGAGCAGTGTAAAAAATAGGGGAGAACCGGTAAAGAAGCCATATTACTCAGACATCCTGGCCAAAGTGTGGTCTGGCATGAAGGGCTAGGTGAACTGTCAGATCTCTTAAGACTTATCCCTGGCTATGCAAGACTGAGCCCTGTGACTCTGGGTTATGGCTGGCATTATTTGTCCCCCTATCCTTTCAATTAATAGCTATTTATTGAGCAACAACTTATATATCAAACTGAATTGGGCTCTTAATACTCTTTTTATTTTACAGATAAAGAAGCTGACATTCAGAGAGGTTAGATAACTGGCCCTACCACACAAGAAGATTTGTAGGGAGGATTCTTATTTCTTCTAAGAGATATAAGGGAAAAGCCTCATTCTCTCACACTGTACTCTCTAAGGAATCCTCAGATCTTTAATGTGGTACCAGAGAAAGTAGGAGTGAGGTCAGGTTGCTGAAAATTGTGTCATAATTACTCAGGCAATCGACTGATAGGGAAAGCAGTAGGCTACATTCTTTGTTATTGAGTGTAAGTCTTGTTGTCTTCAAGGGATTTGGTCTGAATCTCCTCCCCCCACTTTTAAATAGTTTTTGGTAGAGGACAAAAATAATCTGATGATGATGTAACTAGGTTCCTCTGGAAATTCTGGTGTTCTCTGCTTCTGACACAGTTGAAGCCTCGAACTGCATCAAACTTGGTGGGAAGAGACAGACCACAGCAGAGTTTTGTCTAAACCTAGTCTCAGGTGGAGGAAGGGATTCTGCTCTCTGCTGGTCCTACATCTGTTTTATTATTCATGATACCTGGCGATTGCACAAGATAGGGTTAGGAAGGTCAACACAGCATTAATATGTTGAATTGAAAGATGGTATGGGCTGGATATGGAAGCTGTCACACCAGAGTGATTCTTATTGAGAAGGCTTGATTTGATATTAATATTAATTTGATGTTTCCTCTAATCTTCAAGAAATTTGTCCTACCTAGGTAGGAGAAAGCTTGAATGCTAGCCCCATGCAAAGCAGTAATGTCTGTTGGATTTTATGGTGGGGGTAGGGAGTTGGGAGCAAGGGGAGGGAGGATCAGATTATCTACAGTCTTTAGTGTGAGGCTCTACCATGAGTGTTTGGGAAAGTATGTACAGAGACTTCAGTGGGAATTAGATAGATTCTGCACTTCAGCCCAAATGTAGAGTTCCCAAGGATGTCTGTCTACTAAAAGTGTAAGGGGTTACACCCAGGGAGGGATATGCCAGGGGAGTTATCATCCCCACTTCCCAACCTCACTCTAGTCTAGTCCTCCACCTATTTGCACATTAGAATTACCTGGGAAGCTTTTTACAAGTCATGCATGCCTGGAACCTGCCCCACAATATCTGAATCAGAATCCCTGCAGTTAGATTTGGGCACAGGTGTGTTTGAAATACTCCCCGAATGATTCTAGTAATGATCCAGAAAGATCCAGGAATGTAGATTGCCAGGATATGCTGTCTTCGAAATATCTTCAAATGAAGGAAAGGGGATGAGATCTCAAGGACCAATAACCCTCTAACATCTTGCCTTCTACCTCCCAAAGCTGCAGTGATGGGCTCTTCTGAGCAGGCATGAAAAGCTGACTTCCAGCCTCAAGTCTGGTTCTGGGTGGCTCCTCTACTTCGTACATCACTGGGTCTCCAACTTTAACTTGAACCACAATCACCTCAAGGGCTTATTTAAAACAGAGTGCTGGGGCCCAACCCCATAGTATCTAAATTCAGTGCGTCTAGGATGGACTGGCAAACACAGATGAAAGTTTCAGCTAGGTTAGTTATGAGGTCTATGTGATGCTGAATAGCTGCTCTAATTGACTTTTCCAGTTGATGAAATTTGGTTCCCATGGGGGCTGCCGCTGCAGGTAAGCTTAGGATGGCACCACTTTGGCTTCAGCGATAAATGGACTTGTGATTTTGAGCCTGGTGGTCAGCAGTGGATGCCAGTGTCTGCGGTGGTAGACATAGCCTAGTGTACTGATTTGAGGTAAATTTCCTCAGATCACACCAGAAAATGGTTCCTTACGTGAGTAGAAACATGCTGAAATGATAATCCAAGACCTTATTCTCGGACTTGAAGTTGCTTCTGGAGTGCATGTGAACTCCCTAGAGGCAGAGTTTCACATTCACAAGCCTAGCACAGACCTGGAAGGAGTCGGCATCAAGTAAAGTTTAGTCCCACTGGGACCCTTCAGGCCAAAGCCTAGCCCTGTCTACACCACTGGGCCCTGCTGATATTCAACAGGGCTGATCTCTATTGGAATTGTAAGTCAACAAGCCCCTCATCAGTACTTCCAGTGTCTGGTTATCTTTTCCTTTTAGCAATTCCAGGCCTATCTGCTTACCCCCTGACGGCCCCCACCAACAACAGTTAACATTAGACCGTGTGTCTTGTTCTAGCCAGTGTTCTGTTGGGAGATGTTGGCAGTGGGGGTGGGTGTGGGAGGGGTGGGGTGGTCATTTCCAGGCTGAGACAGTGACAAGCCCTGCATGTCTTTCCAACCTCTCTTCTCTCCTACTGGCAAGTGTGGAGACCTTGCTTTGGGAGGCCTGAGCCTCACATGGAAGCAGTCTAGGCTGGCGGGTCACGACAGGCTGGACAGCTTCACTGAAGAGTTGCCTGGAGAGTGAGAATAAAACATGCTGGGTTCCTGAGATTTAGCTTTGCCCAGGACTTGAGGTTTTTAACTTCTGGTGCTTTGTTTTGAACTTCTCTTCTTTGAACCCAGAAGGCAGATAGTGCCTTCTGGGTTTTAGGTTCGACCTGAGGTTCGATCAGGCATACTTTGCTCCAGTGAATCTAGAAAACAATGTAGTCATCATTTGTCCTGTTGTGTAATGACAGCTTGAATTTGAGGGAGAACAGGACTCAATATGTTGCTTCAACCTCCAGACGTTTGCATATTATACTTTATCCCTGAGATTAGAGGGAAGAGAATGGGAGGAAGAGGAAAGGGAAGAGAGAGAGATGGAGGAAGAGAAAAAGGGGGAGAGGAGAACTTCCTGTATATTAAAAAAAGTGATCATGTAGACATATGTGGAGATTTGGAGGGATTGAGTATCTCTTAGTACCCCTGAAATTTAATATACTTATAAGGGTTGTCTTGGAGGCAACCCTTGGATTGTTATAACAACAAAAGAGGACGCTGTTTGAAGAAAAAATAACACATCTTTGTTTTTTTCTCCCCAATCCTTCAAGACAGTTACTAACCTGATTTTACAGATGAGATCACCTTGCCTAGAGACTTGAAGTAACTTGTCCCAGATCACAGAGCTAGAAAGTGGCACAGTTAGAGTCCCACCTCAATCTGTCCACCTCTACATGTACCACTTTCCCGGTGCTCTTTGTAGACAGAGGTGGCTTATCATCAGATAAAACCTAAAAGCACCCTTGTAGCAACCTGTCTGCAGTTTCTTAAGGGGATGCAGTTGGCATCTCTTCCCAAGGTCCAGAACCTGCCCAGCTAGAGCACAAGCCCTCAGATCCCACCCTTCAACTTCTCCTTTGACTGCCTCCCTGTCTCCCCTACCTCCTGAACTAAAATGTGCCAGGACAAGTATCCCCTTTGTCCTTCCTTCTAGGCCAGCCTCTTCTCTCTGTAACTCAAGACTCCAGCTGCCAGAAGTCCTGAAGAAATGATCTTACACAGTGTACCAGCACACTGGGAGTGAGCTATAGTTGTGCAGACATGCTGATCATGGCTCCCCCTCACTCCAGCCTGGCGCTCCCCTTGGAGCTCCCTCACCACAGGATTACCTCTAGCATACGCAATCTCTTCTAACTCTCTCAGCATACCATATACACTCTATCATCATCACTCTGTGCCAAGCCATCAAAAGGGCTGGGAGTTCTGCTCTGGAACACACATTCTACCTGCTGAGAAGAAAAAGCTTGTGGACAAAGAGTCTATATATAATGACCATTTTGTGATTTATATATATATTTTTTCAATTAATAGCATTTTGGATTGCTTTCCATTACAATACTTATAGACTTATTATTATTATTTTTTAATGGTTACTTGTGGTTCATCCTATGCTCCTACTATATTTTACTTAACTAGTCCCCTACTGATGAAGTTTATATTGTTGCAGGGGGGTTTTGTTATTGTAAATAATATTGCAGTGGACAGACATCCTTACACATATGGGTCTCTTTCTTTTTCTTTTTTTTTTCTTTCACATTTTTGAGTACAGCTAGTGCATAA
This sequence comes from Macroglossus sobrinus, assembly GCA_004027375.1. Classification (NCBI taxonomy): domain Eukaryota; kingdom Metazoa; phylum Chordata; class Mammalia; order Chiroptera; family Pteropodidae; genus Macroglossus; species Macroglossus sobrinus. Next base: position 190,724 of record PVKZ01001836.1, on the reverse strand, counting down.
ATTCCTAGAAATGTAATTGCTAGTTCAAAGTGTATGTTTATTTTTAACAGTTTTTGCTAAATATAGAGCCTTAAAATGTATATAGTCAATTTTATTATTCTTTTCCATTATGGTTTATGGGTTTTGTGCCATGCTTGGAAAGGTCCTCCCTCTAGAAAAAAATTTCCTTCTAGTGCTTTTATGGTTTTATCTTTTTAATGTTTAAATCTTTGCTCCATCTGGAATTCAAGTTAATGTAAGGAGTGAAATAGAGATCAGGTTTTATTTTTTCCCACATGGCTGGACAGTTGTCCCAACACTGTTTATTGAATAATCCATCTTTTTTCTTGCTGATTTGAAATGCTACTTCTATCATGTACAAAACTCTCACATGTATTGGGTCTGCTTTTTCCTTCCAATTCTCTGCTGTGTTCCATTAAATCTTCATCTAATCCTTAGCAATTTTTAATTACTGTAGCTTGAATTTATATATTAATATCTAGTTGGATTAGTCCCCCTTATTAGTCTTATTTTTCAGAGATTTTCTGGCTATTCTTACTTATTTAATTTTATAGTTAAGTTTAAATATAATTTTGTTGAATAAAAATGTATAGTTATTTTGAATGGAATAACACAGAATGTAGAGATAGTTAGAATTAGCTTCATTCATTAATCTTCCCATTCAATAGAAAGGCATTTCTTTCTATTTATTAAAATATTTTTTATTGTTTTTCTTTAGAAATAAATAAAAAGTTTTCCTCATCTTGGTCTTTCACATTTACTTCAAAATTTATTCCTTTTAGGGAGGATAGAAGTGGAAAGATGATTTTACTTGCAATATTAAATGGAATATTTTCATTTTAATATATCTTTTAACTGGTTATTATCTGAATACAGGAAAACTCTTTCTATATTAACTTTGTAGTCACTTATCTTACTAAATTCTCCTACTATTTCTAAAAGTTTTCAGTTAATTCTCTTGAATTTTTCACATGTAAAATTATAGAACCTAAAATAGTGCTATATATTCCAATGGGAAGTCTGCTAGTGCTTTGACATTAAGCATAATTCTGGTATGTGTTTATTATGCACATATATATCAGCATACATCTATTTATACACATTCACATATATACCCATGCAAACATAGCTGCACATGAATCAAATTAAAGTTCCTAGCTTTTTATATTTTACTATGAATTTTTATCATAATTTATATTGAAATTTGTTAAATGTCTTATTTATATCTATCAAGATGATCACTCGGTTTTCCTCCTTTGACCTATTACTATAATGAATTATACTAGAAGATTTTTCTAATATTTAATTCTCCTTGAAGTCTTGAATAAATTCTACTTTTTGATGGGCTGTTTATTTAAAGAATTACTATACTTTATTTGCTAATATTTTATTTGGAACTTGTGTATTCACCATCCATAGAATGATTAGTCTCCATATCCTTTTTGTGCTATCTTATGCAGGTTTTGATAAATATTTTTCTAGCTTCTTTATTAAAAGTTTGAAAACATAACTAATGTTGAAATAAAAATACATTGTCAGGGGTGAGGAAAGGGATATATATCTAGGTTTAGGAAGAAATATTTTTAGAGAACAGGATCCATATAACAGCTTGATGTGTGTATGTGAGAGTGCGTATGTGTGTACGAGTGTGTGCATGCGTGAGAAAGAGAGAATCCCAGGAGGGGCATGGCTGCCGTGGGTGGACCAATATCAGGTGAGAGGTAGTGTTGTATTTCTTGTTAAGGATCTAAGACCTAGTCCTTCTATCAATTAAAAAAAAAATTTCTTTTGAACCTGTAACCTTAAAAGTTTATTCGTTTACTTACATTTGTAGTTATATATTAAGAAATCTTAAAAGAAGTCTTTTAATATTTATCTAGGTCAATGAAATTTTGTAAATTTTGATATCTTGTCTCCTTTAAACACTAGTAAGGAAATTATAGTTGATTTTTTTTTGCTATTATGATAGCTTTATTGTTAGGTACCAAATAACGTTATAATATACTCCAGAGGTCAGATTCATTTTAAATAATAGTGAGTGTAAAATTATTATTATAGTCTTTTTCACAATTTTAACTTTATTTCAAACATCAACTTCTTGTCAGGTCTGATTAGCTTGCCACTATTTTGACCTGGTATTATGGCTACTGTTGAGCTTATCCTAGGTATGCAGTATCCATTCACGCTGTCATTTCTCATTGCTCACATGTGCTTACAGTTAGTAACTGTGATCCAGTTTATACTTCTGTTTATCTGGCACATGTGAACACATAATACAGTTGGCCGATGTGACAGGTGAGGACACCACAGCAGAACTCCCATTAGGGACTCAAGAGAACCCTATATGACCAGTGACTTTATGACAAGTGGACCAGCCAGGGTGCCTGTGTCAACCCATACATTAAAAAGTTAAATTATTTTTTACCTTTTTAGGTTAAAGTTAAATATAGGCTATCAGTAATTCATTTTGAACCTATGGAAATCTAGTGAAAGAGTCTAATATTTTCCTCCATCATCTGTGAAGGGAGTGTGAGGGGTGGTTGGCATTCTCTCCAGACTTCTGAAAAGTCTGTCGCTTGCACATTGACCAGCACAGCCCTTCACATGAGACCTGAAATAGCCAGCCCCTCACTGGCCCCACAGGTCCTATGACAGGAATCTGAGGCCGACTGACCCAGATTAGCTGCGCAAACACACCTGGGCAGGCAACCACAACCCTGCAGCAAGCAGCCTTGTCCTCACAGAACCAAGGAGGACCACCCTATGAAGGGCACTAAACAATTGCTCCCATGGAGGTCCTGCCACCTGCCAAGGTCTGATTTCTTGCACTTGGGTTTCCTACCCCTTTAATAATCTTATTTTTTTTTGGCACTGTACTTAAAGGTGACATTACAAGGAAAACAGGTCTTCTGACAACTGTTCTTCCAGAGGTTTTGTGTGGTTATTTTTGTATTGTTTTGTTTTTAGCACTGGTTAGTTGTATAGTGATCAGAGGGCCCAAAATGGGAGAATTCTGATTTGCAAAAGGAGGAGATATTACGTAATGGGTACAAGAGTAGACTTTAGATTTGCCTTCAGGCTCTGCCACTTATTACCTACAAAGCTTCGGGCAAGTTACTTAACCTCTCCAGGCATTGGTTTTCCCATCTGTCACTTGAGTGGAATAAATAATGTTCTTGTAAGGATTTTAAAAGATCGTTCATGTAAAGCTCTTAGCATGGCAAGTGCTCAGTCAAAGCCAATGTTAACTGGTTTCAAGCCAGGGTGAGAGTGACCCAAAGATAGGTCAGAGGAAGCATCAGGAAGGGTGGCTGGCCTCTGGTCAGGGCCAGAGCATCCTCATTTCAGGATGCCTAGGGTGACAAGTTCAGGAAAATCTGACCACCTTTGTTCAGCAAACTATCTCTTCAGCTCTGTGGGCCTGTTTCTTCCAAACACCCAAGGCCATTCAGTAGCTAAGATATATTTGCATTTTCTGATCCAGCTAATGAAGCAATTCATAGTTTTGCAATAACTCTTTATACAAAACTGTTATTTTATTTACTTATTGACTAACAATTGAGTATTACTTTGTCCAAGCAAATTAAAAAAAAGAAATTTAGGGATAGCTTAGATTCCTTGTGGAACAGCAAGAGATACACATATTTTCTTTCTTTCTTTTTTTTAAATTCAAATTAGAATTGACATTCAATATTATTTTATATTGTTTTATATGTTTCATTATTATTTTATATGTTTCAGGTGTACAGCATAGTGGTTAGACATTTATATAATTTACAAAATGATCCCCCTGATCAGTTTAGTACCCACCTAGCACTCTATATGGTTATTACAATAATACTAACTATATTCCCTATGCTATACTTTACATCTCCATGACTATTTCATAACTACCAATTTGTACTTCTTAATTCCTTCACCTTTTTCACCCAGCCCCCCAACCACCCCTCCCATCTGACAACCATCAGTTTATTCTCTGTATCTATGTCTGTTTTCATTTTTGTTTGTTTATTTTGTTCTTCGAATTCCATATATAAGTGAAATCATATGGTATTGTCTTTCTTTGTTAGATACTGATATTTTCAACTTGAAATAATTCTATATATCTATTCTTTTAGTAAATAAGAGAATATCTTTTACTGGGCTCCAGGATAAATGAGAGCCATCAGAAATTAAAAAAATGTGTGGAAACTCAATATTGAGAATATTCTACTTATGAATTGATTTTTTCAAATATGAATGGGGAAGGCTGCTATTGTTCAATTTCCATGTGAACACTGATTGCAGAACACCAGGATTCAATGAGAACATAGTCTGAATATACTCTTTGTGAAAATCTTTTATAAGTTTTCATGGTCACTACATATTTTTTACTGCATATTTTTTATTGTGATAAAATACACATAACAAATTTCAACTTTAGCAAGTTTAAAGAATATAATTTAGTGGCTTTAGGTACATTCACAATGTTGTGCAACCATCACCATTGTCTAGTTTGAGAATTTTCATCACTCCAAAAGGAAGCCCCATATTCACTGAGAAGTCACTTCCTATTCTGCCCTACCCCACACCCCCCTGGCAACAACTAATTGCTTTCTGTTTCTATAGATTTGCTTATTCTAGATATTTCATATAACAAAATTACATAATTACTATGTATTTTTAAAACATTAGTAACTCAAGCTGTCTTTTGGTTAAAGGTAAAGTATTCTGTGCTCTTACTCCTAAGACAACTGCCCTGCCCCTGCCCATACTTACATACTAATGATGCAGGACAGGGCAAACTTCCCGGAGTTGGGAGGAGACTAAGCCCCGCACCAAGAGAAGAGGGTCCTTTGACTGAGAGTGTTGAAAGAATTTAACACACACGCCAAAATTAGTGTCAAAAGGGAAGTTTATTAGAAAAGGGGTCACACTCCACAGACAGGGTGTGCTCTCCTCTCAGAGGCAGAGAGTGAGAGGGACCTGAGAGTGTTCGGAAAATTCAGTTTATATCTTATTTTTAGTCCCCATTTCCTTTGACATGGATATTCAGTGAGGAAAGGGAAGAGGAAGAGTATGTAGCCTGAAAGTCCTGTTGGCAGTTTCCAGCCTTTAATTCATAGGTTCCCCATATTTGTGTAGGGCAGCCACTTAAAGACTTGTTATTCCAGTTTCCCCTTCACAGGTGTGAGGAATGGGTTGTTAGTAATCCCAGTAGGAATCTTCCTTTGTTCTAAAGGTGTGCTCCTGGCCTAGCTTCAGGGCTGATCAGCATATTGCAGCCTCTGAATGTAGCTTGTTTAACATTTTAATTCTCTTGTGTCCTCCCTACATTACTAATGGAGAAATATAACACAGAAACCCACAGAGACAAAGAGATTGGTGAAGACATCAGAGACAAGAGATTTCAATTCACTTTAAATACTAGAAGGTAAATAGAGAAGACACAGCCTGAAATATGCATTGAGCAGAGAGCCAGTTTACCCTCAGAATCCCAGAGAGAACCTGGATGTGTCATGTATGGGGTGAGGTATGGAGTTGAAGATAAGAAATTAACCTAAAAGGTGAGCTTGTCACCCATCACACATCACCTCACTTGCAACATGTTAGTATCAGGTGTCTATCTCATTGTGACTATCAGAGGGTTTCTCTCTGGATGACCCTACGAAGTGACACTTATGAGTGTCAGGTCAAATCTGCCTGTTGAGCCTAGAGTAGTAAAGTCCACCAATTAGCAAGCCCTGCCCTGGTGAACCTGCTTCCAGTTATCCTTTTATTGCCACATAAGGATAAATAGACAATGAAGTTACCAGGTATTTGAAGAAGGCTTTAGCAGAAAAAAAAAAGAACCAATGTATATACAAAATGAAGACTAAATCTGAGCAAGAAAAATCACTCAAGAATTGAAAACTAAAATTAAAACTTAAACAAAAATATCCACAAAAATAATTTGGTATTCAAATTGGTATCCTCAAAAAAGTAGGGGAAGATGGCCATAAATAAAAGGAATTCTAAAAGAACAAAAATGAGCTCTTAGAAATTAAAAACATTATTGCCAAAATAAAATGTTTAATAGATGTTGGAAGACAAAATGAAGAAAATTTTTTGGAAGGGAGAGGAGAAAGACCCTGAGACTGAAAATAAGAAATATAGATGATCTAATTCAGAAGGCCCAACATTTGATCCATCCTTTTTCTGAAAGAGAGCCTAGAGAGAATAAGGGGGATAAAGTTATTTATGAAATACATGAAAATGTTTCAGAACTGAAGGTTGGAAGTAGAGACTCTGCTACTAAGTACTTTGAATTGTAAATTTTAAAATGGCTTAATCAAAGCCTATTGTCATGAAATTTCAGAGCCCTAGGAATAAAAGACCATTTTAAAAGCTTCTAGAGCAGAAAGAAATTAGAGCATCTACAAATGAATGAGAATCAGAATGGCATTGAACTTCCCAGCAGCAGTACCAAATGTACCCTAGTAGTGAGTTGTCCTCATAATTGTGGGAGAAAATAATTTTCAACCTAGAATTTTACATTTACTCAAACTATTAATAAAATACGTGGAGAAAACAAAGACATTTTCATGCATGCAAAGATAAAGACAACATCTGTCTAAGGATGGATGTACTTTAGTAGAAGAAGTGTGAAACAAGAGGAAAGAACTGACAGGATATAGGAAGCAGTAGCGTTAGCTCAGCAGAGCAGTGGAGGAGCATTCCAGGAGAGCACAGTACAGCAGGACCAGACAGTAACTGGCGCCGATTAAAGGCTAGGCCTTGGGTAGGGGCCTTTAAGACAAAGGGGACTCTATACAAGGCCTGATATAATGAAGCATTTTGAAATCATTCGTATGTTAATGCCCAAAAACCAGCAAGAAATTAGATAGGCAGTAAGAGACACCAGGCAAAACAATAGACTAAAAAGAGAGAAAATATAGTCCCGGTGCACTCCTTTGCTTTGCAGAGGACATATTTATGTGTCATAATGAGGCAAACTGCTGATTATAAATTTAACAAAAATAGTGAAATAACTGTATTAGGAGGACATAGACAGGTGTGGAGGGAACAGACCAAAGGAGTTAAATATCCATTTATCCTAACATTGTAATGAATAGATGATGTCGACAGTGGATAAATCAAGAAATAGTAGGTTCACATTATCTGGAACTGTAGAAGTATTTGTAGAAGAAATAGCTTTAAAGAGTAAAAAATGCTGGCATATGGGGAGCAGGTAAGGGGCTGGGAAGGACTAAAATAAAGAATCTTTTTTTTTTTAATGCAATTTTTAACAACATGTACATGTATTACACTGATAAAAAATTTTTAAAATAAAAATCAATTAAAGCTGATTGAGAAAAATAGCATGTAAATAGCATTTAGGAGCTAATGTTTTTGTAATTAAGACAGCTATGATGTATAAATATAGACAATTAAAAAAATTTTTTAATCCTATGATAAATGAAAAATGGCTTCCCTAGACAAGAGGAACCTGCACTTGGCAGAAATGAACTACCCATTTCAGAAGAAAATTCATTGCTCATTATAAGAATACATATAAGATGTCTTTCTTAACCTACAACATGAGTTGCTAAAAGTTAAAATTTAACAGTTTAAAAACTTTACAAAGACCATAAAAAGCCTTTAGAACACTGTAAATTTCAACTTGGGCAGAGGCATGACTTCCACACAGATTCTGGCTTCCTTTAATTTCATGTGACTTCGTGTAAATCTTTAGGAATCAAGATGAATTCTAAAAGTGAAATACTTTCACCTCTGTGGGAAAAGCAGCTGAACAGCATGCAGATCAATAAGAAAGGGATTTTAAAATTCACCCAGCATGTGCATACACCCAGCATGACCCCCAGAAGGGCTTGGGGCTATCTGAGAAGTTGCAAGGGTTGAGTACATTGGGCTGGAATAGATGCTTTTCTCTGTCAGAGTGAGCCCTTCTTGGCTCCAAAACATTATGAATATCAAAAGGTGTTTCAGATAGCTTGGGCAGCCACTAACAAAATCCCACAAACTGGGTGGCTTAAACAACAGAATATTAGGGTGCTGGCTGCTTTGGTTTCTCCTGAGGCCTTTCTCCTTGTCTTACAGGTAGTCATCTTCTCTGTGTCCTTGCCCAGCCTTTTCTCTGGGCATGTCCCCTGGCATCTCTTCCTTTTCTTGAAAGGACATCAGCCTATGGGATTAGGGCCCCACTCTTATGCTTCATTTTATTTTAAGTACCTCTTTAAAGGCCCTATCTCCAAATAGTCACATTGGGGGTTAAGGTTTCAATGTATGAATGGAGAGCAGGGAGATATGATTCAGTCCAAAACACAAGGGATGGGCAAAGAACTATTCTACAGTATGTTCTGTTTAATTCTGGTGGAAACCAAATGATCAAATGACCCCTGCTTCCAAAATGTATTTACCTCAGAGCCTCCTGCTGAAGAACACACTTTAGCCAGACCTGGAACCATCCACAAAGCTGTGCACTGGAAGTTACAGCTTTTGTCAGGCAGCTATCAGGGTCTGTCAATAACAGACTGCTGCAAAGAAGAGCTCCCCAAAGGGATACTGCATGATGGACATATGAGACAGCCAATCAGACACATTTCCTAAAAATCACATCCAATTTACCATTACCATGTTTCAATGATTTGAGTCAACACATTAAGGCAAAGGAAACTGATTTGAGCAGAGTTTTCTGTTTCTGTTTTTTAAAGGACTAGCCAAGCTAGGTCACAATTCTGAAGTTGGAGGAGAAATCTCTAGTTCTCCGCTAAAGGTTCCTGTAGAGACAAATGGGTCTTGGATAGGAACACCCAGGCACATGCTTAATGGCCAGAGGTTGTGCAGCAAAGGAAAAATATTCATATTTTACTATAGGGCTTAGCTTTAATAGTGTTTAAATGGTTGTGATAATGTTAACACAGAATATTACTCTAACCTGAACTAAGTAACTCGACTGGGAGGTTCATGGATAAGAAGGGTGCATGTGTGCAAATGACCAGAAAGTAGAAAAGAGACCTAAATACCCGTCTCTCAGAGCTAAGTCTTCATCTTTCTGAGAGGGAAGGAAATCAACAAATAATGCCTAAAGCAGAAAAATTATAAATTAGCCATACAAATATGTTATTTAGAAACATGAAGGTAAATCTTAAGATAATCAGCTAAAATAGGAGAAAGTGATTGCCTGTGGGAAGGGGGAAGAAAGAGATGAAGAAGTCACCTGCTGTTTTGTTTGATTATTACTATTTTTAAGTAACCTACCTTATAGAACTAGATGACACTAAACTTTGGGCATGTATGGTTTTTTAAAAATAAAAAATAACATTGTAAACAAAGAAATAAAATAAAAAGAAATGATACTGACCCAATTTAATTTGCCTTAAGGTAACTATGTGGAAAATGCAGCAGACACAGATGCAAAAGCAGTAGTAGTAATAGCAATGACACCAGGGTAGCATCTGTCAGTTAATACTTTGTCAAGAAAGTTCATTCATTCAATAAGCACTTACAGAGCATCAACTGTATGCCAGGTCTTAGTAGTTATGATAGTCAAGGTTCCTGCTCTCGTAGATTTTATATTCTAGTGGGCTAAATAGAAAAACACATAAATAACCAAATAAATGAGGTTTTTGGTAATGATGAGTGTTTTGAGGAAAATAAAAGATAATGGACTAGAGAGTAACTAGGAGGAAGGAATGATTATTTAGATTGTGTATTCAAGGAAGTCCTCTTTAAAGAAGTGAGGTTTGAATTTAGACCTGAGCAATGAAGAGGCAGCCATGGGAAAGGCCGAGAACCCAAAATGTGCAAAGATCCTGAGGTTGGAATAAACTTGATGCATTTGATTAACAGTAGTCAGTAAGCCAGTATGACTGCATTGGAGTGAGCAAGAGAGAGGGAGCATGTGATAAGACTTATGAGGTAGGCATATGAGGTAGATTTTATTCTGAGTTTGATAGGAAGTTTTTGGAGAGTTTTCAGTCATGCTAGTATCTAATTTACACTTTTAAAAAATCAGACTGGTTGTGGGGTGAAGGTTGAATTGGGGCAAGAGATGGAAAGGGGAGGCAAAAAAGTGGGGCAGGAAGTTTAGTTTGGAGACTTGCAGAATTTGGGACAGGGTGGAGACTGAGGAGATAGAGATCAGTGGACAGATTTGGATTGGGAATCTAAATTTAAGTGGAGCTCTGAAGGGCAACTAAGAGGTTGATGGGGCCACCTCAGAGAGACAGAGGCAGAGGAAGAAATTCTACTTTTGCAGTGGGTCTCCTAAAATTCCTGGGCTTCCTTTAACATATGTGAATAAGAAGCTCTGGTCAGGAGTGCCTGAGGGACCTGAATGATTATGCAGGGAATAAAGACTTGCCAAATTGCTTTAAACTCAGCCCGTCTCCATCCCAGCTTTCACCACACTTGACATGAACGTGTAACTGAGCTTGTAAATAACTGTGCTTGGAGGCAGAGCTGGGAATTACGCCCCTCAAGACAGCTATTCAGAGGCTGAGAGAATAGGGCCCATTTGCTGTAATGCTATGCATTAAAAAGCACTTATGCTGCTAAAACCAGCATTAGAATTGCACATAAACATTGCTGTCATGCTCTCAATGGGACTCTGGAGTCCAAGTGGGACTCTCAGAGTCTGCAGAGGGGAGAAAAGCCATTTCAGGCAGTGCAATGATCTCTCCCCCAGAGCTCACGAGCAACACCACCTTTCTCTTGTGTAGAATCTTCTCCATAAATGGGGAGAAAAATGAGCTTATTTCCAAGCCAAGATTAAACTGGGTCTACACTGCATGGAGATGATGGGTCTCCAAGACAAGAGAAATGAAACCAAGCCAAGAAAGTACATTCATTCAGAAGTGGCAGGCAGAGATGGTCTAGGTGCTCTGGGAGTTAACAAGCAGTTCACTGTCCAACATATGCAACACATGGTAAGTTGTTCGTGGGTGGCTGGCTGGATGGATGGGTGGATGGATGGATAGATGGACAGACGAATGTGAGATCCATACACTTCCAAAAATCTAGTCTTAATAATCCTTTATTTATTCAGTTTCTGTTTAAGAATCAAATAAATCTTCTGAGCCAAGTCTCCACAAAAGGTCTTGGGGGTCAAGTGTGAGCAATGGGCACCCACCCATGGATTTGTGCTGCATACAGAGTATATTGATGACCCTCCAGTAATTCATTTCCTAATGTTATCTGAATTCAAGAATTATCCATGACCAAACAGAAGGAAGTGAGTCAAGATCAAGCAGTCATCTGGAGTGTCTCTATTGGACCCCAGTCCACTCTAAGGAAATAATTGCTGGGATTAGCTGGCTGCTCAGATAATTGTCAACTCTCAAGTGTACTTGGTTTTCTAAAGAAGTGAAAAAAGATATTTCTGAAACTTAAAGTGCCCAGCTTAGAGGATAAAGATTTTGGACCAAGAATGTTTCCCTGGTGTCAGACCAAACTTTACGCGCTGTGCCTCATTCCTCATCTACAAGAAGAAATCAAATTACTACCAGTTTTGAAAGAATGCTATAAGGATAAATAAATCAATATGTGAGAATACTCTACTTCAGGTGCAAAGTATGTGAAACTCATGGAAGAGAAAAAATGGTCAAAAACAAACAAAATCCCTTTTAACCCTTGCAACAAACAGTCCAAAGTTCTTTTCATTAACAAGTCCTTCACTGGGCTTTATTTGCCTTTAGTGTCAGTATGATTTTTATTTAACATATAGTAATCAGGAACTTACATATTGCTCTACGACAAATTAAATACAACATACATTAAGAATTTGTGGATCTTTAAGAAAAAGGCTTAATGTTAGCTAGAAAAGAGAAGAATTATCTCAACCAAAAATCAGATATAAATTTATCTTACCTCATGTTATATTTGTGTATCTAAAAGAGATACAGAAAAAAAGAAGGAAGAAAAAAACAGCAAATTACATTGCCCCTGGACAATAGCTAGCAAGAAATGGTTAAGGTGTGTTTCCAGTCCTCCCTTCTTAAAGACAAAAAAAGCACATCAAACTTTTCAGAAACTTAGCTATAAAAATGTCAAAAAATCAAAAAGTTCTGGGCGTTTCTGTGAGGGCATTTCTGGACATATGTTCTATCTTGATCTAGACTGTGGTTATATAAGACAATTATTGAGGCATTAATTTAAGATTTGTGCACTTACTATATGTTTTGTACCTCAGTTAAAAAAAATTCTAGACCACAAAGGTTTAATTCTACAAAAATTTATTTACATGAAATATCTTACTTCTCAGTGTTGCCAGATAAATGAAGAATCATTTTGCTTCTTATACACATTGTAAAAGTAGCCACCACTAATGGAGCATTCACCAAGTACTATACTCTATGCTAATTGCTGCATAATTAACTCATTTAATCTTCACAAATTCAGAGAAGCTAACGTGTAAGATGTATAACAACAGAAAACTGTATCTGTGATTTTGGACCACCTATCTTCTAAATCATCGTATCCCCAGTATAAACTGATGTCTGGAAAATGGTTGGTACTCAACAAATATTTGTGAAATGAGAAATGCTTTGTAAAATGTCACATAACTAATATTGAAAGATTCAGGTATGGACCTTGAGTCTAACTCCAAAGCCCAAGTTCTTAACCATTCCAAGATATCTTTTTTAAATAAAACACTTGAGTATGTATACTAATCTAAAAAATTTCTATACCAACTTTAGGAATACCCAATTGAGGTATACCACACACAAAAAAGTATATAGAACATAGCTATAAGTTTAAAGAATAGTAATAAATTGAACACCCATGTGCCCACCACATTTAAGATATATAACATCATCGGTACCTTGGGACCTCTGCATGTACCCTCTCTGACTTCACCTCCCACCCCTAGAGGTGACCATACCTGAATTTTCTGTTTATTAATCCTTCATCTTCCTAGATTGTTTTAATACATGTTGGTATTCTTGAACCACATAGTACTTCGTTTGGCCTGTTTTCAAACTATAAGTGACAGATGACCTTTTAACTTTTCTCACTACATTGATCTTTAACCTTAATGAGTCATCCAGTCTATTACTTTCTCTTTCTGAAATCCATTAGACCCTTATTTTTCAAGTTTTAATTTAAATTTAGTAATTAAATTTAGTAATTTAAATTTTAGTAACTATTTTCTCAATAGTATAACCTCTTTAATCTCTTCTTATTCAGTAAGATACTTTTAAATGTTTAACAAGTAACTTCAGTGGGTGGTTGATTTGTAGTCTTTGCTGATTTCCTTGATGTAAATTTTCCCACTATGGCTGGCTGATTTCAAGGAAGAAATGTGCACAACTTGCTCTTGCAAACAGGTATAAGCCAACTCCAACATATCCCTGAACCTACTATCCCTCAACCCTGGATAGGCTTAACTAAATATATTCTCTTCAATTGTACCTGAATATCCTTATGCCCTATTATACCAGAGTAACCAACTAGGCTAAACCCAACTAGAAATCATAGAGCAAAGGAATATTTGTACGGTCCATTTAGGTAAGCATCTTCAGGGCAGAGAACAGGGTTGTATTAGTTTTCTATTCCTGCTGTAACAAAATTACCCCAAACTTAGTGCTTAACCAACAGAAATTTATTCTTTTATAGTTTCTCAGATCAGAAGTCAAAATAGTCTTAGAAAGCTAAAATTAAGGTGTCAGCAGAGTACCGCTTCTCCAGAAGTTCTGGGAGACAATCAGATTTTTCCAGAATCTAGAGCTGCATCCCTTGTTTTCCTTGGCTCATGGCCTCTTCTTTCATCTTCAAAGCCAGCAATATACATCTTCTCTCTCTGACTCTGCTTCTTTCAGCTTTTTCCAAAGTCTTCTCTTCTGTGTAACATCTTCTCTCTCCCTCTGATTTCATTATAAATAGACTCTGATTGCATTATAGCCTACTGGGATGACTCAGGATCATCTTCCCATCTCAATATCCTTAACTTTATCACATCTGCAAAATTCCTTTTGTCACTGAAAGTAACATTCACACGTTCCAGAAATTATGACCTGGATACCTTTGGGAGCCATTATTCAGCCTCCCATGAGAATAGAGAGTAGACAGTGGATATGGAAGATCAAATGGAAGATATCCAGCACAACCCACCCCTTTGCCCCACAGCATTCATTCTTATTCTTCCTTCAGGTGAAAAGTTCATGTCTCTGACACAAGGAACACTCAAAGTTCCTTCAGAAACCATATTACTGGAAGTGATGTCAATTTGGTCACATTCTCTCCTGAAACTTAAAATATTAGTCCCTATCAATATTATTAATATATGGTGATATTAGGGGATGGAAGAGGAGAAATGATTAATTAATGTAAAGCATAGTTTTCATAGTTCCTCTTTCTACAATTGGTCCTGAAGTTCATGCTAATAATCAGAGATACCAAGAAATCTAGGGTTCTTTCTGTTTCTGAGATCCACTAAGCAGGGGTTCAGTTAGCACAATATCATTAATGTAAAAACACAGGACACTGTTCTGTGGGCTCTCAATATGATGGAAATCCCTCCACCGTACAGCTGCTGTACCAGGGTGGCATGGGGAACTATTCTAGGAGGTTTGCCACCTCCCTGAGTCTCACGTTGGCATGACAATTCTCTAATCTTATCTCTCCAAACTAAAGAACGTCTATCATAGTATGAGCGGGGTGAGTGCAGGTAAGGCAGTCCAGTGGATCTTTCATCTCAGCAGAGGGGTAGGGTAAGTTGGTTCTGCAAGTGCAAATCTGAGTCTTCTGTCTTATATACGGACAAGTCATTCTGAACTTAAAAGCTATAATTTGCTGCCATTGTCTATCTGGTTTTGTAGTGACCTCTTGTCCCAAAGGAGTATATGATTCTTGTCTAACTGTGTTGGCTGGGATAATGAAAAGTCCCTCAGGATCTGAGGGGGAAATTTATGGAGTGCAAGCAGGTGGGAGTGGAAGGGAACACATCAATGAACTCTTTGAAATATTATCCACACCATCTCTCTCATTTGCACGTCAGCCTCTAGCAGTGGCTCTCTTTTTTCTTCCCCATTCTCAGCCCAACTTGTGAAATCTCTTTATTTCCTCACCTGCCATTCACTCTTTAACCCACTCTGTTCTGACTTCCACAACATCCTTCCACCCTTTAAGTTAACTAAGACCTCTGCTTCTTCTAGTGGACGTGTTTCAGTCCTTGTCTTACTTGCTCTCTCAGGAACAGCCTTTCACTTCTCACTTGCTTTGGACTGTTTCCGTTTGCTGCTTCAGGTCCATTCTCCAGCCTTTCCACCCTGACCCAGAGTGCTGATTTCTAAGAATTACATCAACAGGCTCTGTTACCTTCTGGCTAACAGTTAGATTTGGCCAATGAAAGTCCAAGCAGGACATCAGAAGGAAAGAGGAGAGAAAAGTCAGGATATTTATTCCCCTGGCATTTCCCCCACCAAGCTGTAGTTTGGCAATTGTTGGGCATCTCACTTAGACAGTCGCAGCTCTCCTAAATTTGGGTAATTCCTCTCTCTTAGTGCCTATTCTGGCCTAGAGGTGGTAGCACTGGTCTGCTGCTGGCCTCAGGAAGCTTCAACATCTCTGGTTGGTTTTTCTTAACATTGTTCACCTCTGTGCAAATAATCTCCTTGTTAAACTTTTTAATAACTACTTTTTCATGTACCAATATATATTGATTTCTTCTTTCTTGAAACACATTTTTTACCTGGCCTTCATAACGCCTCACTCTCCTACTTCCATCCAGTCTTTCCAACTACTCCTCTTTCTCCTTGACAGGTTTCACCATAAATTTTGTCCTCAGTCTTCTTCTCATCCTATTATATTCCATTTCTTTCTTCAATATTCACATCTTCAAAACCTATCAATAGTCCAATGACTCATAAATTTGTATCTTTAGCCACACCTGTTCTTTGAGATTCAGACTCAAAATCCAACTTCCTTTCTACTATGGTTTCATTAATTAAATAAAAAAATAGTTTTACAGAGCCTATTATGTTCCAGACCCTGTTCTAGCTTCATTCTTGGATGATTTAAAGGGTCTTAAACTCTACTTGTTCAAACTGAACCCATTATTTCTCATGCCTTCTCCCAAGCTCTCCCCCTTCCAGTGAGTGGTACCAACACCATTCGTCCAATTCCACAACTGGAACTTAGGATATCAGCTTCCCTCTTTCTTATTCTCCACATCTAGCTCGTCATCAAGTCCTATCAAATTATCTCCTAAATATCTCTTGAATCTAACCAATTTCCTCCATCTCTACCACCATCATTTCTTACCTGTACAGTAGTCTCCTTTTATGACCTCCTACTCCAACAAATAGTGAAATTATTGAGGCATAAATCTGATCATGCTAGATACAGCCTCTGATTAAAATCTTCCAATGCCTTCTGCTTGCTCTTATATACTGCTTTCTGAGGCCTGTCTCCTGCCCACCTCTTCTCAAACCACACCCTCTCCAGTACCCTCTTCATTTCCTTTATTTATTAGAGTTGATATGTTTCCTCTTGCAGCAGAAACTTGACCCTTGCTATTCCTTTTGTTTAGAATTTTTTCTCCACATATCTCACTTCACTCAATAGCAAACTTGTATCTGTTAGCCCTCAGCTAAAACATCACTTCCTCAAAGATCCTTTCCCTGGGGTTGACTTTTGGCCCCAGTAAATAACAGCTATAAGGTGGCGGGGAGGAAGCAATTTGAAAAGTTAAAGGAGAAAAACCTGATGCCCCCTGTTATTAGCTCCCAAAGCACAAGGTACCTTTTCTTCATACCACTTATCACACTTATAATTTCACATTTATTCATGTGCTGTTTTGAATAATAGACTATAATTACACATAACTTTAGGGGCCACATATAATTTGTTCAATATCATATTGACCAATGCCTGGCATATAATAGACGACCAATAAATATTTGTGGAATGAAAAGGGAAAGAAGGAGGGTCATTGACAATAAGGAAGGCCTACTATAGCAAGAATAAGATTTCAGCTTATATTAGCATCATTTTCTCTTACACAATTTCTCAAAGGCTTTGGAAGAAGTCGGGTGGTTCAATAAATGTTGGTGCCACGAGACAATAACCTTGGCTCGTGAGATAATTCTGAATGATGTTCGATTTCCAAATCCAACAGCTTACAAAGGAAAATATTTTGTCACTTAATCCCCTCAAGATAGACTATATTGACAAAAAAAAGCATATTATTTAATGATTTAATCACCTTCCTTATTTTTATTTTATTAGAATAGTAAAACACTAAACCTTAAATTATAATTCAATTACAGCAAGATTTAAAATAAATGAAAATAGTAAGTATGACAGGCACTCATCTTTGACTACTTAGTATCAATCATAAGTTGGCCTAATTTATTTCTCTTTAAAATTCAAACAGAACTTTTCAAGTGAATTATTTCAATGTTTTAACTTCATGTTGGTGTTTGCCCATGCTGTGTTAAGAAATATAGAAATCTGGCCAACCCTGAATCAGAAAACTTGGGTGGCAACACATAATAATCTATCACATCTAATTTGACTTTCTTCTAACTCAATTAGAAGAAATAAAGTTTCTCTCCCAGGAATTCCAGTTATTAGTGATAGCTAGCATTTGCTGAGCACTTACTATGTACCAATCACTGTCTTAGCACTTTATACAGATTTTTCCCCTTTAACATTTCCAATTGCTTTTTAAAGTAGGTATAAGTAACATTTTCATTTCCAGAAGGTAAAATTGAGGCAAAGGACCTTTTAGCTATAATTGGCCCCCAAATCTTATAGCTGGCACTTATTGGGGCCAAAAGTCAACCCCAGGAACTCTGGCTCTAGGGCTGTGGTTCTTAAAGCCATTAACTCTGAGTTCTTGTGCCCTTTGTGATGGAAGCTGAAAGAACATTCTTTTCAGTGTGTCTGCATGCATGCTCTCCTGCACGAAATCCTGTGGGGTTTTTCTAGTTCGAAGGATGCATTTCTCACTCTCTTTTGTTTTAAGTATAAGTGTTTTGAGGCTTTCATGAGCTTCATATAAATGTCTTGACAAAATCTAGCCAATTAAGAGATGAACAAAAATAAAGAACTAAAAGCCAGAGAAGTTGAATTAAACAAACTGCTTTTGGACACTGACTCCAGTGAATATAAACTAAGACTAGACAACTGCAGGAACTACAGTCATACACCTTGATCAAGTAAAAACAAGTACAGATAGATTTGGAAGGTGGAGGGAAAAAATAGGAGGAAAAAGAAGAAGGCTAATTTCTTCAACTTTTAGACCAATGAATCAATCAATGCTGCCTAAGATTTAAGCATCTAGTTTATTTTAAAGGGTAATGATTCCAATCTCTAAAAGTGCTTCTTAATTTTTGTTCTCAATCTTAGTGCTATACTTTAGGAAATCTCTTACAGTGAAGAAGCATTTATCTAAAGTTCAGGCATTTCTTCAGTTTCATTTTGGTTTCTCCTTCCTTCTGAAATTCAGGTAAGTTTGAATGTAATATTATTTCTTTAAATTAGTATATAGAATTATTTTATTTTTATGAAAATATTTTTCATGTCATTCTTTCTCACACTCATAAAAATGTCTGAAATAAAGTTTATTTATATTAACAATGGTTATTTCAGGAGTTTGGGGACATTTTTCAACACCACAATTTCATTACCACAATTAACAATGATACCTTAACATCATGTCATACTGAATCCACAACTGTCTCCAAAATGGTTTTTCTAACCAGATTCCAATCAAGGAGCATACATTGCATTTCACTGTTATGCCTAAGCCTCTTTTAATGTAGAACAACCTCCTCCCTTTGTTTTTCTGAAAAATAATTTGTTGAGACTAGGCTCGCTGTCCTCTACCATGTACCACCTCGTGGGCTTTTGGTCCTTTGTGATACTGTTTCACTTGTTCCCCTAGTCCCTGTATTTCTTGTCAACTGAAAGTTAGAACAAAAGGCTTGATTAGATTCAACGTAAATAATTTTGGCAAGAATGTGTCACAGCTGCAGTTGCACTTCATATGGCTTCATTAAAGAAGGCATATACTGTCTGATTGTTGCACTACTACTGATGCTGATACCGAGTCCTTCTTAGTAAAGCTATACTTTTCCCCTTGTAATCTATGGGGTGACATTTTACCACCAGACAAAACTATTCCCTTACTTTTTTAGCATCCATTGATGATTCATGCCTGAATCATTTCTCTTCTTAGGGGCTGCAAAGTAGTGATTTTTCTAATTCTGAAAGTCCATCTATTATTAGTTGTGGTTTTACTACAAAGAAAAATGTTCTCTCATCATGTGGAGCTAGTGGGTTACCCTGGAATACAGCTCCCACTTGAAAAGTAGGATAATGCCTAACTCTTTTCCATTAATTACAAATTATATAAGTAAAAAGTTGATGTAATAGCCTCCTCTGATGGTGACAAATCATTTTATTTTTTTAGCTTTTTCTCTTTTTGAGTATCACTATAGACTTACAAATTTTTTATTTATTCAATTCACAGTTATGTATTTGATGCTTAAATTGCTACAATTCTGACCAGTAGAAAACCGTTCAAGCTGATGCCTGTATTTTTGACATAATCCTGTTCTCCTTTGAAAGCTTTCTTGCTTTCTAGCTTAAGAGACTTAATTTTTAGGGAGTAAATCTTACTCATTTCCCCTACGTATTGAAAGGAGAAATTTACTGAAACAAGTGTATCTGATGTATGCCTTTTATATACTTAGCTCAAAGATGAGTACCATGAAAGAATCAAAAGAATAGTGTGTTCCTTATGAGCTGGTAAGAAGCTCATACTTTTGTTGCACAGATGACTGGTATCAAGCACAGTTAGTGGAGGCCAACATTTGTTTTGAGTTGACTGTTAACCAAACACATGGGTCCGGGCATAATCAGAGCTCTAACATTGGCCTCAGGGGGCTGGCCCAAGGTTGGGAGGCATAAGCTGTCTTTTGCCTCCATGAGAACCAGGCCAATATCCATAGTTTATCTTGTTCCTGGAGTGAGTCTTCACCTCAAACAGAGTCACTGAAATGGCAGCATGTACAGATGCCAGGAGGCATTTGAGAGCTTGACTTTGGAGGGCTGCCCAAGGTTTCCAAGAAGGGGAATGTGAAATGAGGAGTAGATGAGCAGTAAAATGTGCCATTCTACCTGACTGGCAGAAGGTGTGTTCTCTGTTAACCAGTGATTGACTCTGGTAATCATTTGTACTGTGTCTATCTCTCTTCCCACTACACAGCTCCAAGTAAGTAGCAGCCTGCTTTTCTCACCTTCCCATGCTTAGAAACTGCCCCCACGGCCTGTAGATCATTAACTATTTGATACAAGTAACACTTTAAAAATTATTGAGTTTAAAATTTGAAAGAGTCACGAGAAGAAACAGTTGATATCAGGCAGAAGATTACAAACTTGATGTTGTAGTCGGGTTAGGATTAAGTATGAAAGGAAAAGATATAACACAAAATAATTAGATAATAACTATAAAAAGCTTAGCTTTGTGCCCAGAAGATAGTAAGCCTGGGTAGAAGAAAGCATAACACCTGTTTTTGCCACATACTTGCTTGTGTAATACTGGACAAGTTCCTTCATTTCCCTGAGACTCAGTCTCCTCATGTGTAAAATGGGGACCTGTAATAGGACCAATTTCATAGAGGTGTTTTGAGGACTAAATGAGATAATGTATATAAAGGGCTTAATCTTGGGCCTAGCACAAATTCACTGTTCTGTGTGTGTCAGCTGCTTGTGTTTTTACTGGCAGGAGGCAGTGCTAGATGTGGTCAACTGTGCTAGATGCTGCAGAGAATTTCGGAAAGTCAAGAACAGGAAAGAGCCTTTGGGGCTGGAGCAGATGTCATCGGTGAGTCTGAGGAGAGCAGCTTCATTACTGTGGTAGGAAATAAAGAGATTCATTTGGTCAGGAGAGTAAAAGAAAGATGGAAAAGGGAGCAATTAGGACACTCATCTGATAAGTTTAGCTAGAAAAAAAAGAGAGGTTTAGACTGGTGGGTAGAAGTGACAGCAAAAATAAAGGTGGTTTGTCTTGTTTTAAATAGAGGAGTGACCTTTATTTGAAGAAAGAACCTAAAACAGAAGGAAAAAATAAAAATGCTGAAAAGAGGAGCAACGATGTAGGTTTAGTTAGTGTCCAACACAGACCCATGCACTCTCCCTGCTGTTTATCACTGAGCTAAAAAGAGAGAAAATAGACTTTCTTACTCAAATAACTTCATTGTTCTTCTGTTAAAACCCAGCAAAGCAAACTATGATGACTGAAATCTTGCCTGTGCACTGTGGGTTACATGACCCTACTCTGGTTACTTAGCATTTCTGCCTCTGCTCCCCTCCTGAACAGAAAAGATAATACTGCCCACCCAGCAGGTATGCCTTAAAAATTAGAGATAATGCATATAAGACACATGTGACTTAGTAGATGATCAGTAAATGGTAGCTACAAAACTATTAATAGATCACATTTACACTTCAACCTCCAATTTTATAAGAAATGTCCTTGAAAAGAATATACTTGGTATCAATGTGCACTTGAAAAATTATTTCAAGATGTCTTTTAAGGGACAACTTTTATGTCAACACAATACCTTCCATACTGGAAGATTGAAGAAGGCAATCATAAGTTTATACTAGCAGCATTACCAGGTAACTTTGGTGTTCAATTCCTGCCAAAATGCAGGCACATTGAACACAGGTTGGTTCCTCAGTAAGGATGGGAGGGAGCCAGAATAATTATTCTCCACCTCCTCCTTCCTCATCATTATAACAGAATGTTATCAGAACTAAGGTTTTGTTTAAGTTTCTGATTACCTAAAGTTTTAGATGAGCTAACCCTTACCATTTCCACACTTGTCAAACATTATTCTATAACACACAGACTACTGTATCGTGTAGTGTCATCATGGAACATAATTGAATCTTTCTTTGATGATTCAGGATCCTACAGTGCAACAGAGTGGTCATTACAAACACTAAAACAATAATAACAATAACAAAAACATTAAAAACATCAAGTACTGTTTCATAGGGAAATTGAAGAAAGTTGAAGGAATTAGACTGAATTAGTGTTGACCCCAGGATGTAACCTCTTTATAAAAATTGATTTTCTTCTACAAACAATTCTGGCTTGAAAATGCCGTTTATTGGGTTCTGGTTAATCTAATTTATCCAATGAGTAAAGAGGGCTTCTTAAGTAGA
Organism: Macroglossus sobrinus; assembly: GCA_004027375.1. Lineage (NCBI taxonomy): Eukaryota > Metazoa > Chordata > Mammalia > Chiroptera > Pteropodidae > Macroglossus > Macroglossus sobrinus. Next base: position 168,557 of record PVKZ01001836.1, on the reverse strand, counting down.
GTTTGTTTTTCTTAGGCGCCATGATGCTTCCCTTGAAGTCCATTCTGTTTTCTGCCAGGTTCTGAATTCAGGAGCAACCCTATTTGGTGCTACTAGCTACTTTCTTCCCTAACTTATAATTTTGTCTTGTCCCGCCTCATTATCGAATATACTTCATTGCAATGAAGCAAAATTAAAATAGCACAGCATTTCTGTTTAGATAATTATGCAACAATTGTATTTTTTCTTGTGAGATATTTTGCCATTTTTACAAGCTTGCAGTGAGAATAGCTTATTTGCATTTCAAAATAGAATGTTACTGGGAGAGAATTCACACCAAGAAGATAGAATCAGAGATTATTTCTTGATAGTGACAGCACTGCAAGGACAGCACATTTTAGTAGAACAAACAGTTTTCTTAGGAATAATTTAGATGCACACAAATTACTTCTTTCCAAAAGATAATAACAGGCATTCTAGTCTTTAGCTGAACCATATAAGAAGATTAATCAAAAAGAAAGTTTATAAGCTTTTAAAAAAAAATAGTTTTATCACCAGAAAATTATTTTTTATTATTAACGTATTTTCTAAACTACACAATTTCTGTGCTGATTCCAATGCCCCCCCAAATAGCTTTGTGGGTTTTTTTTAAAAGCATCACTAGGACTCTGTATCTTCTATTCCAAACTTGAATATATATTTCAGTTGAAAAAATTTAATTCCACAAAATTCAAAAGAATGTTGGTGAGCTTCTGTTTTAGAAGTATTTCTCATATTTAAAAAGTTAAATCACAGAGCCTGTTCTATCTGAAGACCACATGTCCAGTAGAGTGACTTTTATACAAGGGTAAAACAAGTGACATGGCATCAGCTCACCCATGGTACAGTGTTGCCACATTAATGTCTTACTGGAAAAAAATTCCTATGAAGTCTGATATGTTAATCATGCATCTCGGAAACATATTTTTCCAACAACTCTCACACAATAAGTTCCTAACGTTTATTCAAGATCTCAAGGGACATGACCAATAAGCACTAAAAATTATGTACCCCAAACTCTCTTAACATCTTCAATCATCTGGAAGCCCCATCAGCCCAGAAGTCAAAGAGCACTGAGAGGAGTCTCATTTGTGCCTGCAGTTGGGAAAACGCAACTTTACTGTGGGATGAACTCGCAGAATTCCAAGTGCCCACAAGATGGCACTACTGTCCTGTGACGTTACTGCAACCAGGTTGGAGCGCATTGGGCAGCTGCTGCAGAGCCTGAATAAAGGGAACATTTTGGATATTGGTGAAAAGCCAAAGATCACAGAGCACAGGAGCGAAGAGGGTTGCGCAGGGAATGGAGAAAGCTTAGGAAATAGAAATCTGGTTTAGCTACAATTCAAGGATTGCACTTGTAGTAATACTTTGTATACATCTAGGTTCTGGTCACTTGAAAAAAAGGAAGGTGAAATTTATGAGCCCTCTAGATTTTGAATTAAGTTTTTTTGTTTGTTTGTTTGTCTGTTTTTTAATGGCTTATCTTATCATTTGCCAAGAAGGCAAACTGGAATCAGGAATTTCTTTTAGGAAAAATTTTCAGGGCAAAGCCATACATAGGCCAGTGCATCATCCTCTCTGACCCAAAAGACTTAATCATTGTAAGACAATTAAAAAAGAAAGCACAAATTAGAAATGCACATTCATATTTATCAATATGGATCTTGTCTTAATTTTTTAAACCTTCGTTGCATTAATAAATATTCATGTCTGTTATCTATACTATTACTGCTTTGAATGATTATAGTATCTCTGGACATAGTGGCTTCTTTTTCATTTCTTAGTCTAAATAGATCCCTGGCTGGTTTTAGGAACCTGAAAGCAATGCTTCAACACTTGAGAGGCTCATAGGTGTGTTGTATGCAGGTGTGTGCATGTGCATGTGCTTCTGTGTTATACTGGAAAATTTATTTTTCAAAGGACAAGGCTGTCCTTGGTGCCTGTGAATCCTCTTTCTTCACCTCCTCCCTGTGTACCTCCAGAGCATAAGGATTTGTCAACAGGAAGATCATTTTCAGCAACCTTAAATCAGACCATACTGATTCTATTTGCCACAGGAAGAGCCCTGCTTTTATCTTAGGAAGAGAGAATTCTAGGCCCTTTTGATTAAATGGGATGGATTACCAGGGAAAACCAGCAACTATCTTCCTTCCTCTGATGTGGGCTCTAATCCATGTAGGAAGAGAAGAAAAGTTCAGGTAACAAGACAGTATAGGTCCTGAAGCTTAGGGCTGGAACTTTGAGAAGATCAAAATTAAAAATGAGGAAAACACTTTTAAGTAAATGTATTATATACAGTTAGACTAAACAAAATTTAAATCATCAGTACTTATTACTAACAGTATACATTGCAGTATCCTTTTCAAAAAACAAAATGCAAAGGACCGTAAAATGTTTCTAGACTTTAATATGGTAAGCACACTAATGAGAGATAATCTTCAAAAGTCACTCAACAAGAAAAATAAAGAACTAGAAGCAAAATATTCTTTGTAGTATTATCTGTGAATCTGAAAAGTTGAAAAAATTAAATGTCAAACACTACGCATGATTAGTGATTAGACAGATTAAGGTATACCAAGCTACTAGATGAAAGATTAAGCAGCACTAAACATAAATATAAATGTCATTTAACAGTGTTTTCTAAATGCAAATTTCAAGAGGTATGATGAAAAGTAATGTTCTGCATAGGACAAGAAGCACAGACCCTGTGCTGCTAGGCCAAGACTATCCAGGGAGAGCAACAAGGCTTCTCTTCAAAACCTGCCCAGTTCCCAGTAGGTTCAGGGGCAGGAGGAAGATTCAGGGTATGTCCGTGTCTCTAGAGCAAGTCCCGTAGTCAGCATCTGTGTGCCCAGTCAGTACACTTTTACTTTGCTGCAGAAGTGAAGTTGGCGTTGAGACATACGTGACAGTGGACTTGACTTCCAAGTGATTGGCCACACGTCTATGGACTCTCATGGTCTCTGAGCATAATCTGCAAAACAGAAACAAAGAAATCATAACTGCTCCCCTATCTCCCACCCCCACCTGGCACTAATCTGAGTCAGTGGAACAAAAGATGCTATAAACAGGCAGAGGAACATCAACTCTTCCCTCATTACAAAGCAGTATCAGCTTTGCTGACTATCAGTCTTGGGGATTATTTAGGGAAAATTTGATTTCTCCATGACTGACTGCCCTCCTCCCACCATCTAACAGAGTTCTTCCCTTCCTCCCTTTGTTATCTACACAGACTGCAATGGAAGTTTCATATTAGTCCAAATAATACACGATTAGGGAGGCAAATTGGTCAAAACAAAAATCATATCATGTATTCCAAAGACAAATATTCATGATAAATGGATAGAGTTATAAATTTTTTGAGAGGGTTTTTTTTTTCTTTTTGTCAGTTCTCTTCAGGATTCCAAGTAATTGATAATTAATTGTATATTGATTTTTGTGCAGATACAGTGTAATTTAAGTTGATAAGTTCTAAGTTCTTAACCATATAGCCATTATTGTCAAAACAGGGGAAGAAGAGCTTCTCTGGACTCAGTAAGCTCCTTTCAACATCAGTTTTTCAACTTGAGACCTAAAATGGCACTTACAACTTTATTTACTAGAATCCTACTGTTGCTGTACCCCTTCCATTGGGTGAACAGTTAGTATGAAGAAAATTCTAGACAGTTGTGGTTGTATACAAATGTCAGTGACAGAAGCCTTACTTGTTCTGCAAATTACTTTTTGTGTAAGTTAGAATAAATACTATAAATTATCTGGAAAAGATTAATTCTGTCTTAGTAACCAATTTAGATAAAAAATGTTTTGCTGGTGAGTTATTAAAATAATATCAAATGCCCTCTAACTTTTATGTAGAGACTTATTTTTCTTCCCACTCTTAGCATAATTATGAGCTACTTGCATTTTGAATTGTTCTTTAGATGCTGGTCATGTCGAATCCTTGTCAAGTTTTGATGTTTGAGTAAAAAAAGCAATAGAGGTACAAGTTGTCAATTAAGCGCTATTTCAATTAAAAGTGGCACGAAGGCACTCTGCTACTTACACCCGTGCCTGGTTTGCTCATGGGGGAGTGGAACAGGTAGCACAATGGAGGTAGAGGATAGGGTCCAGAAGACAGACAGATATTGAGCTGAGCTTAAAAGAGTCTATTATCAATAAATACTCTGTTGCTCCCAGAGGGCCAGGCCTAAAGTAGCAGTCAAGTTCCCAGTGACAAGGCTAGCATCTAGAGAGGAAGGGAATTAAAAACAAAGATGAAAATAAACATCACTTTCCTAGATTAACTTTCTTTTCTTTTTATTGCAGTGGTTTCATACATGAGTGGGCTACATCCTGCCTCTGTAGCCACAATAATTTTTATTTTATATTGTGCCTATGGTGGATAAATTGGAACTCAAGCCTTCAGTGTTTAAAGAGCTATTTCAACCCTGTGTGGGAGCCAGGGCTCAGGGGCTGCATGCATCAGTAAATCACTACTGTATTCAGGTCTAGTCCAAGGCCAAGAATGTAACCATCCTCCAGAAGGCCACAGAAAATTCTAAAAGTCTGACTTCTTATTAGCAAATTTAGAATATAGGAGTCATGTGCATTAAAAAATAAAAGTTGATTCAAGAGAATAAAAACAACAACAACACAGCATCACTCTGGAAATTAGATGCATGATGTGTCTTCCTGTGCCAGCCAGATGATTAGCTATTTATAGTTTGTGCATAACGTCTACTTACAAACATCAGAGATTTACTCTAGGCTTCTCTGCCATCCCTCCCACATTGGTAAATAAATAGAATCATGTGTTAGCATCTTGTTCGAACAAGCAGATGCATGGAGGACTCTACTCTGCATTCTCATCAATTTTTTTTTCTTTTTGGAAATCGCTTTTGGAATGGCAGAACAGTGGGAGACAAGGCTGGTCTATCTTTAAATTAGAATGATTTTTTAAAAATTAAACAAATATGAAGATCTCTAAGAACAATGTATTCAGCACTGAATTTAATAAAATTAATGTTTTGTTGTATTTTTTTTTTGAGAAATAAAAGATTTAAAGTAATTTTAAGGTCCTCCATTTTCCTCTTCCTGGTCTCATTTTCTCTCTCTCTCCCTAAGTGAAATCATCATCATAAACTTGGTGTATGCTCGGTCAATGTTTGGAAAGTATAGAAATACTTTACCAATTTTGCATAAAAATGCATCCATAAGTAATGCATTTTGTGAGAGTTTTATAAAATTATATAAGGCACACACCCATACCTTATATAATGCTCTGCAGGTTTAACTTTTTCTCCTTAGAGTTTTTGATCTCCACTCATGTACCTGAGAATTTAGTTAATCAATGTGTTTATTCTATTTTATCGACTCTGCCATAATCTATTTCTCTATTCCTGAACATCAAATTATTTCCATAAAAAATCTTTACAACTATGCTAAATTGGACAGTCTTTTTCATGTTTCCATGTGAAACTACACTGGCTATATAATTTGTGTACCCAGTAACTATAATACATCTTGACAATATCTTCTCTCATGTTGCTTCTTATCCTTTAACTTTGTAAGTGAGGCCTTTTGTTAAAAAAATATTTTTTTTTTTTTGGTGGCTACATTTATCAGTTTTTCTCATTATTATTTCTATTTTTTTGTGTGTCTTTCATGATCTAAGTTCACAAAGATATTCTCCTATATTTTTCTTAATCATTTTAAAGATTCTTGAAAATGTTTTTGTTTTGTTTTAATCTTTAGATATTTAAGTATCTGGAGTTTGTTTTTATGTATAAACTCCAGTAAGGGTGAGGTAGGAATTTAATTTTATATTTATTTTAATGTAAAAAAAATTGCCTCATCATTATTTATTAAATAGTCCATCACCTCCCCCACTGATTTCTGTTGGGCTAATCTCAGATTCCTACATTGAATTCCGCTGATCTATTTACATTTTGCACTTATTGGCAGAGTTTTTAATAAGTATTAATATCAAGTTGAGTGAGAACCCAGTACTTTTAATCAATTCATGTTCTATTCATTAAAAAACACAGAAACAGAGGGGAGGGGCTGGGGCAAGGTAGACAGGATAAAGGGGTGAAATATGTGAAATATGTGGTGAAAGGAAGAAATCTAACTATGAGAGGTGAACACACAGTATGCCTTCTGTTAAAGTGTACAACTGAAGCTTATTGGATTTCATTAACCAATGTCACCATAAACAAACAAACAAACACAAACAAACACAGAAACAACAAAATAAAATAAACAAGTTTTCATACTTTTCAGGATGCATTCGAAATTCTCCATCCTTCATAGTGTGAAAACACAATGACTCCAAAATCAGACAGACTTGAGTTTTTATCCCATGCTTGTCATTTTCTAGCTTTTTGAACTTGGTGCATGTTTCTTAACCTCTGAGGCTAGACTTTCTAATCTGCAAAATGGGGATAATAAGATTTACGACCTAAAGCTATTGAGAGGATTAAGTGAGTTAAGTGCCTAACACAACCTAAATTCTCAGTAAATATTACTTTTCTTCCCCTTCCCTATCCTTGAAAAGAAACCTGTGTTTCTTGGTTATTCTATTCACTTATGGACTCCACAAAGGACAACTGAACTGGCTTAAAGGCAAAATAAAATCTATCCAGGCTGATGTTCTGATTCAGTCTCTTTTCTAAAATCCAAATAATTGCCTGGGCTTTGGGACAGTAGAAGCTGCAAGGATGTATACTTAAGCTGGCTGCCACTTTTCTTATTAATTAAATGACACAAATAGGTCATAATAAAACCAGAGCCAATCAGCTCCCTCCCCTCCAAATTACACAAATTTAGCTCTCCTGACAAGTGCTGAAAAGATCAAAAGGAGGAGGAATCAATAGGATTAAGAGTTTGAAATTCTAACATCTTACCCATGGTGAGTCTGGACCTCCAACTCTTCGGCATTGCTCAGGCCAATATCATTTCCTCAGATAGAGAGGGATTTTTTAAACTAATGCACCTTGAAACCTGGGATGGAGTTGAGAACATGCTTGGAATTTCATCATGTCCAGGTAGAAACCTAAACTGAAGTGGCTGTTCTGCAAGATCAAAGAGGGGGAAAAAGTACATCAGGAATAAATGCACAACATCCCACTGCGACAAAAGGTGAAAGTTAAAGGGCCTAATGAAGTGAGGAGTCAGGCCCTCCCCTGGAGCTTCTGCCCTGCAGGACACACTCCTGGAGAGAAACAAGCCAGCAGGTGAGTCATGGAGCAGGCTGCCTCTGTGCAAGTGAGGCTCTGGGGCATCATCTGATGAGATGGAGAGGCCCAGATGGCAGCATGCTGAAAGCAGATTCCATGATGGGACTTTGTGACTGCAATTGTAGAGGGCAGTGGCCAGGTCCCCCCTGGAACCACCATGTGCTTCAGAACCTCCCACAAAAGCAAGTGTCAATAGAGACATGCAGTGGAGAGGGGCTTTGGGAATAGACCTGTGTTGAAATTTCACCTCTGGCACTTGCTAGCTTATAAACTTAGGCAAGTTACTCAACCTTTCTGAGCCTTGGGTTCTTCATCTACTAATTGGGGGAAAGAATTTCAAACTTAGAGTGTTGTTTGAGAATCAACTAGAATGAGATACAATATACAGAGTTCTCAATACAAGAGGGATTAAATAGATATACCTACTAGCACTTTCCACATTGAGAAAATGTGATTGTCTTTGGTGAGCCTCAGAGATGAGCAGCCCTGCGTTTTGCTCCCTCCTTGAAGATGTACTCCTACAGTAAGTTCTCCATCCACCTCAGCAAGCATCCTTTCCTCTGCCTGCCTCTCAGCAGAGCTTCCCCATTCTTCGCTCATCTCCACTAACTATTGTGTATATGGAGTTACACATGTGTGTAAGACCTGAACTTACAAAATGTCTCCCCCAAGTGTGTAAATGGGGTGTTTGTGACTCAGAACACGCTGGTCTCTTGGTTACGGTATCCTAAATCAATGTCTCCCTTGGACGTCCTGACTCAGTAGCTTGAAGGAGGGTCCAGGGCTCTTATGATTTGGTAGCTCTGTTCTGGCATCACCTGTGAGCTTGTTAGAAATGTAGAATCTCAGGCTTCAACCTCGGACCTTCTCAGAGGCTGCACTTCAAAAAGATACTCCAGTAGAGTTGCCGGATAAAATACAGAAGGTCTAGTTAAATTTTAATTTTAGATAAGCAATGAAAAATATTTTTAGAATAAGTATGTCCCATAAATATACTTGTATTTTCATTTGCTGAATCTGGCAATCCTATCTTCAGGTGATTTTTATGCACATTAAAGTTTGACAAGCACTGGTCTAGATCAGTAGATCTCACCTAAAGATCTTGTTAAAACCCAGATTGCCGGGTTTCACCTCTAGAGTTTCTGATTCTCTGGGCAGAGGCCTGAGATTTCGCATTTCTAACAAATTTCCAGGTGCCAATGAGCACGTATTGAGTACCACAGATCTATGCGATGACTAGATTTATAAGTCAGCCCACAAAATCTCTGTAATTCCTAGGGCTTAGATAAGATAAGGGCTGAGGGTCCCTCCAACACATATCTGTGAATAAAGAGAGAAGGAATAACAGTCTCCAATTCCAAGACAATAGCCTGTAAAAACAGCTGACCATCTATAAAAAGGTCTGTAAGAATAAGTGTGGATGACTGTGGAGTACCAGCAGCTCATCTTCTTCTGACTTCCTGGGTTTCTTCCCTGTTTCCAAGCTACTGGGTATGGTTCCCTGAGCACAGAGGGGAAGGCAGGCTGCGAATAGATTTATTCAAAGCAAGGGTATAAGTTGGGTCAGATTTGAGGCATGGTGAGACCAAGAGGGCAGAGTGAAAAATAAGGCACCCAGTGGTGCAGAGTAAGGTGTGGGAGAGGGGGGCAGGGCTGGCTCCTCAGTAGGACTGGGTGGCTCCAGCTGAAGTGGCTATTGGAGCTCAGAGGAAAGACACAAATTGCTGGAGTCTGAGACTGAGATTCAAACCCCAGCTCTGCCAGAGATCAGCACTGTGGCCTTGTGCATGTGATTCCACTTCTCTGAGGTTTCATTTCCTTCCTTTCAGAATGATTGTGAGGAAGACAATACAGAGAGATAAAATTTCTGATACCTTGAGCAGGCACTCAGTGAATGATAGCAATTGCTATTATAGTTGAAAGAGGTTTTAAGGCTACTTTAGAGTAACATTCTGTTTGAGAGAATCTCTTTACCTACATTTAATTTCATAATGTAATAGGTTTAGGGGAAATGTTATTCATACACTAGTGATAAAGTCCTCTTATAAAAATATACTTTGTTAATGAGATACACATTCCTACCTAAATGTGATTTCCCCAACCCACTCCTGTTTCAACTGGCTCTGATGAAAGGGTGGAGCCTGTGGAGGTGTTGGAGCCTGCACTTATGTGGAACAGGCCCCTGGCCCTCAGCTGGTACCCTAGGAAGGTCAACTGGACATCAGGCTGTATGCAAAGTAAGAGCATCAGATGGCAGACCAAATAGTGGGCCAATTTAACTAGATACTTTTATATCCTTGTGAATACGATCCAAGTGACCTTCAATGAATGAGTTTTTGTGCCTTGTTTTATAATGTTTTGTTTTATTTTCAATAGGAACATACAATACAATTGCCTTTTTGAATGTTAGCACGTGTACACATTGGTGGGACCACTACTGCAGTCAGGATACAGAACAGTCTCATCAGATGACAATGTCCTGGTGCTGACAAATGTCCCCTTTGTTAGCCACAACTTCCCTTCACCTTTGACCCTTAGCAACTATACTTTTTGTCTTTCTGAGAATGTCATATAAATGGAAGAAATTATGCTGAGTGAAAAAGCCAGCCTTGCCTTACTTTATAGTCTTAAATAAAGACAGAAAACATCTAAAAAAAAATATATTTGACACAAAACTAAATATGAAAAAGCCATTTGTAAACAAGACTTTTTATTGTCACACTCCCCCCAACCATCCTCCTCCCTCCCCCCGCTTCCCCCTCCCACCCCTTCTGGCCTCATCCCACACACTTTCCCTCAATTCTTTACAAACTTACTGTTTTCATGAAGCCTTCTTGTATTGGTTCTCCAAAACTTCCTTATCCTCTCCCTCTGGTATTTTTCTTCTATACTTTGTATCTCTTTTTGTCATTTTCCCAAGAAGTTAGTCTGAGTATGAATCAAGCTACATAACACAGGAAAAAGCAAGTTTCTTGAAGACATGCAAATCTCAGTACCAATCTTTACCTCTTAGGACCATGGGCATATTTAGATTCAATTTAGCCTCAGAGAAAAATAACATCCAGCCTGAAGGGTGGGTGTGAGGATGAAATGAGAGGACAAAGGCAAAGTCCCTGGCACAGAGGAGGCAGCCAACATGAAGGTGGTTATTGCTCTGAGCTATCAGTGGTAAGAATGCTTATTATTATATGAGTTTACATCTGCTTATCCATTACAAAAGCTCAAACACCATTTCATCAGAGGCCATCATATATGTATAGGCACAAAAAATTATTCAGTATCAAAAAGTCTCAAAACAATGGACTTCATTTTTCATTTTTTTCATCCATTGTCCTGGCAGCATAATGAAATGAGTCTCACATAGGGGTAGGCTCTGCCATGGCTTTCCTGTGTGACCCTGACCATGCACCTTGGCCTCCCTGGTCCTTGATTGTTTTTATATGAAGATTTGAGGCTGACCTTAAAGCTCTCAAAGGTTTTTCTCAGCTCCAACCTTCTACAACCCAGGTACACACAGATCACAGCTTTAGTAAGTTCTTGTATACTCGTTCCCTCATTCTATCTGGGTTGAAACTTCACTTACTCTGAAGGTGTGGACCAACCCTTCTCCTTTGGTTTATTATTCTGACATTTTATTGGGTCTATACAGAAACATAAAGAGATTATCAAGTGAATCTAGATTGTATAAACAGTTACTAGATAACTGACCTTAAAAATTATATAATGCTTTTCTGCTTAGATTTCATAGGGGGAAAAAAAGAAGAAAAAGTCTTAATTCATAAAGTAGGCCACCCCATTGGTTTCTGCCATGTTGATACAGTTTAATAATCATATATGACAATCATACATTTCCTGGGTATTCAGCATGTGCCAGGCACTCAATTGGGCACCCTACATGTTATCTCATTTAATCCTTATAACACATTTTGGCAAGGTATTGGGATTGCTATTTTAATCCCCTTTTTAACTGATGAGTAAACCGACCCTGAGAAGTATAGTAGATAGTCTATAATTATACAGGTCGTAAGTGGCAAAATACTAGACAGAACTAAATAAAGGTGATTTTAGAACAGAAATTATGTTTACCTGCATCACTAAAGGAAAGGCAGTAGTCTTCAGAGGTTGGCCTTGCACCTCTTTGAATCCTTAGTGCCCAAAAGTGCTTGAATGTGACTAGTACACCATGACTATGGGCTGAATGAAAAAAGGTATAGAGGGAAAGGAAGAGGAGGAAGCTGAAATACGAGGTAGAGAGAAGAAAGAGAGACGACAATGAGATAGAACAGAAGAACATGGAGGGGTAAGGTTCTCAGAGGCTGACTCTGGAAAAGAAGACTCAGAGCACAGAAAGAAGGGGAGGGGACTTCAGGGATGCAGTGACCTAAAAGGAAGTGATGAAGACAGGAGGCAAGCAGATGCTGGATGTGGAGCAGAAGATGTTGCCTCTGACTCTGGAGCTGAGAAATCCACTGAAATCCCCCTTGCTGTTTCAGCTCCTGACTACCAAAGAGATCACTGTTTCTAAAAGAGGAGAGCTTTTTATTCTTTTCAATATAAATTTGTCAATTAAAAAATTTTTGTGAGATGTTGGAAGACCCTCCAATACACAAAGAAAACAAAACCAGACTGCAACAGAAATACTTCATTTGCCAAGTGCTTTTTTTTTTTTTTGGCCAGCTCTGACCTTCTGTCCCTGATCAAAGGGCAAGGGGCCAGGACCAGCACTCAGCCTTCTCTTTTATTTTTCTCCTTGGCCCCCTTCCTCTTCTGCCCTCCCAGCTTCCATCAGAGCTTCCTGGTAACATTACTGAGAAAGACTGCCCAACACATATCCACTAGTTTGCAGTCCTTTGATATAAAACTGTAATTTGCACAAGTTATCATGTCACCAATTGTAGTTCTCAAATAAGTTTTAGTAAGGTCATTAGTATTTAAATCTTTTTAAAAGGTTTTTGTAAAATTATCAAACCTTGTTCACAAGTTTCTGCTCCTCGGCTCTCAATGGACTCCGTCTGCTGACTTCGCACATTCATTTTTTTAAAAATATGATTTGTTAGGAATCATTTGTCTTCTGACTGAGGGTGTGATTCTCAAGTTAGAAGAGGAAGGAGTAAAGGAGCATATTTCTGAGCAGTTCTGTAAAAGTCGTGCCCAAAGGACAGACTGGGCAACTGAGAAACTTTGGAATGTCCTGATATTGCCTTAAACATAAATATTGTGACAGGTAACATTTTGTTATGGAGAGCTTTGATCTTCCCAGAAAGATGTGACAAATGTAAATTATTGTTAGCAAAGAAATGCAAAGTCACTTGGTATACTGTGGTGATATGCAAATGCTCAATAAAGGATGAGCAAGCAAAAACCGTTGTTTCCATCTTAAGGCAAAGACAGAGCCTGGGCCGATTTAAAGAATCTGGCTGAGGAATTCAAGATAATGGTAACGATAACAGATTTACTAAACCTGACTAGGAGCTAGAGAATGAGAAACACGATTTGAAGAAATATTTCTTCTTTCCCTTCCCAACACACTATACCTTCAATTGCTAAGCTTCCTGGCATAGGAGGCTCCTGCAGAGTAAGAATCATGAAATGAGTCTGGAAAGGGCCAGAGCTCATCTGGTTGGCTCTGTGCACCGAGTGCTCAGTTAACATCCATCTAATAAATTATTGTGTTTTTTTCTTATTACAAACAGAGTACATCTCCCCAGGGAGCTGGGGAAACAAATCTTCAGAGTCCTGGGGAAAAAAAAAATACATTCAATTAAAACATATCCCTAAAACACATTTTACTGAAATAAAAAGCAATCTCATTTAATTTACTAGCTGAGGGGATACCTAAACCTTGTTGACAGTCTTGGCTTTCCTTTCAGTCACTAATTTCAAAGAGATCAAAATCTTACTCATTTTTATCCAATAGACTCTCATTCATTTTCATTCACCAATCCAGGCACAGTCAATGTCCTGTGGGGTAAAAATACAAATCTGACTTCTTTTCCTGCATCTAAGCCAAGGACTTCATTAAATAAATGGTCTGTGGCTTGGTGCTCAGATTTTGGCTTTCATGAGAGGCAACAGCTCCACTGAGTTCTGGGAACCTTCCTGGCTCATCTGATCATACTCCAGATTTTGTGTCTTTCAGCATCATAGATTTCTCCTAGTAAGACAGTCAGAGCTTCTGCTGCTGCTCTCTTTAACAATAGAAAGAGTATATGAGTGAACTTGACACCATTAATAGGAGACTAAAAGCCAGTTATTAAGACTTTATGATTAATCAGTTGTGGCATGCCACTTCCTTCATCATCCTTTTCCCACTGTGTTTTATTGACAGTGGTGTAGGACTTTAGCCTAAAAGGTCTGGGTTCCCCTGGGTAGTGGTGATTAGATGCCCATTCAGAAAAGTAAGAAAGTTGAACCATAAGGGGATGACAAATGCATTCATGAATTAAGGTCTTTTCAACTTCCCTTTATTAACTAAAGGAATGCTGCTTTGACATCTAGTTGGAATTCAGAGGACCAGAGGATAGAAATGGATACATAGCCCTTTTGGTCTTAATCCAAAGAATTTTTTCTCCCTGAATTTATCCTACTTTTGAGTTCTTCCCAACTAAGAAGGGTGAAATCATAATAGTAATTTTATTTTTAGCAACAGTTTGTCACAAATCAAGTTTACCTGTTTACCTCTCAATTATCTTATAAGGGTACAAGAGCTTCTTTCAGTGGGTTTGGTGATTCAGGTGTCCATTGCATTACATAAATATTGGTGGATAGTGGGGATAATCTAATCTGTTTCCTTTTTTTTTTTTTTTTAAACAACAACAACAAAAAAGAACAAAAGTAAAATGTCCCTATAGAATTTCTTTTGAGAATTGACATGGGAGAGCAAGAGGCTGCACCCAAATAGATGGGCAGTCCCAATCTCCAGAAGTGGCCACCTGTGGAAGGGTGGGTCTATGGCAGAGAGAGATCTAATCACAAGGCTTGGCTTTAGATTTGCTCTTAGAATTTCTCTTCTTAAAATAAAAAATCCAAACTCAACTTCATTGTCACTCATTTTACCTGTTTATTGTAAAATGTGTTTTCAAGAAATATTGGAGCATCTTTAACCATCTGCAAAGGAGTTAACTTGTCAGCAAATTGACCTCTTATCTGATTCCAATCCTCTCTACCTTATACATTGGCCTTGAAAACTGCTATAGCCATGCGATACAATTTGAGTTTCACCAAGTGTACGGTAACAAGGTGGGTCTGAACACCATGTGTCAGCTGGGGCTGTTACAGCAGCTGATAGGAAAGTCATTTGTACTTATACCTTGTTTGTGCTCACATTAACTCAGGGCATAACTTACTTATACAAATATGTAAATGGCTCATTGAAAACCATAAGTATATTTGGACAGAGAAAAAAATCAACTCACCTCTTCCACCGATGACACCCCTTCAGGCCTTCAGCTTTTGTTTCTTCTCAGTTTCCTCTCCAAGATAACTCAAAGCAAATAGATCCTGCTTATCAGGTATTATTATCACAAACATTCTAGAGAACCCAAGAGGTAAACGGTAATGGGAAAGAGAAATTCTAAATTGTCTTCAGGGTGTTCTCTCATCCAATTGATTTATATAATAAACACTCACTCCAAATGAGTCTGTAGAGTTTGAGGTAAGAAATATACATGGGACATTTCAACTTCTGACCAAACTTTTACTCCTTTTGCCTCATACTCAATTTGTTTGATTAAACATTAAACAAAGAAGAAAATGCATTACCACAGTGGAAGGAAGTGAGATCAGAAAGAAAATGACAGGACAAAGAATGATGCTGATAATTTATGAAGACCTACAAATGAAATTTCTGACCTGAGAGTAGTGTTCACATTTTATAAAAGAAAACTAAACATGAAGAACAGAAGGAAGGGGAGGAGAAGGAATAAAAAAGTAAAAAAAATTAGTCTTCAGTCTGGAGAAGCTTCATCCTGTGAGAATGCATTTTCCGTTTTTCTTTCTTGTGGAAAACATCATCAGATGTTTATGGTTGATCTTGACCTTGCTTAGGTATGCAGATCTCCAATCATCCATCTAGGTGACATTAAAACAGGGGCTGACACTATATCGCCCCTCTATTTGGGTGAATGTGAAAAGTGTCTAACATTCTGGTTATCATCTTTTATTTCAAGAAAAGTAAAACCTTAAGTAATCTTCTCCATTTGGAAGCCCCCAGCTGACAGCACCTCTCATTCCTTTCCTGATACATGCAAATTTTACCATACAATTATTTAGACTTGGCAACTTTTAACACAAAAGAGCTGATGCTGCTCATACCTCCAACGAGCAGAAAATCCTCAGGGAAATGTGAACTTGTTTATACCCATAACAACTCTTTTAATGAAACAATGTGTTATTGATTATTGACCCAACATCTGACTATACTTAAGGATTTGTCCTTTGGTACATTTGTTTGTTACCAAAAGGTTTTCAACTGATAAATGTCTTTCTAAAACATGAGTATTTTATGGAAAAATAAGTGCATATCCTCTGCATATAATCTTTTAGGCATGCTGCGTGTACTCAAACTGCAGAAAGACTGAAAGGCGAATATGGTTAAAAATTTGCTCTAAAATCATGTTAAATTATCAGGGATACTTAAAAACAACAAAACCTTCCTTTTTTTTTTTTACCTATCTTTACCTATTTCACCTCAGTTTCACATTATTTTAAAGAAAAAGAAAACTTCATTGCATATTCTAGCAAAGTGTATTGGTAAGAGAAGATTTAACAGAGCCAGAGAGAATGTGCAAGGAGTGAGAAAGTGAATTGATGGATGGATGGTTAAATGAATATAAATGAACTGACACCTTTACAGGAAAATAACATTTCTTTTCTTTTTTTTTTATTCTATAGATCAGTGGGTTTTGTATCTGTAATTCTTTCATATCAGCAAAGAGGAAATAAACTCTCATGTAAATCATTTCCCCCCCATCTGGAGCATATTAAAACCATGCCTTTTTTTTTTTCTTTTAAGCAGACTCTTTTTTCCCTATTTGCTTATCAGTTCATCCACCATTACATTTTAAATGAAATTGCAAGACCCCTGTCCCTCCCCCAAATTTCAGCCTGATGTAGGAAAGTGGGAAGCAGACTTTTCTTGCTTTAGAATAGTGACCTAGATTCAATTACAGATAGATCCAGAAGAGAGAAGTGACACCTCACAATTTTCTTAGAGGTCTTGAAAAAATTAGAAATCTCAAAACAATACTTAATGGAAAAGAATCTGTTTAATTCCCATTCTTCCATCTTACTTTTTTTTTTTTTTACCTTAATTGCATTGCTTTGGTCCATTTAATTGTTCCTGCTATAACATCACAATAGGTTTTCCACGAGATATTTACAATCATAAAAACAGGCAATTCAAAGAAATTTCTGAATTTGGTTTTTGAGAGTAGATATCTACATATGAAGTGTTTGTAAGCCTGCAAACCAAACCCAAACAGATGAAAAATAATCTCATAAAAAGCATATTTTTCTTTACGTCTTGAAATAAAAAGGCAAAACTACATTACAAAAGCACACCTATTATAATTGCATTGCAGACAAAGCACTGAACGGAAAAAAAACAGGGACACATGTTTTTTACAGTCTTCCCAATTATTATGGAAAAATGTATTCAAAAGAAATAAAAAGAGGGGAGAATCCTGTGATTCTGCTTATTGACTTTTATCACTAAATTAAGCATATAAATGACCTGAACGGGTGGCTTGGTATATTAAATTAAAAAAAGAAGAAGAACAATGATTCTCTCTTCCTTTCCCCGCACTCTCTGATCTCAGACTGAAAGGAGTCTCGGAGAGATAAGAAAGATGGGATTCGGTCGGCGCTGCCCTGGTCTGTCCTGCTTATCCCGGAGCAGGCAAGCAGTTGCCTTCCACATACAGCGTTTCCGTTCCGGGTTCAAAGTAAGCGGTCTCCAGCCAGGGCACATTCCCCATCACCTCCACCATCTCCCTCCCCTTCAAAGAAACAAAGAAGTCAAAATTGGCAGTTCCGAGACCAGTGCGCTTGGGAAGCTTTGAGGTGCGGGAGGGCGAGGTAGGCTGCTGTGTGCAGGAGTGGACACCTCAACCCTCGCCGCGGGTTTGGTGCCTTCCAGCGCAGGAAGAGGGCAGAAGCGGACTCGCGTGTATGCGGGTATCCAAAAAGAAAAAGAAATGCAAACCGCGCGGAACTCAGGGGCTGAGGTGCAGGCAACAGAGCAGAGTTGCCGCTCCAGTTCTCAAACGCCTGCGGTAGATAGGTTTCCCTCAATAGATTATTTCAGATCTTGGGAATTAGGGCTCTGCCGGGCGCTGACCAAGGCACTGGGTTTGTGAGTGCGCGCCCGGCCCTGCGGAAAGGGTCTCCCGGCCGTGCGAGGGGCGGGGGTGGGGGGCACGCAGCAGGCGCCCAGGCCCGGGGGAGCCGACGGAGGATTGTTTCATTTCAAAGTGAAAATCTGCAGGCTTTGGGAAACGATATTCAAAAAAGTATATAATCTCCATATGCCGCTCAATGGAGGATCCTCATAATTTACAGCGGCAGATAAGGCTAGAGGGTGTAATAAAAAATCTGAAGCCCTCCCCTCCCCCTCGCCGCCTCCCCGGAATTGCACCTTGGGCAGCGGAGCAGAATCCGGAATGTGAACTTCTTCCGACATATGTTTCCCGCAGATAAGTAAACAATCTGGACGTGAAATGGAAATGGTAATTAATGCAGTAATGCTGTTACACCTCGAGTGTGCAAATCCCATTGACTCGCCGCGCCACGGGGGGTGCCGGGCGAACGGGGACCCGCGGCGTGCGCCTGGACCGCCAACTCCCTCCCTCCCCTCCTCCTCCTCCCTCAATCTCGGGGAGGGGCGTCCGGAGAGCCCACTGGGGCTTAGCCCGGCTACAGGAAGTTGGGAGCCGCTTAACAGCTCTGGGAACTCCCGGCTCTCCACCCTCCACCAGCGAGGCGGGTGCGCCGCGCCCGCCTTTCTCGCGCGGAACCCAGCACGCGCCTCTCCCCCTCTACCCGTCTCTCTCAACTCCGCTCTAGCACCTGCAGAGCCTGGGGGCTCAGAGGTGCGGCCGAGCCCATAGGCACCCAGAAGAGGCTGAGCTCTTGAGCGGGGAGCAGCAGAGACTGAAGGGGGTCCCCTCTTCCTAGTGAGACAGGCTGTCCTGCACGAGTCGTTCTGGTCTTGTTTTCCGTCTCCTCCCTGCTTCCAGCCGAATGTAACCCAGCTGCCTGGCAGAATTTTCTGAAGTCCCTTCCATCCCTGCCCTGAAGGCACGGATCCCGTGTGAACTGCTTCCCTTCCCAGCCCAAGAATGACTAAGTTTGGAAATGGCCCCTGGCCGCCAGAACAGCACAACTTCCCCACTTTGTAGGAAAGATAAAACTTTCGCATTCCTTTCAGTCTCTGTCGGGCCTGGGCACCCGCTCTCTTCTCCGACTCGGACCAAATTCTCTGGGGCCTTTGGTGATGCTCAGCGCAGAGATTCAAGCAAAAAGGATGTAGTATCTGGGGAGGCTGTCCGAAAACGTCCGGGGACCATGGTTCTTTCTGTTTCCTGAGAGCGCAATTCCCACACCCTGACCCCAGGGGCTAGACAGGAGTCCGCGAATGACCTCACCTGGGCACAGAGTGGGGGGGGGCAGGGCGAGGAGGGGGTATCAAGACTCCCCCTTTTCGCCTTTAGTCAGTTCTCTTGCCGCCTCCAGGGCGGACACTACCAAGCAGCGGGCACAAGGCTCGGCACAGCCGGGGTTAGGAAGGGGCAACAGTGAGTCTCCGCTTCTGTGTCGACACCCCAGGATTTCTAGTGGCCCCATCCGCCCCAACTTCATTATTTTCTTAATAACTCTGCAGCCCAGTGCCAACGTGACTGGTTCCAGGACAAGGCTCATCTCCATAGCGCCAAGAAAGAAATCAACCCAAGTAGCATACCCACAACTGGATCTGTGAGGCTCTACGAGGCCAGGGTAGGGCCAGAAGCTACGAGGATGCGTCCGTCGGCGGAAACGGGGTGCACCCACCCCGGCATCTTCTGCATCCAAATCTATGGACCCCTTCTGCCTCTGTCTTCCTCTCACACACAGACGCACACATCAGCTCAGCAAATAGAGATGAAAGTTCTTAACACTAATTTTGTGAATTACGAGATATCCAAATTCAAGTTACTTGAAATTCACTGTTTGAATAGGAACAGGGCCTGAATTGGGAAGGAGCCGAAGGAAATGGGAGTCCTCTGGGGCAGTCCTGGCGCCACCGCTTGCCAAGTTTTTACGGGCCCTGGCAGTCTCAGCCCTCCAGAGAAGCTGCCCGCGCGGGAGACGCTTCCTTAGATAGTGTGAAGTTCTAAAAGTCCTCTAGGTCCTATTCTGACTGAAATATCATACTGCTTTAGGTGGCTTGAGATTCCTGGAGGTTATCTAGAACCAGTTATAAAATGCAAATGTTAAGGAGGTCTCAGATGTCAGTCACTTGCACCTCAGTATAATTTACTCTAGGTAGCTGTTCTTTCCAATCTGTAAAGTTAGCAGTTCTAAGGAAATTGATATTTAAATAGAAACGGAAAATCTCAGAAACTGGAAGGGAATCAAATGTTCTTTAAGTCGGATCCAAAGCTGGAAAATCGCCTGAAAGGCTGCCGAAGCTCTGCAGGAAAGGCCAAGAGAAGAAGGAGACCTACGATCACATCTCCCAGATATGGCCAATGTGAGCCTGAGTCAATGGTTGCCAAGATTTAAGAAAGGAAGCCCAACTAAACCCCAAACGACTCTGTCCTGCCTCTCCAGCACTGCCGGTTGCCACCTGGAGCAGTGTGTTGGTCAGGTCTCCACATTCTAGGGAAGCACCCAAGAAAGAAGAGGTGGGGGCGAGCGTGGCACGTCATTAGGTTAAATATTTTTGTTCCCCAGAAACAATCATACCCTCAGGCTAGACGCTGGGTCCTCCCTAACGCCCCCTAAGGCCCGGATCCCGGGACTGCGGAACGCGAGCAAAATGCACAGGGGTGGACGGAGTCGCAGAGTCTCCCGCGCCCCGCGCCGCGGCTGGAGTTCGCGTTCTCCCCACCACGCCAAGTCTGTCGAAGGGGACTCCTGGCTCTTGGCTGCGCGTCGCGCGCTGGGGAGAATCGGTTATCCTTGACTCCGGGCGGGCGGGGCGCTCCTCTCCCTACAGGTTTGCTTTAATGATTTTCTTGAAAGAAAGAGACAGTTGTGAGCAAACAGGTTTGACAGGGACTGCTCCCCCCCACCCCTCCGCACACCCCCCAGGGGATTTCTTTTTGTCTGCGCCTGACTTCAAAGTCAGTAATAGGCCCCTGTCAGCGGCGTGACGAGCAGGATTTGGGCTGTTTGTTAGGGCGAGTCCCTGCCGCACACCTCGGCGGAGACTCTGAGGCCCCGGGGCGCGGGAGGCTGGGCTGAGGCAGGTCCTTCGGGGCCCAGGTGGGGACCAGACCGAAGGAGGGTAGACACCCCGACACAGCCCGACTCGGAAGGAAGGAGACGAGGTATGCTAGGCAGAAAAGACTCGAGCTAGGCCTGCGGCGTTAGGTCCCGGGAGCTAAGCTGCGTCCCCTGCTTTCTACTTAGAGAGAAATCTCAGTCGCCCAGCCACCGCACATAAGCGCTTCCCCTCTACAGCGCACCCCAGTTTCCTGGAACTCCCTTCGAGTTCGCAAGGTCAGGCTCAATCTGGAACCCTGGTTTCAATTTTCCAGCTTCCACCGCCTCCCGAAGGCTTCTTCACTCCGACCCACCTGGTTCCCCTTGCCAGCCTAAGCCCTCCAAGGAAACGGTTGGGAGCCTTGGTGGGGTGGAGCGCTCCAAGTTCTCCCTTGCTTGGGTACTCTGAGCACCCAGGGCGCTGGAGCTCCAGGCTCGGCGGGGAGACGCCCAGACCCCTGTAAGCTTCATCTTAGGAGATGTTAGGGGACACTGAGCTATGAGGGAGATCAGAGCGGCTGACAAGACTGTCAGTTGGGGTTACATCAGACAGCAAAACCACGGCGCCTCCGCCCTAGGCCCCCTGGGCTTCCTAGGAGGCGGGGGCGGGGTCTTCCCTAAGCGACCAGAGCCTCCAGACCCGACGGCCACCAGAGGCAAGTCACTTCCTAATTGTCTCGAATTGTAAGAGGGTTTTGTGATGCTAAGTAAGCGTGGCGCAGCCTGCCCGGCCTCTCCCTACGCGTCCCCCAGTCCGCCTTTGTTTACCTTCGCCTGATCGCTCATTTATTTATCTATTATTTATAGGCGTCCCCTCCTATTCAGCGTCCGTGTATGTTAATTGTATTATACCATTTAATTCTAACATCGGTCTCAAAAGAGCTCTTAATGAGAAAAGCATACACAACACGGATCACTTTGCTATTCAGCTCAGCCAGATGGACAACTGCTAACTTTTTTTTTTTTTAATAATGAAAACCCCCCTTTGACAAAGGGGCTCGGATGAATAGGCTCCAAATAGCACCTCAAACACTTCTAATTGTTTTGAGGACAATATGCTAATCTGTGGGTTTCAGCTTTGGTGTCTGTTGACAATGTTTCCAGTGCACTTCCAGCCACTGACTTCTTTGGAAACCCGCAGAGGCAAGCACACAAATCCCTCAGCAGCAGCAGAAAGCAGACAAGCCACTAGGCTGCCCCCTCCCACCCACCCCGCCTCATCCTGCACGGCATTAAAGCCATGAGAAAAGCGCCCTCTGTACTGAAAAGCACATGTGAGCACTAGGGGCTTTGGTGGTGAGACTGGGGTGAGACAGGGGACTGGGGATAGCGCCCTTCGATTTTGAGAACAAGTTCTATAGAGTTGTGTTGAAAGGTATCAGAAGGTCCTTTCTCTCCTACGAAAAACTAATCTTCAAGCTAACATTCACCCAGTGGGGGAAAGGAAAAGATCCTTTTCCTTTTTTGTTAAACACTGAGGGCTACAAGTTATTGAATTTTATGATTTTTTTAAAACTCCTTGCCCCAATCGTGTCACTATCGACTTCCTTTTTCCTTTGCTCCTTCAGGGTCTTAGTAAAAACTCTCCCACTGCCTTACATTTACTCTTTAACTCAGGAACCAGTATTGAGTCCCAAAGACTTAAAACAAACAAACAAAAAACACATTGATTCCCTGGTCTTCTCCCCATGCATTGAACTTAAATCCCCATAGCAGAATCCGGGCTTGAGACGCAACTGGTCCCCAATAGACTCAGATTCTCTCTATTCCTTTGGAGTTTTTTTTTTTTTTTTAAAGAAAATGCATCCAAACCAATGGGTCAGCCTTTGTTTTAGCTCATTCGCTCCTTGAAGTGGTCTGACTACTTTGTGAAGAATGCAGGGAAGGAGTGACATCCCAGAGACAGATACCTTTGTCTAGCCTCTAAAGGCAAAAAGCGGATCTGAAGGGCATGCTGTCCGAACAAATTCCAGACTTTGGGCCCCTTTGCACCCACCCTGGAGGACACCAGTCTTAGTCAACGCAAGCCAGCTACCTGCCGCCACAGGTAGAGTCACTGACACACTCTCAGCCTCCCAGCGATCCATCCCTCCTGCCCGCGGACCTGGCCTCCTGATTTCAGATTTTATGCACATCAAAAGTTACTTTTTGCAGTGACAGATTGTCTTTATTCGAAACGTCTTTGTTCAACAAATGAACAGAGTAAGGAGATGAAATCCTTCTAGATACATTTCCAAGACATCGTCAAAACATTTATGACCATTTAGGATGTTTTTATTCTTTTAATTTTTGTTCATTTTTCTACTTCCTGACTTCATAACCCAACATTCTGTCTAAAAGTAAACTTAGGTCTCTAGGAGCACTGCTTTATACAAAGTAAATAACCATGTGGGTCCTTTTGTTTTACCTTTAAAGAAGCACACACTACCATAGCATGATTTTAAATAGAAATGTTTCCCTTGCTGTGGTTTAAAATTTTAAGCCTTTCCCCCACAAATGAAGAGCAAATGGCACCTAGTTGTGTGTGATGGCAAAACACAGCTAACTCTTTTCTTCAGGGTGCAAAAGAAAAAAATATGCATATTCTAGATATAATACCAGGATTTGGGAGTTCTGGAGTCCAAAGCCCAGCAGAGGAGAGAAGGGACATAAATAAAGCAAACTGCCTACTTTTCTTTTCTTTTCTTTTTTTGTCCAAACGGGGTACAATTGGAGATTTGTTTTGGGACAGTTGGAGTAGGGGCAACTGTATAGCTGTCATAACGTTCGCAAGTTTCTGGCACCTGTCTGCGCCTTGGGTCCGGTAGGAAGCCCCAACCATCCCCCTGGAAGAGAGAGGCAGAGTCTGGGGTAGGGTAGGAGGCAGCTGGCAGGGCTGGCCCCCTAGGCGTCTGCAGGCCCAGGCTAGGCGCAGAGGACAGGGTGCAGACCCCGCATTCAGGCTGCCCTCCACGTCTGGCAGACCCGGTTGGGGGTTACATGGCTGTGGCGTGGGCTGACGAATAAGGGTCTATGCCAGTCTTGGTCATGCCCGGGAAGAGGATGTAGGCGACGGGGGGCTGCAGGGTGGAGGCAGACCAGGCGGTACAGTTACAGGGCACCACGTAGCCTGGGTTGGTAGGGGACGGGTGCGTGTGCGTGTGCTGGCTGGGGCAGCTCAGGCTGCCGAAGGCGCCGTTCTGGTAGCCCAGGGTGGACGCGTAGGGCAGCGCGCTGGTGGCCAAGGTGTGGGGCACTTCACCCATCTTCTGAATGGCGCTCGAGCTAAACTGCGCGGGGTCCAGCAGGGAGTAGGGCGCCGAGGCGGGCGGCAAGAAGGCCCGGGCTTTTTCGGGCGCGCTCAGGAGGCCGTCGGAGGCCCCCACGGGCAGGCCGGCCGCCTTGAGCGGGTCCGTGTCGCCCAGGTAGGGCAGGGGGAAGACATACCTGTCCTTCTTGAGCAGATTCTTGGGCTTGCGCCGTGGCCGGTACTTGTAGTCTGGGTGCTCCTTCATGTGCTGGGCACGTAGCCTCTTGGCCTCATCGATGTACGGCCTCTTCTCTGCCTCGGACAGAAGCTTCCATTCGGCGCCTAGGCGTTTGCTGATCTCTGAGTTGTGCATCTTGGGGTTTTCCTGGGCCATCTTGCGTCGCTGGCCTCGGGACCATACCATGAAGGCGTTCATGGGTCGCTTGATGTGGTCTGAAGGTTTGGACATGGTCCCGGAGGCTAGGCGGGTGGGGGTGGGGAGTGCAGGGACTTTTTAGGCGAGCCTCCGCGCGGTTGTCTGTTTGCCTGTCTGTCCGTCCCCGAATCGGCGCTCTGAGCTCCCCTCGCCTCCGCAACGCTGAGGGGAACTCAGAGAGAAGCACTAACCCCGCAAAGTTCAGCTGATCATGCCAGTCTCGGCACCCAGGCAGGCCCCAGGGGGCTGGTTGGGGCAGGAAGGGCGGGGTAGGAGAGGGTGGCCGGCCGGGGGGCTGCTGGCACCAGAGGCTGGGGCCCAGGTACCGGAGTCTCTGGGATTAAGTGGCCAGGTAATTTGCTGGCGAGGGCAGGAAGCTCCTCCTCCCACTCTCCACCTTCGCCTTCTCTGGTTCTCTTCTCTCCTTTTTTCTACGGCCGTGGCTCCCTCCCCCCTCCCGTGGCTTTCCGGGAGCAGCCTTGCCTAGCGCAGCACCTGGCTGAGAATGCGGGGTGTCTGGTGAACGCGAGCCAAAAGCGGCTAAGTTCAAAGCCGAGGTGGGCCGGGACGGCACGCACTCTGACATAAGCGCGGGGCGGTGACTCCCCAACCTGGTCGCCAATCAGCAGCAGAGAAGGCGAGGGGGCGCACCTGCCAACGCGCTGGCGGAGGCAAGAGGGAGCGCGACTGGTGGGGGCGGGGAGAGGTGTGAGGAAGAAACTGAGATGGGGAAGAGAACAGAGCGGTCAGCGCAGGACTGAGGACTTGGATTCCACATTGTTTTTGGCACTGCCAACAAATAAAATTCTTCATGCCTGTGGCCTTTCTGGGTTGGGCAAAGGAGAATTAACTCTTCAAATACAAAGACCCAGGGAGGTGGGCAGCAAGGGGAGCGAGCGGAGAGCGCGTGTTGATAAATAGGACAGCTTCGCCACGAAATGCAAGAACAACACTTTTCCCCCTTGTCAAAGATCTTTGGAAGAGAAAAAGAATATATCATACGCAGGTTAAAAAGTGAAATAAACTTTTCGCGCCATATTCTCCGCAGTCCTTCGGCGGCATTCCCATGGGACGCCCCTGCGGCTCCGCCTCTACCCCTACCCCATGATGCAGTGCCAGGTGGAAGCGCTGGGTCCGGGTCTAGTTCAGCGGTGCGCTCCAAGCCGATGCCGGAAAGCCTCGCGCACCGCAGTGCAGAGATTTCAACCCTGGTTCGTGAGCCTTGAAGAGTACCGCGATCCGCTCTTCACCGTGGAGAGCATGGGTATGGGATTTCCATCACGATTCCTATTTATGTTTAGTTTTTTTTTAAACCTCCAACTTGCCCTCCATATCTGCCCCAACCGCAAGGGCAGCCTGAAGCCTGGCAGGCGCGCCAGGCTGGGGGCTTTCCTGTTGTCCCTTCTGCAGCGACCTTAGAGCGGAGTCTCAGGCTGTACCCGCACCCAAGGTCGGTTTGTCCCTGGGCACTTCTTCCCATCCAGTGAGAACGCAAGACTCGGTTCTTGCGTCAGATGGGCATTCTTCGGGTAAAGAGGACGAAATAACCCGCAGATCCAACCTGCGCGCCTGTTTCCTTTGAATAATTGCCTGCCCAATGTGAAATGCCCTCGGGGGAAATATTTATTAAATGGAAACCATTGTCCCAGGCCCAGCTAGACCTGCGTGTGTTCCAGGCTTATTGGCTTTTGCACCAGCCTCTCTCGGGAAGACCGACCCGAAATGCGCACAGCTCAGCGGGCTTAGAGTGGGTGGGGGTTGGGGGAGAATCAGGCAGAGAACAGGGAGGCAGGGAGTGCTTCTTTAGGGAGTCTTTCTTCAGCGTGTAGTGTATCAAGTTTTAGGCGAAGGCTTTGCTTCTTCCTACAATTAGAAAGACGCGTGGCGTTTCTCACCCTTAGCGCGCTCTTCAGAGAGGTGGCCACTATGCCCATTTTACAGATTAGGAAATTAATACTGAGAAAGGCTAAG
Source organism: Macroglossus sobrinus (assembly GCA_004027375.1). NCBI lineage: Eukaryota > Metazoa > Chordata > Mammalia > Chiroptera > Pteropodidae > Macroglossus > Macroglossus sobrinus. Next base: position 142,216 of record PVKZ01001836.1, on the reverse strand, counting down.
TGATTTGCAAAAAGTGCCTCTAGTGGGAGGCAGTGACGCCAGGTGTATAAGATTTGAAAACCCCTAGTTTTTTTTTCTCCATCCCACGTAGAGCCGCTTTTGCGGATTTGATGGTGCTGCAGCCAAACGCGGAACTCTCGGTAAGACTATTGAAGCCATCGAAACCTGCCTTGCAGGTGAACCGCACTGGAACACTGATTCTCATGCGTGTTCTTGATTCACTTAGGCTCTGATCAGACACCTGGCCTCCTTGAGTGTACATTTCGCGCCAGAGGCGTCACGTCAGCGTGGTTTGCAAGCACGTGCACAGTCTTTACACCTCTCTCAGCCCTGGGTCGATCTCTGTCCTGCTCCCTGCTTCTGTTTTCTCTGAAAGTTTCATTTAGCTTAGGGTACCAGGAAGTAGAGTGCTTTTCAGTCCAGTCCCGGGAGTGTTTCTAAGAGTCGCAGGCAACCTCTATTCAGGTGGAACTATCCTGCGGATTGAGCGGGGCGCACATAGAGGTCCAGGCGACTCGAGTTCCACCGGGAGATTTCGACGACTTGGGGAAGGAGTGACACAAATACTCAGATCTGCAGAGAGGTCCAGCATCGGCAGGAAGCCGCCAAATTTTCACACCGCAATCCTCAAGGGAAGCCGAACTCACACACAGGTTTAGGTTAATGCAAACCAACCTCTTGGGAACTGCTCGAGGAGGAGATCTGGCACAGGGTCTCAGACTCTTTCTCTCTTTCCAACTTCCAGGTTGCCCTGAAGCAACTCCCGGAAGGCGCGTACCCCACTTTAGTTCCTCATATTCTTCCTCCTACTACTACCCACGCTCCTCTCCAAACACGTCGCGATCAGCCCTAGTTATCAGTCCAAGTGTCTGGAGCGGATTAGTTAAGGGCTAGAAATGCCGGGGGTGGCAGTTTGTGGGCAGAGCATAGCTTGACGTCCCAGGGTTCAGGAGCCCCAGGAGGCCTCGGTCAAGCTGCACTGACCCTGGCGGGCTCTGGTATCTGCCCTGCGTTTCTTGGCTTTGAGCCTTGGAACTCCGCGTTACGAGGGAACTCCGGCCCGGCATCTTGGCGGATCCCCTAGGCCAACTGCGCAGCCGCGTAAACCCCTTACACCGTGCTAGGTGGCCACGGGTTTATTCAGGACTGCTTAGAGCTGAACCCCAGAGAGGAGTTACGGTGATCCCAGGGCCTGGCCTGGTGCTGTCTCCAGCCTCTGCCTTCTTTTGTGCTGCGCGTCCCTCTATGCTCTGCCTCCCAACCAGATTTAGGCCACGGGGCAGACGTCCTGGAGAGTTGGCCCCTGAGGAGAATCAGCGGCTTTGGTCACCCCGGAACAAGCCTTAGGACAAAAGTCGCCTAAACGTACCTCCTGCTTTATCCGAAGCTCGGGGCCTCAGTCCAGCAGGCCATTCGCCGGGGCTGGAGACGTCCCTGGCACATGGCCTTTCCGCTTTTCCGTTCGCCTAGAGAATCCGCGGACCGCCGCAGTACGCGCGTCTTTACGCAGAGTAGTTCCCGAAGCACGCAGCGTGCCCGCCTAAACCTAATATCCAGACCCCTGAGCAACAGGGATTCGTAGACCGTCGCGGTTCCTGTAGACGTGAAAGAAAGGTCACGACCTCGGAGGTCAGGAGCCTATCCACGTCTAACCTGTGCCCTATGCCCCAGCAAGGTCCAAGATGGCGTGTTCCTCTCTGTGGCTCCCGCCCTTTGTGAGAAGGCTTTCCACTCTCCTTCCGCCTAACTCCTATGCGTACCTCAGGTCTCTTTCAAGGCTTCACCTCCTCGGCGAAACCTTCTTTTATTCCAGGGCTGGGCTAAGACCGTCTTTTGTGCGGTCACTCGCACCCCCTTTCCATCTCATGCCCTCTTCCCCAGCCTGGTGGGGAGCTCTGTCGCATCCCATACAGCCGCCAGACTTCGAGCTTCTCGAAGGCGTTGGCTACGTATTGTCATCTCTGAGTGCCCAGTGTCAGTACAACTCCGAGCACAGAGAAGACGCTCGATAGTTTCCTTCTGTCCAGGCTTGAACTTTTCCCACAGGCCTTTCTCCGCTTTGCAGCTGTGGGGACAGAACCCTAGACGCAGCCTGGTGAGCTAAGCGCGGGATTCCGGCATTTCCAGGTCCTCACCTATCTGCCTGGACTCAACGCTCTGCCGGCCCTTCAGCCAACACCCGCTCTTCTCTAGTGCATAGACGCTCTCTCCTCCGAAGCCTCTGGAACTCAGTGACAGCGAAGCGCCAAGGGGAGAAGGTGCGCAGACTACGGCTTTGAGAAGTGGTTGTGGGTGTAGAGGGGGAAGAAGGGACCTTGCCACGAGACTCGCACCCAGTGGATTTTTGGAAGAAATCAGGAGGGGTGCCTGCGTCCTGATGGGCCGGGGTGCTGGGCGCTTGCGAGACGACAGTCCAGTCCAGTCGGCTCGCGGCGGCCCCTCCGGGATTCGGAAAAAAAGCTGAGCGAAGTTCCAGGTGCCTGTTTCAGGGGCCTCCGCACAGCCTCAGCTCCAGCTCCAGCTCTCTGCGGGGAGTGTGAGCGCGTGGCACACTGAGATGTTCAACTGCTGGAGCGTTAGTTAATCCGGCCCGCTTCTGAGCGGTTTACAACCCAGGAATCAACATTGAGAATGATAAAATGATCTTGGGAAATAACGCACTTTGGTCAAATCATGAAGTTTTAATTTTTTTTCTTACCAAAAATATCTTAATATTTAGCAACTTTGCTTTTCCCTTTCCCCCGTTTTCTATTTTCAAATTCAGAGACCTCGTATATCCCATCTCTCTAGTATGCCCCAAAGGACCCAGGGTTCTGATCCTATTAAGACATTTCCTGGTAATTGCTCTAAGGTCTTCCCTCTAGAACCCAGCGTTTTGAACGTTTTGAAATTTTGTAAAACTCACAGGGCCCTCACACAGATCACACAAGAGGGCTCGGTTTCCACCAAGAAAACAATAAGAAACAGAACAAAACCCAGCCCTAGGACAAACGCCTGGAGCGCCTGAAACGGAATGCGTTTGCCTACGCAGAGCTGGCAGAGCTGCTTGGTTGGGCTGAAGAACACTTCTGTTTCAACAACAGGAGAGCGCACAGGTAAGGAGACTTTTAGATACTTCAAACCGTCTTAACTTGAGTAGCTGGGGTCTGTTTGAAGCAGTGATCACGTGATCACCGAGAGCTGCAAGTTAATAGATGCTTGCATAACACCTGCACAGACCTCTCGGAAAATGGAAGGGATGGAGCAGAGCAGGGCTTTGAAATCTATCTATTCATTCATCAATTGTGTGGCTTTTTATTGAGCATTTACTGTGTGCCAGGGGCCTTGATAGGTGCTGGCCTACAGCAGTGAACAAGACCTGCAAAGGTCCTCCTTCCATGGTGCCCAATGGGAGGATAGACAAAAAAAAAAAAAAAAAAAAAAAAAAAAAAAAAAAAAAAAAAAAAAAAAAAAAGAGAGAGAGAGAGAGAGAGAGAGAGAGAGAGAGAGAGAGAGAGAGAGGGAGCGAGCGAGAAGCATCCTGTGGTGATTCCTGGCTCTACCACCAAGTAGTTGCATCACTTCTGGCAAGGTACTTAGTCTGTCTGTGTTCTAGTTTCTTCGTAATGGTCATAATGGATTAGTATCAAAACTAATAAGTTACTATGAGGAACGCCCTTAGACAATGCTTGGTATGTGAAACTGCTCAATAAATGGTCAGATTATATTATGTTATCATTAAATTAGGAGTTAATTTCTGTTAGTGATAAGTGGTCAAAAGAGAATCGGGATGATGAGACAGGGACCGAAGTAAGGAGGGAGTCTACTTTACATTGGGTGGTCAGGGACCTGAACACAGTGAAGAGACAGCCTTATGACGCAAGGGTCGGAGGTAAAGTAGGAGAAGCTGCTGGAAATGCTACCACCTGGAGAAGAGACCAACAGAAGGATCCTGAAAGACTTAAGGAGCCAGTGTGGCTGAAACCTTGCCATAACCCTAGGGAGAGTATAAGGAAAAGGCTGGATGAGTTTGGCAGGGCTCAGCTCATCTAGGGCCTCATAGATTCCGTAAGGAGTTTAGCTTTTATTCACGTGCACTGGGAAGTCATTGGAATGAGACACACCAGAATTATTTAACAACAATCTCAACAACCACATACAAAAAATATTGGTTATCAGACACTTTACTTGTGGAAGATTTTCATCTCTAATTATGGGCCAGAAACTTTTAAATGGACAGATTTTTATTGGCCCTGGTGTCAGCTGCTTAAAGAATAAGTCCACCCCTACTGAATACTTTGGACTCCTCTCTCCTCTACCTTCAGGAAGTGAAGAAGTAAAATAAGAGATGGTCATAGCTTTTTACATTCTGAAAACATGTCCCTTTTTATTCAGTAGATATTAGCAGCCTGATGGGTCTCTGACATACTCTTACCACTTCCTACCAAGTAGAGCACCAGGCCTCTAAGTTGGCACTTGCTGGAGAAGCTTAGTCCATATATAGGCATCTTGAATATCTTCACCTAGAAATACACGAGTAAATGAGGTTTCCTATGCTTAAAAATTCCCAGTAGTTATGATAACAAGAAAGACAGATTTTGTTTCTAAGAATAAAAGCCAAAAGAATGTCAACATTGTATGCCTCTGCCTTGGGTTTTATTGTGTTCAGGTTTTTTACATGCATTAGGACTCCCCCACCCCCATTCTTCTAATGTAAGAATCCTTGGTCAGCTTTTATCATAAATAATACTCTTTAAAGCTTTGTGTTTGCTAATACAATCGGCCAAGTTATTGGAGCATACATTCTCTTGCCAATTTTATCACAAATTATACACTGCAGAGGATAAAACCAAACTCTGGCAACAAGCCCCAATCAAGGATCAGGACAACACTTTCTTTTTGTGGCACCTACCTCTGCCCAGAACCTAAATAGCAGGAAATATTAGGTCACTCAGCAGTTACAAAAGGTGCTACATTAAGTATACTTATTTTCATGTACCTGGAATTTCTTTAAAGCATTATATTTACATGTTCTGAAGACCTACAACCCTTAACATTTTAAGGTGAAAGTCATTGAAATATTTGTTGAATGAGATGATAGTTAAGTAGAAAAAGCTATAAAAATGGAGTTCAAGGCCTAGGGTTTCTAATTACCATGAAACCTAGGGCAAATTACTTAGTTTATCTTGTGTAACAAATTACTCCAAAATTTAGTGACTTAAAATAAGAAACTTTTATTATCTCATATGGTTCCTGAGGGTCAAGAATCCAGGAGCAGAAGAGCTGTGCAGGCAGCAAAACACTATCCCTCTAAGTTAACCCTCACTGATGCTATTTCTCCCTGACACAATCATAGCTAGTTCTTGGCAGAATTGTGTAGAGAACCCTATTTTATTTTCAGTTCTACCACTTCCTTCTGCTAGAACACATTTGTCCCTGCTGGGGCTGGCTCTTGCTCTTTTTCCACTTTCTTTAACACCATCCTGTCCTTCATCATTGTTATCCCTAAACTGTGTCCTGTTAACTTCCGTCAGTCAAATCCAAGCTAAGATGCATCCCAGATAAGATGCTAACTAATTATTGAGATGCTAATAAAAGATTTGAGAAGCTGGGTTTTAGAAGAGGACTACTAAAGACCCATGTCAGTTTGACCATGATGGGGAAATTATAGGCAGTTTTGCCAATATTATTGAGCAGGGAGCCTGTTGCAGCACCCCTGAAATGATATCATTTTACTCTCTGTTTGCTCTTTAGCTAGTCCTGATTTTGATATCTACAATTATATAAAATGTAATAACAGGGGAAAGGATAGCCTCTTTAATAAATGGCATTGGGAAAACTGGACAGCCACATGAAAAAGAATGAAATTTGACTACTGTCTTGCATCAAAATGAAAATTATCTCAAAAAGGATTAAAAACTTGATTGTAAGACCTGAAAATAAAACTCCCAGAAGTAAACATAGGAGATATTCTCCTTTACATAGATTTTGTTTATAATTTTTTGACTGACACCAAAAGCAGAAGCAACAAAATAAAAAAATAAATAAGGAGGGCGTTTACATCATACTAAGAAACTTCTGCACAGTGAAAGAAAGCATCAACAAAATGAAAACCCATTGAATGGGAGAAAATCTTTGCAAATCACATATCTCAGAAGGGGCTAATATCTAAAATATATAAAGAATGCATACAATTCGACAGCAAAAAATAAACAATCTGATTAAAAAGTGGGCAGAAGATCTGAATAGACATTTTTCCAAAGAAGATGTACATATGACCAATGGGTACATGAAAAGATGCTCAACATTATTAATTATCAAGGAAATGAAAATCAAAACCACAGTGAAATGTCACTAACACCTGTTAGAACGGCTATTATAAAGAAATAACAACTTTTGGTGAGAATGTGGAGAAAAGGGAACCCTTGTGCGCTGTTTGTGGGAATGTAAATTGGTGCAGCCAATATCAAAAACAGTATAGGGATTCCTCAGAAAGTTAAAAGTAGAACTGCCATATGATCAAGCAATTCCACTTCTGGATATTTATCTGAAGAAATAACTTGAAAAGATATCTATCTATCTATCTATCTATCTATCTATCTATCTATCTATCTATCTATCTATATCACCCCCATGTTCATTGCAGCATTGTTTATAGTAGCCAAGATGCGGAAGCAACCTAACTGTCCATAGATAGATGAATGAGTAAAGAAATTGTGATGCACACACATACACACAATGAACTATTGTTTAGCCATAAAAAAGAATGTAATCTTTTGCAACAACATAGATGGACCTTGAGGGCATTATACTAAGTCAGACAGAGAAAGACAAGTACCATATGATCTCTCTAATGTGGAATCGAAGAAACAAAAGAAAACAAAAACCAAATGTAGACAACAGATTGGTGCTAGAAGGATCGAAAGGTAAAAATTTAAAAAATAAACAAAACCCTCCTAGTTAAAGAAAAAGAGTGAAATAAAGGGAAAAAAGGAAAGGTGAAAATATTTGTAAGTAAAAATCTAATTAGCAATCAATTGATGAAGAGTCAGTGAATTGACAGAATATGCTGATCGATTTGACCTTTTTTTGTCATTTAAATTTTATTTTTATTGAAATAATACATTCATACAGTTTAAAAAGTCAATAGTACTAAAGCCTGGAAAATCTCCTACTCCAGGACATTCCTGCTCTTCACTATCCCCCAAAGCGCTTCTCTCCAGAGATAATAATTTTCCATTCTTTCAGAATCTCTTCACATTTTATTTCTGAAGAATGTGCAGACTGTTATCTATTGGCTCAATAGGTGAGGAGTTAGTTCTCTGACTCTTCCCCCAACTCCTCTGCTTCCTCTCTGCCACCATCCCAGTGTAGTTCTAATATATATATATATATATATATATATATACACACACACATACATATATATGTATATATATTTCTAATATATATATATTTATACATATATATGTAGTTCTAATATATATATATATTTATACATATATATATATATATATGTATATGTATAAATTAGCAGGGTTTACATTATACCTGTGCAAATATTCACAGTTGAGCATTGTGGTGTATTACTTGGTTTGCTTTGTAACCGTCACTTATTCTCCCCAACCTTCCCATAGCCTCTCCCGATTTCCCACAAGGTCAGCCATGTCAGATAGTCTCCTATTCTTGTCTCATTCTTGGAGACTTACTTTCTGGAGGTTCTTTCCTTCTGGGTTGACTTTCCTGTTTTCTGTTTCTCACATCTTCCCCTTTCTTATTTACTCCCAAGTTTCATTGGAGTGTAACTTCCAGTATTTTTATTAGGTCGAAGAGATGGCATGACAATGGCAGTCCTCAATGTGAGTCTCTTTAAGTCCCACTGCTCCAATATGGAATGGTTGCTTCTCCGCCTGGGCTCTCCCTTTATCTTTCCCCAGAATATTCCCTTCACTTTTCCCATGTTAGAGCTCTAGGTTTTGTGCCCTGTCATCTCCTCGGAGGTTTTATCTTTCATGTTTTTGAGTTACAAGTATGTCTTGTCCTAATTTTTGCTCCTCTCCTTGGCTCTGGTTCCCTACCTTTAACTTTCTGGACCCCTCTGTCTTACCTCTTGGCATTTTTCTCTCTTGCCTTTCAGGGACCAACACTCTCAGTTCTTCCCTCTAAGAAGTAGCACATATTTTCCTATTCATATTAGAATATGCCCTAAAAACATATAAAAAAACAGTTATATCTGGACCAGCCCTGACTTAGAGCTCTGGAAAAACCATCACCTCTGATTCTCCTGTGAATTAGTGGCAAAAGGGAAAGTTCAGTCATGACTCAAACCTGGCAAAGTCTCCTCAGCCTAGGTGTTGAGGACCCCACAGGACTTGATGGACGTGTTGGGCAGAAGAGAGTATCTGCCCTTTCAGGTCATTGTCCACAGAGATTTCAGTTGTATCAGTGAGGCAAGACATAGATTTAGAAAGTAAATTGAAAGCAGGCAATTGCATCAGATAGCAGCCTACAATTATTTAATCTCTCTTTTTTTCATACCATGTTCTAGGTACTACGTAAAAACTCTTTACATGCATTATTTTATTTAATACTCAATAAACCTCAGTGGAGAAATCTGTTATTATCCTCATTTTGAAGATAAGGAAATTGAGGTCCCCAAAAGTTATATAGAACTTGCTCCAAGTCAAAGAGCTAGTAAGCGGTGGACCTAGGATTTAAACTTAAGTTTTGTCTGACTCCAGAGCTTTTATCTTGCTATCTCCACTCCCCTCAGTAGAAGCTGGTGTGGACTTGGATGGATCCTAAGCATGTTACAAGACAGAGGAGAACAGCACGGATCCTTGAGGGCTATACCTTAATTGAAGTCTCCTTGGGCAAGGGCCTTGACCCTCTTCCTTCATGAAAGGATAGGAAAGATTGTATAGGCTGAGGGGAAGGAAGGAGGCATTTCAGGTGGGGGAGGTATGTGAATTGGAGCAGGTATAGAGATGGGATGAAGGATTCAATATGAACTAGGAAAAGGTGAAAGGTAAAGTGGATCAGATATTTATGGCATTGGGTACCAGAATGAGGGGCTGGCAATCTGTTAGACGGGATACCAAAACAGTTTGTTGTGGAGAATGGGAGTGAGAGATTAAAAATGGGATGGCATGAAGTTCAGTGTGAAAGTGTTGTATAGATGGATGGAAATGGGAAGAAAGTGGAAATTGCCTTGTACTTCTTTACTGTTCCTATTTATTCTGGGTAAGCATTTATAATGTCTCTGTTAATGCAACATTTATTTTAATAAATTCCCTTAAATTCTTACTTATATCAGAAGGCAGAATATCCAATTTGCTGATGAGGACTTATTTTGGTCTGTTATTGTGATTTTAACCAAATATATCTTGCAGCAGTTCTTTGCTAAAAATATCTTTAGGTTTGTACTTACTATGTTGGAGTGGATTGATCCCCTTATCAACCTATGTTCAAGAACTACATTCAGTAGGATAATTTTAGCAATGATTAGTCTTCACTATAAACCAGGGCAGTTTATTTATAATCCTTGGATTATCATTTAAAAGATAACTCAATCCTTGTATTTCACAGTGCCTATTACACACTGAGATTCTTTTTGCTTATTAATCTCCACAATAGACGCAAGATTATGAGAGGAAAAAAATCACCTTGGAATAGCATGGCAAGGGTCACATATGTACATGCGCGTCGTAGAGCTAGGCTTGGTACATATGTCTCTCTGATCCTATTCTACCAGACTGCCTCACTGAAGTGCTTTTTAAAAGATGACTAAACATAAGGCATAGTCATTGGACATATGAAGGTGAGCTTGAGCTGAGTAACTAGGTCAGATAAAGTTCTTTTGTGGTCCTGGTTGGCGGCACAGAACTCCCTACTCATTTGTGAGCCATCATATTATAATTCTCTGACTTGTGACAGACAATGCTGACTGCCCAGCTAATAGTCATTTTTCCTACTTTTTTTTGTTACTTTGACCTTGATTTTTTCCCCAATATCTGATGCCAGGGATTACTTGATTAAATCAATAACGAACTCTCCATATGCTTGCCAGTGATTGGTTTAAAGGTGGGCATATGACCAGTCTGGCTAATGAACAGAAGTCTGCTCTGGGGTGGGGTTGTGGGAGAAGTTTCCTTGCTTCAAAAGAGTTGCACAGGAGGAAATGATTCTATTTTCTCATTTTAGAATGTTGTCTGTACGTCATAACTTTACCAATGGAACTAGGGCGGCCTCCTTGGGACCATGAAGGAGATGACTGAAGAGAACCTGTTAGTAAGATGAGGCTTGAGAGTGGTAAAAGAGGGGAAAATCTAGTTCCTTGATGAGTTTGTGGAGTTGCTGAATAACCAACTTTGGAACCCAACTTTGGAACTTCTTAATATGTGAGAGAATTCATTTTCTTTATTGTTTAACTCCTTTCTGATTAGATTTTCTGTTGTTGAAGTCGAAAACTTCCTATGCGATAGGAAAACAAAGCCTCTCTTCTTTACCAGCTCAAGTTTTGTATAGAATTGGACTTAAATAAATTTATGCAACCACAGCTAAGCTTTTACATGTAGAGGCTGAAATTCTTTTGGTATGTACATCTGAATCTTCATTTTATGGATTTTCTGTTAATCTATACTCTATTTCACATACTTTAACGTAGTAAAATTGTGATTATTTTCACCAACTAGTTTATTTGCATTGACATCTGTTTGCTGTATAAGTAACCCCTCAGTTTCGCAATCCAGGAAGAATAGGCATGAGCTGGGCTGAGTTACTCTCTGTAATGATCTTGGAAGAGCATATACTGCTCTCCCTTTACAGCTGCTCCACCTCCCACCCTCACTGTAGTTTCTCAGGTCCTATCCTGAATCTTATAATTGTGCTGATTTTGCCAGTCCTGTTGCAGCTGCTTGGCTTCTTAGCAGTCCTTCTATTCATTCATCTATTGTTCTGAGAGTGCTCCCTTCAGAGGGGCTGAACTAAAGAGCCATCAGACTCTAGCCATTTCCCCTGTGAGGTCTCTCTTAGGATCCTTCCATGTCCAAACTTGGATGCTTCTTTCCTTTGGATCCATGTCTTCCCTGCACCTCCAGTCCTTAATGCCTTGCCTCCTTTTCCCTGCTCCCACAAATTACTAAAAGTAAACTAGCAAAGGCAGCCCTGCTCTTCTAATTGTAAATGCACGACCTTTGCTCAGCTCTGCTTTCCCTTCACCATTTAAAACAGTTGGCGCTGCTGTCTGTTATCTAAACTTTTCTGCCCCAAAGGCACTGACCTCAATTGTTTGCCTCTTACCTTTTCAGCTTCTCTCTGGGAGAGCCCAGTCATGTACTGAAAACATAACAATTGAGTTCAGATGAGCTTCTAGAACAGTCTGGTTAATCTCGTACCCAGGACACTTCAAGGTCTTGTGTCTGCTGCATGGATTCAGATCTGTTCTCTGTTCTGATCTCTTCCCCAAGGTCCAGTCTTGCTTTTGTGCTTAGTGGGCATTTCCACGTGGGAGTCTGGATATTGCTTCTGATTCCTTCTGTCCAAAGCAGAAGTTATCTTTCTTCCATGCTAGCTCCTCACTCTTCTTCCTTGTTTATTTCTGCCTGTAGTGGCATTATTCATTGGAGCTGGAAATATATATACATTGGGGTTTTCATGGACTCTTGTTTTTCCTTCTTCTGTCGTATGTCACCAACCACAACCCTTGTCTAATCTTTCTTCTTAATACATTCCCATTCATCTTTCCTTTTCTTTTCCTATCTTTAGCTTTTGTCACTGCACACCTGAACTGACAAGGACTTCCTTTGCTTCTAATTAATGCACACAATAACATTTCTATTTTAAAACCAAACTTAACATTCCACATGTCATGTCTATATTAAGATGCCCTTCATAATATGAATGAGGTATTCATTATTCTTCTGGCTCACAGGAAAGCATCCATATCCAAGTGGTTTTTCCCAGTTCCTCTTTGGTTAAGGGGAGCCTTTCCCTTCTGTCCACCTACCACCCCAAGGTTTTGAGACTGTTAGATGGTGAATTTTATGTAAATGGGGGGTCAAGACTGAAACTTAGTGAAGAGGTCAGAACAGTTAGGGCATGGAGGACCTAGCGGTGTCATCAGGTTGGCGACACTGAGCAGGTTTCAGCTCAGTCTCAGCTCCCTGGTCTTCTAAGATGCAAAGGCTCCACCATCACCCTTGCAATAGAATTGAATTTCCCTTTCCCATGTGTCTCAGTTGGCCTATGCTTTCTCCTCTTCACCTTTTCTCTGCTGGGCCAAACTTTGATTCGGATAGTAGAAAAACCTCTCTGGGCAAATAAGCACCCAATTCTTTGACTTTTGCTTTGAGGCACTTGGTCTTTATAGTTGTGTCCTAAGTGATCAACTCACAACTATAGGAGTGGCTGGGGGAGAGGAAGAGACCCTCAAGACAACTGTGAGAGAGGAGAGGAAAGGGGAACATGCTGAAACACAAGGTCAGTTACTAAAAGAAATAACCTTGCCACCTTTATATGATCTCTCTGTCATTAAATTTCAAAAGTTTACCTGAGCTTCAGTTTCCTAAACTATAAAGCAGAAATAATAATGCCTTCTCCTCAGGGTGACATAAGGATCAGAAATGAAATACCATTAAACTACAGCATTGGCTTGGAACAAAATAGGAGCGTAATAAAGTGTTACCACTTCTCCATTATTTCTCTCCCTTACCATGGCTCCAAAAAGCCTCACTCTCACTCTGAAGTCACACATTACATCTGCTCCATTTCATTGTCAAGACCTGAATCACATCATAAACCTGGCTGTCAAGGAGGCTGGGAATTGCAGTCTTTGTTTTGGGTAGATATGTGCTGTCCCAAGTATTCTGTTACTATGGAAGAAGAGAGAATGCTGAGGGACAACCAGGGGTCTCGGCTATATCATTTTGGCTTTTCTTTCATTGCTGTTCCTTTCCTCTTTTTCTTTAGGCAGATAATTTTTAACCAATTTATAAGAATACTTCACATGAATCAAGAAACACATATCTCACCCTCTTGTGTCTTGCTGGCAAAACTCACCTTTTATTCTTGAGGCTAAAAATGGCAGATAAACTCATTCATAGTCTCCTTTGCATTTAAGAGTGAGCATGTAACCCAGTTGTAGACAATAAAACAATTAGATATTACATATGGGGAGTCTGCTGGGGACTTTGAGGAATGATTTTCCTCTGTAAGGTAAAGAACCCGCACTAGACACCTCTAGTGCACCACTTCAGAATCCTCTCAGTCCCTCTGCTGGAGCGACCAGCTCTGTGCAAGCAAGTTCCTTTCTGTGCAGGTGCAGCCTGAGGATGCCCAGGCAGTGTAGTTCTCACTTCTTGTTCTGGGGCTCCTCTGACACGTAACCTGGAAATCCAAGGGAACCTGGCTTCTGCCTTCATACGAGTATAACCTGGAGGTATAAGGGAACTTAATGCCTCTGAAGCAAATCTTAACTACTCAGAGGTTACAGGTGATAGACTGTGTCTCTTTTGTCTCCTGAGTAGGCGATTATGCGATACATTTCATAAGGCCTCTCAGAAAGTCTCAGTAGGTTTGAGTACCAGTTTCCTACAATGGTGGGCACATCAATAATGCATCCTGCATTGGCTTTCCCTATATTTCTGTTTCATTGCCCATAACCTAAACTCCTATTTTTTATTAGAGAATCACATTCCCTAACCACCTTCCTGCACACAAGTTTTTGCATCAGGCTCTTCATTCAGAAAAGCCTAGACTAAGAGTACTTTTTGAAAAGGATTGCCATCCTTTCCTATCTCCTTCTCCCCCACCTTCCCTCCCTGTCTCACTTTTTTTTTCTTTCTTTTGTTCTGTGAGGATGACGTGTGTGGAGCAACAGCAACCACCTTGTGACTATAAGGAGAAAGTCAAGAGAATTGCTGAGAATCTGACCTAGAGTCTTCATATTAGTGAGCCACTGAATAAATCCTGGAAATATCTACCTCAGGTATTTCTGTTATGTAAAAAAAGTAAACTACAATTGTTTAAACTACTTTTAGTTGACTATTGTGGAACTTGCAGCTGAAAGTATTTTAATAACATAGAATTCAGAAATTCATTTTATTGTAGATAAACATATAATACTACCACACATATTTTTTCACTAATTTTTCAAATATATGTTAGGGAACTACAATTCATTTTTTAAAATGTGGTTGGCACTATCACTTGCTTGCCCCAAACCCTAATCATGTCTTTTTCACTATGGTATCTCTCCTTTCCCCTGCAGCCAAGTGCCTGGGGGAAGCCAACCTCACTCCTAGTTCCAAGAGTGAACCTGATCTGTTTCAGTTTAATCCTACGCTCTGCTCATGATTCGTCTAGGAATGGGCATGTGTACATATTTAGGCCAATGAATCTTGAGGAGAAATTTTCCAGGATGCTTCTGGGGACAATTTTCTTTCAGCAAGAGATAACTACGGGAAGAGATAGACTTTCTTACCTTTTTGATGTGTGTCTGATGTGACAGCTGGAGTGCCACAGCTGTTGTGCTGCTATTAGTCTGAAAACAAAACTTACAGTGAGATTGCAGAGTGGTGGGATGAGAAAACCCTGAGTCCATGATGGTGATGCCGATCTGGTGAATTAGCCTTCTTGAAGTCCTTCCTCTAGATTTTTTTGTTCTATAATATATATATATATATATATATATATATATATATATATATATATATATATATATATATATCCATATTGTTAAAGCCAGATCAAGCCTGGATTTCTGTGTCTTGACATTGAAAGAGATTATATTTTTCTAATCTTTAAAAGTATGCATGTCATTGGTTAGGAAATGATAGCAGGTAGTAGTAGCTGTTTTTACTTTTAATATACTTGGCTAAACAAAGAGTTACTAACAAGTTAAGTATGGCTATGAATTTTTGTGTGTGAGATTTTTTTTGTATTTTGCAATTATACTGTTTCACATGTGGGAACCACTGCTCTGAAGCACATTGAGAGCTCAGTTGAGAGTTTCAAGAGTTTCATGTTAGGTTGCAAGATGATGAGAATGAAGGAGAAAAGGACATAGATGATGTGAAAGTGAAGAAGAGTCCAATGAGGATTCTTAATGCAAATTTGAAACATAATTTGTATAAAGACCGCATATTTTAGATAAGTTAATTATCCAAAAATAATGATACAGCTATGATGCCTATTTTAAGGCATCTATGATGGTCCAACTGCCTCAGGATTGGTTCTGGTGTGCTATCCTGAGCAAATTCATTCTCTCTGGCTTGAGGGCAAGAGCCAGCTTTTATGAGTAACTAGAGACTTCTGAAAAATATCCAGAAATATTATTAAGAGGAAAGTTACAAAGTTAATTGCTCCTGTTTTAGGCACATAATTTTAGATTTATTAAAAAATAATATTTTGAAAGTTTTCTATGATTTTGCTACCTAATAAATGCCAGTTACAAGTTATAAAATCATACATTTTTTTCCTGGTAAAAAATTTATCTAATATGTGAGATATGTCTTTTGAAATCATAGGATAAGAAGCTGCTGGATTCAAGGTGTCAAAGTTTCACAAGCCATATCTATTGATGGTGCTAAAGTACTTCATATATGAATGATATTTGATTATAAGACAATGGGATTGATTTATAAGTATGGTTGACGAAATCTGTCTTATTTCTCTATAGTAATATTTAAAAGACAAGAAGTAGAACATGGTAACTTTGGAATCAAACTAGTTTCAATCTCTCAAGCTTAGTCTAGTCACTTAACTTATATGAGCCTCAGATTCTTTAACTACAAAATGTAGACAATAAAAGTTCCAATCTGAGTAAATTGTATTCAATATGATGGGTTGAGAAAATGCTAAACTCTTCCACTCATACACCAAATCACCAAGATGATAATCAAAGGAAGTCAATAGCTAAGCTTTAAAATGATGAAAGAGACTATCTATGTACTGGAAATAGAGAGTCTTTATTAATGGAGGAAACCAGAACAGGGACCTGATCAGTAAGCAGAGGCCACCATACTGATGCTAAGGGCCCAGGTACATCTCTGTGGGTCCAAAGTGGCTGCCACTGTCCTAAGACTGCCCTACTAAGAGAGGACAAATTATATGAATAACTCACAAATAAACTGACCTGTAACTCGGGAAGGTCACCATAAAAAAAAGAGACAATGTGACAGATTATATTGTTAATTGTCCATAAAAAATATCTCCCATTGTACATTCTCTTCTTATAATGTAACTTTGACATACCTCCCATTGAGAGGTGGAATTTGGACAGGTTTATGGCCATGGCAGTAGTGGTTACAGGACTTCTAAGGATAAGTTATAAAAGATAATACAGCTTCCACATGGGTCTTTCAGATGCTGACTCTTAAAACTAAACTACTCCATGAGGAAACCCAAGTACTCCTTGTTGAGGCCCACATGAAGAGAAACCAAGACCCCTGATTCCAGCCCAGGCTGAGCTCCCAGCTGACAGCAAACACCAACTGGTCAGTTACGCGAGTCTATCTAATCTATCTACTTATAACTATTGAAAAAAAAAGAACCATCAATTTATGATTGGAATAGCACATTGAACTAGATGAAGAGTAAATCAGTGAGCCAAAAAGTAGAGCTGAGAAGTTCTTCCATAATGTTTTACAAAAGAACAAGCAATGAAAAATGTGTAATAATAATAAAGGGAATGGTACCGTCCTAGCTTACCTGAGGTGGAAAAGCCGACAGAAGGACAGCAACAGCCATTACCCATAGATGAGTATTCCACAGGCATTCCATAGGCCAGATCACAAGATTTTGTGGAAAATACATAAGTAACTTGAGCTTTTCTTTTGACTACTATGTCAGTGTGCTCCAGAGCACATGGTTTTAGCAAAAATCTACCAAGGACATAAAAATTAAAGCGAGTCTCACTTTTTTTTACAAAATGTGTTTTCTTTTAGAAAACCAGAGAAACTTTGTTCTCTGGCAATCTATATATGTTTGGTCTTTCTCTTATTCAAGTAAATTTCAGCTGTGCTTTAAACAAAACTAAGTGTTTATTATTTGACAAAATTATGAAAAAAAGTAAACAAAAAATGGAAAATGGAGATAGATAAGGAAATTAAAACATTCTAATAAGAGTTCCAGGAAGGGAGAAAGAGGGAGAGAGAGTTCATTCCAGGAAGAGAAAACAAAGAGAATGGAAGAAAGATAGTATTTTAAAAAATAATAATTGAACATTTTTCAACACCTGAGATGGTCATAAGTTTTAATATTTATGGAGCCCATCAATTGCAGAACAGAATAAATAAAAATAAACTCATGCTTAGTGACATTTATGAAAATTCAGAACATTGAGAAAAACCAGAACATTGAGAAAAACCAGAAAATTTAAAAAGGTAACAAATACAAAGAGCATACTTACTACAATCTGAATGACATCAGACTTCTATTTAACAACACCAAATTCAGGAATAAAATAGAGGAGCATCTTTGAAGCACTAATGAAAAATACTTTTGATACCCAGTCCTTATTTTTATACCCAACCCAGCTATAATTTAGGTGTGCGTGTTCAGTAAGTAAATTTTCAGGCAATAAGGGCTCAGAAATTTTACTGCCACAGATCCTCAACAAAAGAACTCCTAAAAGAAGTACTTCAAAAAGAAGATAATTAAATAAGATAATGCATAGTAAACATTTAGATGATGCTAAATCTGCCTTTAAAGAGCTACAGAAATGTAGATCCTAATATTTTAGCCCATTGTATCAGCTCCAGCAATTCACCTTCTTGTTATGTCTGAAAAATAAATTTCTTTTTATTTAGGCCATTATTGATTGGATTTACTGCTACTTTACTCAATATATTCCTAAGTGACTTACTTTTAATTTTACTATTTATAAAGTATGAGCTATTGTTGGGAGCCATTCTTGCAGAATGCCCTACAGCTGAATGTCCTACAGCTGGAGGCCCTACAGACTGGGTTAAAGTTGGCTTGGTGGAAAATGGGGTGAGAGAAGTTATGTAAATGTCAAGCAATTGTTTACAGGTATGTAGGTTTTGTTTTTCATGCATTGTCAAGGGTATAAATATGCAGTGTTAAATAAACTCGGGGCCACAGTATTCAGTGTGAGCCCTCCTGACTCTATCTCTCTCTATCTTTGTCTCTCTCTGTCTCTCTTTTTCTATCTTTCTCAATCCTCACTCCCCATCTCGGGAACTGTTCGATCTTAGGTAGCGGGCTCCAGCAAGCTATTAGAATTAAATTAGAGATTAGGTTAAAATTTTCTAGTACCAAATACATTCTCCAGTAAATATTAAACCTCTTCTTAATCCTCCAGATTGTAAGCCTAAGAGACCATACTATCTCTATTATATTTGAATTCTCATTGCATTAGCTGTTCAGTCCTGCTCTCTGGATATTTACTGAATGCCAATTTAGGGGATAGGTACTTTGATAATTGCTAACTCATAGTAGGATATCAACAAATATATGTCGAATGGATAGATGAATAAAAGCTGCAGAAAGATCAATAGGAATTAATACTGATTGTTGCCTTAAATGTTGTCAAATCAATCATTTACCTTTTCTGTTTTTCCCTACTGTGCTTCTGCAATGTTCAAAAAGGTGCTTCTTACCATCTTTTGCCATCTTCCTAGCTTCTTTGACTCTTAACCTTCAATATATAATTTTTAATTCAATCTGAAGAGAGCTGTAAGTGGAAGGAAAGAGTGACTTTATTATCCTCTCTCTACTGACCCAGATTTTGTCAATTTAAACTTATTTCAAGAGTTGTGAACCTGTCAAATTTTCAAACTAATAACCAAAGACAGCAGAATGGAAGAGGTTTTTTGTTGAAATAATTCATACGTAAGGACACAAAATGTTATGAGTGTTAGTCTTTGGAAAAAAGTGTCAAGAAAAAAGAAAAGGAAAGGACTAAGGCTGAAGACATATAAAAATACCAAGAACATTATATACCAAGAAATGTCAAAAGAGATCTATACCCATAAAATAGAAATTTATGGGGGAGTGGATGAGGTTATTAAAAAAGGGTGAGGCTGCAGGAAATAGAATAATTTGGTCAAGAAGAAAAGTCTTAGAGATTATTTCACATTAAAAACATCTGGATATAAAAACAGAACTAGCATCAGAAAAATATCATGTGTCTAAAGCAAGGGTATGGAAAACAGAAAACATATCAACACTCAGTCTGTGACTGACGTATAGCAGATTTGGTAAACTGGCTGCCCAATAATATGGAAACAAAATTAGAGTTTATTGAGAAGGAAACAGGAAGATCAGAAATTTATAATTTCACTGATAGATGGACTGTCTAGAAGAGCATAAAAGTCAAAATACATCATAATAAAGAAATAAAGACACAGGTGAGAAATGACCAGAGATCCTTGGTGTGTGAGCAGTGTACTGGACCTGTAGTCAGACCCAGGCAAGAATCTCTTAAGTTTCCTTACTAGTGGTGTGACCTTGGTCAGGTCACTGACTGTCTCGTAAATTGATCTATAAATTGGGAATAAAACTGGATTGTGAGGATCCAGAGATAATAGATGTAAAATAGATTATTAAAATTATAAAGGAATGTAGATTATGGGAAAAAAGATAGAAACAAGAAAAGAGGTAAGAGTTTATTTTGTTCTTAAGATAATGCTCAGTGTTTCATTAGTGCCAGGAAAAAGCTGTATATACCAAAAACATTTTAAGAAACTTTTCAGAGTGCTTATTAGAAACTATGCTTAGTAAAACTAGTACAAAAGAGTTCCTTGAAATTTCATGTTTGTCATTAAAATTATGTAGATAGAAGTAAAGGATAATTTAATTATTTGTGAAGTCTTATATATCATATGTGTGTGTGTGTGTGTGTGTGTGTGTGTGGTATAGGGACAGGTAACTGTAATTTGGATTAAGGACTAGGAAGGTAGTTAGATGTATTAGTCAGGTATTGCTGAATAATGTTATATAACAAATGATTCTCGAAATTCAGTGGCTTACAGCAAGTAGCAGATAATTTTCTCACTCATAGGTCTGCAATTGGCAGGGCCAATGCTGGACTCAGTTGAATTTAGTTGAGTTAAGCTTCAAAGGCTTTGGATTGTGTTCAGATCTTTTCCAGATGTCTTCTCATTTATGAATCAGAAGCTACCTGGAAGCCTGTTCTTCTCAAACCACATGGCAAAAACTTAAGTGGACACATGTCATGCTACTTAGCACTTCATCTTGGAGCTGTTATGCCATTACATAATCCATTGGTCAAAATAACTCATGGCCAAGACCCACACTAATGAGGAAGGAGTACACTTTGCTCTCAGGGGGAGACACTGCAAAGTTACATGGCAAAGGATGTGAAAGTATTATCTTATTGTAAGAGAATGAAGAGTTGGAAGCAGTAATTTCAACCTATCATATATCCACAAAAAGATATGTATGTAACATTATTCGCAATAGCAAACACTGAAAACAACCAGTGTCTAACAAACAGAGAATAGACAATATATAGTATATCCATAGAATGGAATCCTATTCAGTAACAATAAGGAACAGAGTTTTGATATATTCTCCAATATAGGTTAACCTCAACAACATTATGTTAATTGAAAGGAGCCAGACACAAAATCATACATACATATGATTTTATTTATATGAAATGTCCAGAAAAAAATCAGTAGAGATAGAAAATAGATTAATGGTTGCCTGGGGATAAATTTAAGAATAAGGAGTGATGGCAAATGGGCATGGAAGATCTTTTATTGAGGTCATGGAAATATTCTACAATTGTAGTGATAGTTCTGAATGCTGCAAATTTGCTAAAAGTCATTGGATTGCACACTTAACATGAGTGGATTTCGTGGTACGTAAATTATGCCTTAATAAAAGTTTAAAAAAAGAAAGAAAATGGATTCATTCTTGAAGTACAAAAAAATAGTCCAAAACACTGTTTCAAGTGTTTTTCTAAGGACCAGGTGAGATAATGTTTATAAAGTGGCTGACACAGAGTTTGGCACATAGCAAGTGCACAGGAAATGATGGCCATGATTGTTATAATTTTAGATAGATGGACCAATAATGTGTAAAGAATTATGTATGAAGAGAAGCAAGGTATGTTCAGGAAGCAAATAATTTAGAGTAGCTGGAAGGTAGATCAGATGCGGGAGAGTAACCATAGAGGAACCTGCCCCAGGTCACCAAGCTGGGAGGTGGTGGAACATTTAATAGGTATTTGGCTCAGTCTGACAGCAAAGTAAATGTTTGCCTGCTGGAGCATGTGTCCTATGAAGTGCCGTTTGGGGAGGGCCCTAGGTTGTAAACCTTCATTATTGATCACTTAGAGAAAACAAAAGAAGCTTATGTGTGGGTGTTTGCATTAGTTTACAAGCACAAGGAAATGGTGTTTAACCCAGTAGGGAAATTGCAGTGTCTTCATGACATATCCAGAGAGAGGAAATCTAAAGTACAAGCACAGACTATATCCCCTGTGATCCCTGGCTGGAAATGTTAAGTATGGACTTGCTTGGATGTGGCTTAAAGTAGTCTAAGATATAATAAGGCCCTCCTGATTGTGAGTGAGGGACCAAAGGCAGAGGTTACACTGCCCATTGTCAAGTACGCCCTCTCTATCTCCTTGCCCCCGGGGACAAACAAGGCTGGGGTATGGGAGAGACTGAATGTGCTCTAGTAGTGGCTCATGATGTCACCTGTGTTCAAAGTGGAGCCAAGCAATGGTGTATAGTATGGAAGTGGGGATCTAAGCTTTCTGCCAGAAAGTGACACAAGGAAGGGAGGAGAAGGCCACCTCTGCATGCTGTTCAAGGTAACCTTTGAGGTTAAAAAAGATCACATAGATCAATATGTATTGATGAGGAAATACACCTTTAATACACAGTAGAGTGAAAAAGAGCAAGTTGAAGATTCATGTATGGTATGAGCTCATTTATCTACTAATATACATAGATAGGCATAACTATATATCACCCTCTGGCATATACATTTATTTCTTCCCTTACTGTGTGCTAGAATGTATATTCCAAGAGAGCTGGGACTGTATCTAGAACAGTGCCTAGGACATGGTGGGCACTCAATAATTGCTGATTGAACTAACAATATCTACAAAAACATAGAGCGTACTATTTTGTTGTCTCTGTAGAGTGTGATAATGCAGATTCACAAATGTGTGTATATGTATTGGGAAAGATTTTTGGAATCTTCTGGCAAAGATTAAAAGGAAGAGGGTGCCGGAAGCCTATGTCAACACCAAGAATTCAGGGGTTAGCCAGAATGAAAGCAGCAGAGGCAATACAGGGATCATGGGAACTTGGGGAACTTGGGAGCAGTAGGGCAAGGGAATTGCATTAGGAAAAGATCCAAAAAAAATTGCCCTGTAGATTAAACAAAATAGGAAATGGAAGGGGTGAGTGAGATGAATGAAAGACATTAAATCAGAGTGTATGAGAAAAATCTGACTTTCTAATGCAAGTCCTGTGAATTTATCCTGCACACTCCTGCCTGTCGTCTCTGGAACATACTATTTTCTTTTCCAGACACTCTACCTTATCTGTCTGAATCTACTGAGATGAATTAGTGATGGTACATAGAAAACTAAGCAATAGAAAAAACAATACAATTATGTAAAAATAAAGAAATAATACATTTCTTAACTATGTATAATATTAATATAAGCATAATAATGTACAGTCAGTCAAAATGTGTGATATTACCATACGGAAATCTTAGGAAGGGGTAAATGAGTTGTGCTTTGTGAACGTAATGTACACCATGAACATTATAGTTAACAGTACTGTATTGTATACTTGAAATTTGCTGAGTGTAGATGTTAAATGCCTCACCCCCCAAAAAAAATTTAATCATGTGTGGTGGTAGATGTTAATTAACTTGATTGTAGTGATCATTTTGCAATATATACATATATCAAATCATCACATTATACATTTAAAATACATACAATTTTATTTGTCAGTTATACCTCAGTAAAGCTGGGGGAGGGCAGATCTTCTCTGTCCTTAGATACCCTAACTTTTCATGAAAGCTGAAAGTTTCTCTAAAACTTTCTCCAATTCCTACTTTCTTCCTTTATACCACCATCTCCAGACAGTCTTTCTCTACTCTCTTCCCAACTCCTCCAATGTTCCTACTTCAAAATCTATTCTGTCTCCAGCTCAGGGTTATTCAGGTATTTACTTAGATCCTCCTGCTTGATTGTAAGTTATGACTGTGTCTTCTTAAATTTAAGAAAGACAATATGGCTCAACACTTCATCTTCATTGTTACCTAGTAACCTATTTTTTTTTCTTAGAAAGCATATCTCTTTTTAGTTTGGAGATTCGTGTAATTTTAATTACTGGTATAAGTGAATTCTGAATCCTTAAAGAACATTTGTCTAAATTCGTACCCAGTCTGTTCTTTACCTTTTCTCTTTAAACGTGCTTTCCATGTTGTTTTGTGTATGTGCATGAATGTGTTTCTTAGGACAGGAACATCCCTCCATTTTCTAGTTCCTGAGAACTTTTGGGGATTCTAATTGGTTAATCCTCTCCAGGACATACTATCTCCTTTTCCTGGGCCCAGGGCTGCACAGTCTTCTGGTGAAGGATATTAGGGAAGTCCACAGGAATTACTAATTAATTAATTAATTAATCGTTTATTATTATTATTATTTTGCATCACATTTATTTATTTGTTTGTTTATTTGTTTGTTTTATTTTGTTTTGTTTTGTATTTCCCATAGGGAATTAAACTGAAGAAGGCTCTGGCTAATGAGCCTGATTTTGAGACTCTGCAGGTCTTCACCAGTACCTCGTGGATGACATTTGATGGGTGGGGTGAAGTTACCAGGGGACTGTTTTGCTAGGCCTAAAGAAAGACAATTGATTTACAACTTGACAGAAGCCTGTGGCAATTCTATATAATACTTCAGGGGATAATGTATCTATTAGGAATTTTTTAATTAATTAGTAAGGGCAGAGGTCTGACATACAGTCTGGATTAGAGGCAAGAGGTAGACGGGTCAATAATAGGTATGGAAAAGATGTAGGTGAGGCCAACCCTTCTTAAGACTGCAGCAGAATTGGTGTCTGTAGTGAGAGACTACTACTCCCACTAGTATTGTCTACCTCCACCATGTCTATTACCATCAACTCCTCTTTCCTCTCTCATTAATCACCTTTTGGCCACCTAAATGTCAGAGTCTCCTATGTGTTATCCTCTTTTCTCAGTCTGCGCATTCTCTTAAGGGGCTCTTACATGCTTCATTTCCTTTATGCCGGTAACTGTGTATTCAGCAGCCTGCCAGACTTTTCTTCTGATTTGCCTCAGCACTCTAACCTCAGCACATCAGAATTTAAACACATCATTTGTTCTCCCAACATCACATCTCTGTTCCTCCTGCATTTCCTATCTTGGATAATAGCACTGTCCTCTACTGGGTTGCCTAACTGAATATCTGTAGTATCATTCCTGACTCCTCTCCTCAAGCTCTGTCTATTTTGCCTCCTGTTTTACCTTTCAATACTTTTCACTTACTTTCAAAGCTACCATTCCAGACCATGCCATTATTGCCTCCTACCTGAACTGCTCTAATCTTCTCTTAACACAGCTTGAAACCATTCAGTGGCTCGTTATCATCACTAGGATCAATTATTTACCTCTAAACTTGGTGTATAGGCTATTTATGATCTATATCTTGCTTACATTCCAGCTTTATTTTCCATAATGTCTTATGCTCCAGATACATCAGATGGTCTGTAATTCTTAGAATATGTCATGGTGTGTCATACTCATCTACACTTGAACATCCCTCTATCTAAAATGTCCTCTTTCTACATCAACCTATAAATTACTATCTTTCAAAGTCTAATCTAGAAGTCACCTATTCTATGAAGTCTTCCTGGATTACTGGTTGCTCTCTGAGTTCATTACTTTCTGCTCTGCATTCCTTTTATGCCTTGTGCATATTTTTATTATACAATTAGTCACATTATATTGATATTGCCAACTTTTCTGTTTTTCTCAATAAATTTAGGGTTAAAGGGAAGAAATTGCTAATTACTCTCTGATTTTTCAAATTAAAGAGTTTCAGAGGAGGTCCCAAAGGGACCAGGCTAAAAAAAGCATCAGCAGGAAACCATAAAAACTGAACAGAGATCAACTGTAGTGTGGAGTGGGAGATACAAGGTTGCCATTTGAGTCCAGGCATGTTAATTGACTAATGGAAAAAAAATCCAACAATTTCTGAACTCAACAACTTCACTTAATTTAACATATTTTTGTAATTTAATTTATGCAAACAATGGTAATTTTGACTCATAAAACCAATTTAGAAAATTTAGAAAATTTTAATCATGAGAAAATAAACTCTGCCTTGTACAAACTAAGATATTGTACTTACGTTATTTTTATAAGGTAGTAAAAACAGGAGACATGGAGTTAGTTTTAAATTAAAATTATTAAGTTGGTCTAATTTGTCCAAAATATCTCTATAAGACTGTTACTTTTTCTAATATAATTCAAATATATTCAAATTTGTAAACCAAAATTTAATGATTCTTTAAATCATGTTAAAAAGCTCTGAATATCTCTTTCTTATCTTGTAACCTAGTATCTAAGGCCATTAACTTAATTCACAGGTAAACTGATTATTTTTCAGAGCTGTAGTAGATATAGAAATTTTTCTTTTTGAAGAGCTAAAATAGACTAAATATTTTTTTCTTTGGGACACTCAATTATTTTTCCAATTTATATGAGTATTTAATATCATTTTCCTCCTAAAATCAATTGGAACAGAAGTTGCCCCATTAGATTTTAAGAGACCTTGTAATCTGATTTATTGCTAATTTATATTAGATATGTTTACCTGGATTAGATATTTTTAGAGTGAAACTACAGCTGTTTTAAACAACTCAGGACCTTGATAATTTCATGAAGACCATATGAATAAAAGCTGATACTAATTCCCAAAAGAGAGAGTGATCTTTCATACTAAAGCGGTATGTCTTTTAGTCAACCAAAGCAGAGAATTTCCTCATAGGGGTTTCTTCCCTTTTTGTTTTAAGACACTCATTTTATTTCAGGTCTTCTGAGAAGCAGACAGCAAAAGTGAGTTAGAAGTAAAAAATATTTATTTGGGGGAAATTTCTTAAAGAGTAAAGGGAGAGCAAGAATAGACAGGGAGAGTCTTCAGACTGCTGTGTAAATGTGATACCTATGATAGGAGGGAGAAAGGCTGGGATGGGGCATAGAAATTGGGTATGGAGAGCCTTAGCCCACAGTACAACTCTAAAAAGATGTCAGCCAGGCAATAGGTGAGTCCCAGAGTCCTATGTTGGGAATCTCCCAGATCCGGTACCCTTACAGTGTTAAGTTATTGGCTAGAAACTACCTAGTGAAGGCATGGCCTTGACATAAATGTGATGAATTCTGAAAGTGGGGCAGGTCAGCTGACTGCATTCCCTTCAGCAGTTCTCTCTTAAAAGGAGATCTGAGCAGCTCACTCTCATGGCTGCTAAAGAATCTTTCCAATGAATAGTTTTGGTTGCCACTGAAATTCTAAATTGTCCTTGGTAAAGTAATGACATTTAGAAAGATAAATGCCAGAATGAGAATGTATAAGCCAAAGTTCTTTCAGAAGTTAGCATAGTTTACTAACAGACATGACTGACAGTTGGTTTGCCCCTAAGGTCAAACTAATCCTAACTTCTGACTCAATAAATCAGCAGCCCTTTGCAGGTAGAGTATATAGAGGGAACTTTCACAAAGCCAAATTCTCAAGCACAAATCAGACTGAGAAGTGTTCCTAATAGGTTTTGATGGTGATTTAAGGCAAATATTGTCTTAAAAAGAATGACCGTCTATCAAGACCTTTCACTCAGTGGTTTTCAATGTCAGATTGGAAGACAGCATTATAAAATCTATATCCATCTTCTACTCTCTTGACTTCATATAGACATACAATATGTAGATAATAGACAGCAGAAATACAGTTGGTTAGTAGCAAACTACTTTCACTTCCTAGTGAAGTTACAAAGTACCAAAGACAAAGAGATTTTAAAAGCAGCCGCAGAAAAATGAGAGATCACTTTCAAGTAAATGAAAATTGGACATGAATCCACAGACACAGGAAACCCAACATATACTGTCATACAAAAAACATTCATACTTAGACTTGGGTCTAAAAATGTCTTTTTTAAATGTCTTTACTTGAAAATGTCTTTATTTGGTTTTCATTTTTGAAACAGGTTTTCTGAGTATTCATTTTAGATTGATAAATATTTTTTGAACACATTGAATGTATTATTTCACTGCTTTCTGGGTTAATTGTTGAGGTTTAAGAGTATTCTCTTTGTCTATTTGTCATTCTTTTGAAGGTGATCTCTCTTCTGCTTTTAAGGTCTTTTCTTTATCTTTGGTGTTTTGTAATTTCAGTCTAAAAATGAACTTTTCATTTATATGGTGTGTGTTGGGCTTCCTATATCTATAGATTCAAGTTACTACAATAAGCCTGAAAAAAAATTCATGTTTTTTTCCCTCTTTTTCATTTTATAACTCTGGTTAAATATATTATTTTTCATATCTCTTAACCTGTTTTGTAAGCTCTACTTTCTTCTTTTCTCTGTGCTACAATCTGGATAATTTCTTTAGCTCCATCTTCCAATTTATTTTCCTTTCAGCTGTGTTTAATCTGCTTTATAATTCATTCAGTGAGTTTTAAAACTTGATTAAATTCAAATTTTAATATTATATTTGATTCTTTTATCAAAAATTTAAAAATCATTTCTTGTTCTTTGATCATTTAAAATTTCTATCTCCTTTTTAAAAGCATTTTATACAAGATAGTTTATAAGCTATGTATTTCAAATTTCAACAATTGAAGTTTTTGTGGGGGCATAATTTTAAAATGTGTGGTTTGTTGTTTCTGCTGAATTTCCCTCATGGTGGCTCATTTCCTTGTGCAAATTTTTAATTGTGAGTTTATATTTGGTCCAACTTAATCTATGTGGATCCTGAGAAGTTAGAGAGTGGTTTTGTTTGTTTGTTTATTTGTTTTTTGTTTTTGGGCCAGGTCCCACAGGATTTTATTAATCTTGAGCTACTTTAATTTCTAGAGTGGATTGCTGAACTATGAGTATTATAAATTTAAATTCCAGTTCTGAGTGTAAGAGGCCCTACCTAAGGTAGCAAATTTTCTGGAGAGACTGGTATAATTACTGTGATTATTGCTATTGCTGTGGTGTTCTTTTCTATCCAGAACCATCAGAGCAAGCAGAGTTCTTCCAGGCTCCCTTTGCTTGCAGGTGGATAATTTTGATAATTTTACTCCTTATTTCACCTATAGTACCATTCCTTTCAAGGGTTTTTGGCATGTTGTGAGAACCTTGAGCATATTTCCCACATTTTTCTCAAGCCTAACATTTAGTTTTCTATTTACCTGCACAGTAGGCTTTGGTTCCTGAATTGGCATTTTCTCTTTGGTTCCTGAATTGGCATTGGTTCCTGAATTGGCATTTTCTCTTTGGGGTTCACAAGATTTTACTCTTTGTTATCACAGTTTTTTTTTAATTTCAGCTTTTGTCGTTGACTTTGGAAGCAATTTATCCTTATTTTGAGCTCAGTTATATGTTTAACTACATGCTTGTTGTAACATATTCAGGAGCTAGTCATATTACAGAGAAGGCATTTTGGAATTTCTAGTCTGTCAGGTTGTCAGAAGGAAAGTCTCTTGCCTCATATTTTTTCATTTAATAAACCATGTTTTTTCTTTTATTAATTTCTTTGTTAAAACTAAATAACAATCTAGAATTTTTGTGCATGGACAAAATCATTTCAAAATCACTGATTACAGTTTCCAGAATCTACCTTTTTAGTCAAAATTGAGACCATGTAAGTTCATCTCTAATCTCTTGACAAATTTCCTGTTCTTCATGATTCTATAAAAATTATCAATTGGTAAAATTGTCATTTACCTCTCTGTTTTCATAAGCCCCTCCAGTGTAATTCATTTGGATCTGGAAGTGTTCTCATGTTGTCTCCTTGTCTCTCTTGGAATAGAGTTTTTTTTTACAACCTGCTTGAAGATTATTTCTCTCAATAGAGGACGTAGAAGTCTTGTTAATACACAAATTATGGAAGAGTTGGCAGGTAAAGCATTACCTTTTGAGTGGCTTATCTTGTCAATAAGAGAAATCCATAGGTCTTATGCTCATTTGGCTCTAAGTCATATAAGGTGGTGTGTGTCCTTCCTACCTTGACATTCTGCATCATGCTTATACCTGGGTGGTTTTCTGGGGGTATCTGCAGCTCCCTGGACTCCTTTTTTGGGCTGTCCATGCTAGTTCTGGGTGAATTTCTCATAAAGGACAGTGTGCTCTATTCTCTCAATGCCTGGGCCCCATTGCCAAGCTTTCTTTTTTGCTAGTGGAGTCATGAGGGTTCTTGGATATGATCTACAAACTGGGACTCCCATTAAATATTTTAAAATCTTGATCTGGACCACAAGAATTGAAGCTTTAGGAGTAAATTTCTGGTGTGGATAGACAGCTTCCTCTGCAAAGCTGGGCAATAGATAAGGGCAAAGAAATTCAGACTGAATCCTGGACTCTGAGGTTGAACCCACCAGATTTTAGGTAGAGCCAGCCATGTAGGTGACTGAACCAGAAGTGATAGCACAACACTCAAGCCAGGAGCTTTTTTGTTGCTTGAGACCTGCTTCAACTTTTAAGTCAGTGATTTTTAAAAACTTTATTCCTCACTCTAGTGCCTCTAGTTTGAAGCAGTGGACACACTGGTTTCCTAATGGTCATTACTCCTTAGCAGAGGCAGCCTATGTGGACTGAAGGGAGGGTCTAGAGGATCTGGCCACTCCAGGGACACTGTTTTCTTTGTCTTAAAGTCCTAATTGCCCCACTTTGTGGTTGTGGAGCCTTGGGTAATATCCTTAATCATTCCAACTCTCAATTTCCTCATCTGTAAAATGGGGATGATAATAATAGTACCTACCTCATGGTGCTGTTTTGGAGGTTAGTGCATGTTGAATGAATTAAGCAATGAATGAAGTGGGTTTCCTTCTATTTCTATTTCCTTTCAAGAAGTTCAAGCTGGATGGTCTTAATGTCACCAAACTGTGAGGGATTGTGTGCAATGGTCCTAGTTCTCCCATCAGGAGCAGTTTGGATAGAAGCCAGTGACCCACCCTTCCTTGACCTTCCTACCCTCCTGTATCCCACCTGAATCCTCCTGTGTTGGAGTTGAGTAGGGGTTGGGGAAACCTCATGCAGCTACAAAACTGCCTTTAAAGTCTTCAGAACCAAAGGCAGGGAGCCAGAATCAAAGATTACCTTGTTTTTTGGAGTGTATCACTGGCTATTGTCCCCATCAAACAAAGCCTTTTCATCAGAGGTTCTTTAAAACACTTTTCCCCCTCCTTTATTTTGCTTTGAAATAAGCTGGGCAACAATTAATTTCAGAGAGAGAGAGAGAGAGAGAAAGATAATTCAACAAGGATCTATTACTACTCTCAGCTTCTATTGCTGTAATGAAAATCTATTTCCTTTCCCTTTTGTGTCCCATATAATTTAATGCCCATTTTATTAATGGTCTGAAATAATTACGGAACCCTTTGTGATTCTCAAGTATGTTTCATTTAATTGTGCAATAAATGCCTAATCTCTTCCTCCATCTGAAGCTATTATGGCGTTAAAATTAACAATTATGCAGCAATGCGCCCGGGTCCATAGAAATCACTCCAGATAACTAGACATATATAAATCATTCATGAGAACAATTTCTGAAAAGAGACGGAGGGGGAAAAAATTGTGTTGAAAATGACATTGGGAAGCCAAGGGCCCAGCCTGTAAGAAGATAGTAGCACCTTTAAAAAATCTTTTTCTTTCCATTTTTGTTATTATTATTTTATCAATTGTGCATGTGGCATAGCCCCCACCCCCACTTCTATTACCCTGACAGATATTTTCAGAATTAATTAACTGTTAGCTCTGAGGATAAATTGTTCATTATCAATTTCCCCCCCTCTTTCTTTCTTCCCTTTTATAGTTTTTCTTTTTCTTTCAGGCCAGCAATTACACTCCCTGCCTTTCTCCAGCAGCCGCTGTTCTGCACAGCTATCCAAATGGGGAAAGTGCTTTTTCTTTCAGCCCTATTCACTTCTCCTCTTCTCCCTTTTGTGGGATTTAATAACCATGGCTGATAGGCTCATGCTGGACAGAGAGGTTAAGTTTGTTGTCTCAGCACTTTGCTCACAGGGACAGTATAAGAATTCTGTAACTTCTAACCAGTCCTGTGGGGCTGACTATGCCTGGCCCACACAAGCATAGCCTGTAAATAGTGTTCAGAAATCCTGCAGCCCCAAACATTCTGCTTACCTAAGAGCTCTTCCATTGGTGCAGCTAAAGCCCACCTCCACCTTTTAAAGCATTCCTGAGTCCCAAGAGATTCATAGCAAATATCCACCAGCCCATGCCTTCCCCCAGCACTGGAACGCACAAGCATACCATAGAGCAGTGGAGCAGTCAGAAACCCAAGGTCTTCAGCTCCAGGCAGGAAATAGAGATGAGTAAAGTGGGTGGGATGAAGACTGTGGCAAACCGGAGATCCCATGCCCTGCCTGAAGGGGACGCCTGTTATCCAGCTTCTAGGCATCCATGCCTTTTTGGGAATATAGGTCCAGTGTGGTAAATTCTTCTAATATTTTAAGAGAAGCCTGCAGTTTTAATTTAGAACCTACCAACTAATTGTTGACAATCAATTTAGAAAAATTTTAAACAGTGTGGGCTAAATGTGCAAGGTGGATTCTAGCTGGGTCTACTACTTTTGGGCTCCTGCTTTAAAGGATTACTAATTTCCAGAATTTTGTCCAACAGATGTTGGCATGCCTCCTTGTTTGGCACTCTGTCTCTTGGCTGTCCATGCTTCACAAACTCTGGGCTTGGTTCTTTTGGTCTGAAGAATACCTAAGGTTGTTTTGAAGGTTGAACTCCATAATGGGGGAGGCGGGGTGGGGGAAACATATTCCCTGTCAAGTTCATCAATTCTAAATTATTAGTTTAAGCACTAAAAAATTATCAGGGTTGTAGTTAAGGGTGACAAGTCCATCTGTGCCCATGTTCCTGATGATTTCACAAGTGGTTTGACTGTAATTTGAAGGCTCATGGGACTTAGAGTCCCAATGTGCATGGTATGATGCTGGAAATATGAGCTATATTGATGATAGTTAATATTTATTGAGAGCATACTAAATATTAGGCACTATTTTATATAATTGATATTTGATTAACTCACTTAATCTTCTTCATAACCTTATTAGGTAAGTATTATTATTATTCCCATTTTGCAAGTGAAGAAATTGAAAAATTAAGGAACATGCACCAGACAATTTAGCATAAAAAGCGAAGGCAAGATTCAAACCCATGGCCAGCTGATCCCAGAGCTTGAGCTCTTAAATAATATTGGCATGCCTCCTTGTTTGGCACTTGGTAGAACTGAGTAAGATCAGACACAAAGGTAGTGCATGACTGGAGAAAGTTTAGTATATAATAGCAATAAAAGCACATCTAAACAGTTCACGTTTTAATGTTCATTATCTAACTGGGAGACAATTTTAACTACTATAAAAAATGCAGTGATAAATATCTTGATATCATTGTATTTCTGCCTTTATACACTATTAAGATTATTTTCTTAAAATTAGGTAATGGGGATGGAACTATTTTATCAAAAGTTGTCCATAAGAATTTTTAATATATGTTGTTGACTTGCCCTCCAGATAAGTTGTATGTACATCTCCACCTACAATAGGTCTGCCATCATTTTTAGAGGCTACATAGTATTCCTTCACAAAATGAAATTGTACAAATGTCAAACTTCAAGGTTTTCATCTAGCTTTTATATAAATCTTTCTTCTAAAACAAATGCTTGATCCTTTACCAAAGTTAAATGAAAAGTAACCTTGATTCATGCTGAAACTTCATGAGAGAATCAGAATATTCACAGGGCTGGCACTATGGAACATAGGGGAAGTTTGACATCCAAATTCCTTGAGTCTTTTTATCATCTCAATATTCTTTAGTTACCTGCTTATATGAGTAGGAATCAGGTTGCCTTCTTAGTAGTTACAGCTAGTTATTTTACTATAGTCTTTTTTTTTTTAAAAAAATAAGGACTGTCAACAGATGTTTATTGGCACCAATTCAGAGCCAACAGGAATCCCCAATTTGGGGTGCTGGTGAAGAGGGAAACTTTATTCCATGCAGACAGCTCAGTTGTGATACAGCACAGCTATGGAACATCTCAGTAGCATTACACCTCAATTATGAAGCAGCATGGATGAAACGTGGCCTTCAGGCAAGGTGGTCCTAGGGCCAGGTTCCTCTCCAACTAGACATCTCTGCTTTACTCTGGTCTGCTCTGTATGCTGTTCCTGTCTGCTCCACTCTGCTCTGGTGAGACAGCTTTTGTGTTTTATCTTTGGTGTTTCATCTCCAGCCTGGAGAAATATAGTACTCAGTCTTTTGTGGAAAAGAAAAGTACATTCTTCTAGGCAAAGGGGTGCTGACTTATATGTACAGAAGCCCCCACTCCTGGTCTCTGATTGGTCCAGCCTCATGCAAATGAGGACTCAAACCCCTCACACTTTGACTGGTCCAAAAGGCATTGTCCTGATTGGTCAGAATGAAGCTGCTCTTATTGGTCAGTGAAGATGCTGATAGGAATATAGTTGCACAGCTCTGACTGGACAGGGAAAGCCTCAGTCCTATTGGTTGAAATATAATTCCATGAACTCCTTTATAGAGGTTGGCTCAGATAGTAGAACACAGTGCAGGCAGGCAACTTTGTGCAGGAGGCAGGCACCTTACTATAGGCTTCCTCCTGATGTGCTGTTTGTGTGAGAGGCCCTGTAAAGAAAAGGCTGTTAGGCTCAGTGTTTTTTCTTTGTTCTTCAGTTTGAGCCTAGTTAGCCACCAGGAACCCTTCTTAGTAGATATCTTCTTTATCAGTGTCCACAGTACCGTCCCTGGTTTTCCCCTCCAGCAAAAAAGAAGCATCCTGCCTGCACATTTACATGGATGTAGCCTGGAACCACCTATAGTAACTTTTCAATTCAGAATTCTGTGATTTTTCTGGTTAATGGGATCTAAACTATTCAACAAACAATTCTATTCTTGACTTAGATTTCTAACTCTGTAAGTCTCGATTTAAGATAAAATGCCTTTAAAAGAAACATTTAAACATTAAATATTTAAACAGAGTATATGCTTCTAAACAATAAATCACATGGGACCTGCTTTAGATTGTAGAATATCTATCTCACCCCAAAAGACCTTTAAAAAATAGGGTAATAATAAAAGCTGACATTTATTGAGCACTTATAATGTGTGAGCCATGGTCTTTGCAAGCATTAAGTTATTTGCTTTCACAGTAATCTTAAGAAGCAGGGTTTTTTTTTCTTTTTTCTTTTTATCCTATTTAACAGATAAGGAACCAGAGCTTAGAGAGTTTAAGTAATTTGCCCAAGGTCATACAGGTAGTAAATGGAAGAGCCTGTATCCCCAGTAAGCCTGTCTCTTAATCACTGGGTTAGAGTGCATAGTGTCTTGATTGGTGTGAAAACAGTCCTGAGAACAAAAGCATGGTGATTCCAGGCCACAGAGAATTCCGAAGTGAGTGCAGAGGCTCTTACCTACATGTAGCCTATGCATTTTGAGGAGTAGATACGTGTTTCTGAGACCCATTTAACAGACGGGCTACTAGCGAATGGCCATGAGAGCCTGCCCATACCAACACTGCAAAGCTCAGGTGTCCATGGGGGCTTTTTGAGCTTGCTCTGATCTTGGGAATGGTAATAAATTATTCTCAGAGGCAGAATTCAGGAGCAACACGTTATTACCTTTCCCAGCAATTGTTTTGTTTAATTTCCATTTTAAAATTTATTTCCTGTGAGAACGAACTGACTGGAATTCATTTGTGCCAGGGAGGGAAGGTGAATTTCTTATTAACTCTTCCAGGTAATGGGCAGCTGCAGCTTGGGCTGTGGGGAGAACTTGAATTACTCAGGGCTGGGGAGGGTGAGAAAAGGCTCAGAGAGGGTTTGATTGATGGGGGGCAGCCTGGCAGGTAGCAGTGTGCCGTGGGCCTGGGTGATGTGGTCTCGCGGGCAACGTACTGGTTGAAATTTTATACAAAAATCTAGACAAGGCACTTCTCGTTGGGAAGGGAAGGGAATCTTGTCTTTTCCCTTGGTTAGAACAGAGGCCATATTAAGGAGGAAAAAGTTTTTAAGCAAAAATAAACTTCTGTTTTAAAAACAAAGTTTATCTCCTTTCCTATGGTTGGCAGATGTGAAGCTGGTGTCCATTGAAAGTTGAGAGTTTCATAAAGGGACAAGGGCATGGAAGATGTCCAAATATCTTGCTCATCCCTCTGCCTGTGAACATATCTGAGTGGGACCCTTGACAACTGGATGTTTATTCTGCTGTGGCTTTGATCCTTCTTTCTCTGATGTCTTTATTTATGGACAAGCTGGATGGCTAGGACCTGGTAGATATAAAACCTCAGAGCCTATCCTCCCAGCACTACCTACCTATGAGGGGACAGGTGTTACCCACCCTTTCTCACAATGCACCTGGTGCCCATCTCTCCCTTTCTGAATCTATTGCTTTCACCTGTTTCCACATCTCATCCCCTTCCTTTAAGAGACTCCATCATGAACCTTCTGCCTTCAGTTTATGGCCTTTGAGGTTGTCTTACATGCTGGTGCTAGATTCAAAACTACCTAAAGTGTGGTTTTGGTGGTGCCATGCTTCTTTAAAACATTTGATGGCTTCTCATTGGATAAGACAAACATCTTAGGTTGGTATCTAATGATGCATCCGCAATATCTCTCCATGATCTAGACTCACCTGACTCAAAGCAGCTTCTCCTATCGCTAGTGTCCCTAAAATGTCCTTGGCCTTCATCCCAGGGGCAGTGCTGAAATATCTGTAGGGGCCAGGCAGATCATATAAATGTAGGGAAAATGATAAATGGTATCTAACACTTAGTCTCAATTTAGGAGGAAAAAAAATCTATTATGGACTCTGGAGAATTAAAGAACACACATCTCATGTCAAAGGGGCAGATCTAATTAATTCTTATCATTTAATCAGTTGC
Source organism: Macroglossus sobrinus (assembly GCA_004027375.1). NCBI lineage: Eukaryota > Metazoa > Chordata > Mammalia > Chiroptera > Pteropodidae > Macroglossus > Macroglossus sobrinus. Next base: position 106,066 of record PVKZ01001836.1, on the reverse strand, counting down.
TCTTGTTTATAGCTTGTGTTTTTGTGGCCCGGGCTGTTGTTTATAGTGAATCAATTTTGTAAAATAAAGATTAAATTTATAAAAATAGTATGTTTCATATAACTTCTGTGAATGATGTTCCAAAAAAGAATATGTTTGGAAGCAAAGTCAGTCCTTAGGTTGGCAGTTGTGACATATGACCCTGTGCAATATTAGTAACATTGCTAGGAGATCTCTTTGAATATTATTAATGATTTTCCTTGGCCTTTTCCAGTATTTGTCATAGCCTTTATCTCTTTGTAAATACTGCCAAGTTTACTTTTTATTGTTTATTAAACAAAATGCCTTTAAATATCCACAGTAATAAGTAATGATTATGGAAGCTTTCTTTTTTTCCCTTTTCTTTCTTTTTTAAAATGCTTACAGCACCTGGTATTCCTAAGTGGTCTCTCATCCAAGTACTAACCAGGCCCAATCCTGCTTAGCTTTCAAGATCAGACAAAATCGGGCATGAAAACTCTCAAAGATATTTTAAGAGTAATTTATGATTTAGGGGGATTTATGAGAATTCCCAGTAATTCTAATTTCTCTAGTTCCAAAATCTCAAAGATTAATATCTATGGGGAATTCTGAAACTTAGACTCAGCTGATTGTTGCCAGAAAGAATGGCGATGGGCTTAGTGCTGTCGAATCTTCTGACTTTATAAGAGAAGTTAGAAATATGCACAATTATTTAAAAATCTGCCCAGTTTTAAATTAGAATTTTTATGGTATTCAATTTTTATGCTCTAAACTGTTGACCTTAACTTTTCCTCCTCTTATAACATCTTTCCTCTCTTCATGCTTTTAATCCTGTCAATACAACCTCTCTTATTTTTTAATTCATTCATCTCAGATGTCACTCCCTTCAGAAAGTCTTCCTTTTTACCCTCTACCCCTCATCCTGTAGAGCTCCATGGGCCATTCCTTTTGTCCTCCTGGGCATTGCTAATATCTGGGTCCACATATAACAGAAGAATTTACATTCTTACCTGGCTTGACCCGTGTTGTATGCATATTTGGATAACCCAGAGACCCAAACACGGCAAGGACTCAATAAATATTTGAGTAAATGAGTGAAAGAAGGTACCTGAATTATAAACTCACAAATCTTAGATTCTGAGCCCCTAGGACTCATCATAAGACAACAAATAACATTTTAATCAGTGGGCCACTTCTAGAGAACAAAGGTTGGCCAAAGGCCAAGCAGAGGATTGCAATTAGCAAATTCATGAATATCTTGTTTACAATTCAAACAAGCTCATAGCTTGGTTTCTGTATCTAAAGGACTGTGCTCTATTTATAGACCATTAATGACTATTAATAAGTGGAATTGTGGTTGAATTTCACAAATGTTACAATTGAAGAACAAACTCAATCCACTCTCTTGAATGGAAATTACTCTGATTAGGGCATAATGACTAACTAAAGAGTTATTTGTCTATTCAGTTGCAGGGCAGTAAAGGGTAATGAGTTTACTGATTCAGGTTCCATTCTTCTAGGAGTCAGTAGGAGACGACTTTCGGTCTTTAGACACAAAGATCCAGTTCTTAAGAAGTCTCAGCTGGCTTCCCAAGAATTCACTCCCCTGGCTACAATCCCTGTAACAACAAGACGTTAATCATCCTTGTGTTTCCCCCTCATCCATCTCAGAGCATTGAACTCACTGGGTGTTTAAGAACTCTTGAAAATAATCCTTCCATTTTATAGCTTTACTCCCATTTATTTGGATCTAGCATTTATTATGTTCATACTGAATAATAGGTGCTAGGGATACATATAGAGAAATAAGATATGGGCTCACATTTTCATAAGGGAACAGATAGATGAAAATATGGTGATATACAACTCAGTGTGGTAAATGTTAGAACAGTCCAGAACCCCATCATTTGAGCATTCCCCACTGTATCTTGTACTTAACTTTAACAAGACTTTCAAAAGCTCTGTATTGAAGTTTATTGTTTTCTCATTGGTTTCTGCCACTGCACCATGAGTGAGTTGAGGGCAGAGAATATGCCTTATACAGTAGGCTTTCCATAAGGGTTGAATGAATGAATATATGAGAGGGAGTTCCACACATCTTGATGCTGCAAGCTCATGTTGTCTTCAGAGAATGGAAGTAGCAAAGCATCCTTCCTGAAAGTCTACCAGGGATAGGGTGAGAGGCCAATTGGGAAAGCATGCACAGCCTTACTATAAAGCTTCCAGGACCACTGCTTAGTCAGAGAAGTGGACATGGTCTATAGCTTGCTGCAAGGCATGTGCCTCCAGACTAGGAGTCTTGCTCTGAAATGTCCACTGTAAAGTAATGTATACCAACATTGTAGTGATTCTGTAAGGGTCATTTCATTGGCATAATTGTCTTCCCTGAAGCCCACCAACTCCTGTCCCTAGACAGACCAAATGTATAAGTCTGCAAGGCTGGGGACCAAGTTCTGGAGCCAAAAGGATCATGTGAGCCAAAGCTGCTTGTATTTCATCTTCTGTTGCTGCCCAAAGAAAGCCATTTGCAACAGGAAGGAATGAGGCCAACAAACAAAGAAAAGCTGAGTCAAGAACTAGCTCCCTGATAATACCTTTTCTGGACCTGGTTGTGCCTAGAAATAGCTACCCTTTGTACTCCTCAGTTATGGAAACTGATAAATCTCTCTCCCTCCATTTTTTAGTTTAAGTTGAGTTTTTATCATTGCATCCAACAAAGCCTTGAATAATAAACTCTCTTATACCTACTTCTAAGAACTTCTTCAACATCTTAGAAAATACTGGTATAGGTAAATGACCTATACCAGTAGGTGTTTTGAAGTGAGACAAATCTGGTTTTAAATTCTGACCACAGCATTGTCAAGCCTGTCTAATATAGCAGCTCAGCCTCTTACCCTAACTAATACACCAAATAAAAAATGATCAGATCTGAAGTGAGGTGGTGCCTTAAATCAGGAACCAGATTTAAGTAGTTTTAAGGAGCTAGAATTGACAGAATATGGTAGTTTATTACATTTGTGAGAGTGGGAGTGGGGGGACAGGAAGGGAGGAGTTGAGAAGTTTTGGTTTCTGGCTTGAGTGACTGGTCTATGATGATGCCTAGGGTCAAGTTCATGAGCATATGGATATGGCCCCATCCTGGTAAACTTCCAGATGAGCTGCTCTGCTCCTTCCATTCTCCAAGGGCAGAGTGAGCTTGAGGTGTCAGAGTTCTAGAAGACATGTGACACTCGCCCTTTTATTCATTCATTCAACCCTTATTGAAAGCCTACTGCCTTCAAGTTACTCACAGTGGAGTGGGGTGACTGATGAGAAGACAATAAACTCAAATAACAGAGTAGGCGAAGATTTTAATTAAAGTCACACAGGGCCCCACTTGGTTTAATGTTTTGCTACTGCTGCCTTGAAGTTTCTGAGAGTTTTTCAATAAGGGCCTTATATTTTCATTTTGTACCAGCCCTACAAATTTTGTAGCCAGTTTTTTGTGTTATTTACTTAGAAATGGCATAATGGGTATTTGGGGTGAATGATACTGGTTTTGGTTTGGAAGTCTAAAAATGGGAGGCTGACAGGAGTGGTCTGGGATGGCTAGGTGATAGCAGCAGGGAGAGTTTAGGAGGGTAAGATTTGTAAATTTTTTGTGGGCCAAGAGAACATGGGTCCCCTGAGTTGTTGTAATGAAACATGGGATCACAACCCTCTTGTCTCCTGGGATTGCTTCCTGTAGTTTTGAAGACCTCACTGACATGTAACCAGATATGTTCATGGAGGCAGAGACAACTAGGACAAAAATAAGGCTACTTTCCAGATGGAGGTTTATAGAATGAAGGTTAATATTCTCAATATCTTGCTCTTACAGATGCTGTAAAAAGAACAGAAATGACTGTCCTTAATCTGCTGCTGTATTCCTTGACAGATAATATTTTTATTTGTTTGTTTTTGTTCCAGTAATTTGACAGTTTGACTATGGATACTATATCTCTGGCAACAGAACTCGAAGCAGTCCTATGCAGTTCATTGGAGGTGCGTCCAATATTTTATCTAGAGAATGAAAAAAAAAAAAGCCTTTTGATTGATTTAATTTGTGAGCCAGAACATTTTGAGGCATAATGTTAAAGATACTGGCTTTGAAGCCAGACATCTCAGGTTCAAATCCAAATTCCACCATTTGCAAGTGAAGTGATATTGGACAAGTGTCTGAGCATGTTTCCTTACCTGTGAAAAATATGCACCTTACAGGGTGTGGTAAGGATTGGAAGTGAGAGTGACAGGATGTTGAATGGTTGACAAAGCTGAGGAAAATGGCTGATGTATTTTAAGTGATCTGAGAAGGGTTTGCTAAGGGGTAGCCAAACTGATGTCATAACCATCTCATCCAACAGCCTATAAAATAGCTTAGAGGGAGTCTTAGGGAAGAATCTTGAATTGAAATTCTTATACAGAGAGGATGTAGAGAGGAGAGTCAGGAGTGCTTTTCTCCTACCTCAGCCAAATGAGGAGCAACTCAAAAGAATGACTTAGAGAGATTGGAGGGTGCTAAAGAGGAGGGGAAACCCTCATTTCACTCCCTGTGCTGCTGGCAGAATATGGCTTGAGAGAGTTCTTGGGAGACTCTCATATGTCACCTGAAGTTCAAGGGACCTGGAAACTGCTGCCTAGAGAAATGAGAGGGAAGACTGGCTGGACAGAGGGCAGCTGAGGGAGTGACTTTCACTGTACTCAGTGGCCAAGAGTTAGTGAACTTCCTTATGAGCTATGAGGTGGCCAGCCAAGAGTCCTCTTGAAAAGACCACTGCAAGAGAACTATTTTCTGAACAGGTTGTTCATTAAACACTCGGGAACTTTATAATTGAACAAGAGCTTAAGATGTTTGTAAGAAGTCAGCTAAAGAGAACATCACCTTCATCAGAAAATGAGACAGTGGCACATGTCCTCCTCACCTGTGTGTTGGTCACTGTGAAAGAGAGGGACAGGATTTGGGCTGCTGCATTGACAAGGACATTTGACAACCAAAGGAGATTAACCAACAGTCTCACCGAAGTTAGAAGGGTATTTGCCTACTTTTTCTCTAATTTCTGATCTGACTCCAGAGAAATTAGAGGTTAGAAGTTAGAAGGGGTTGGATCAAAGAAAAATTAAAAAAACATACACAGCTTATATTTTCACTTACAATTGAGGGACAGGGAGGTAGAAGAAAAAATGTAAATAAAATAACTTTTAAATTGAACTAAATTTTTTTTTAATATGGACTTGACTCTTTACTTTTAATTGTGGAAAATTTTAAACATATAGAAAAGTAGAGCAAGGAGTATAATAAACTCTCAATTACCTATCACCCGGCTTCAATAATTATCAACTTGTGGTCAATTTTGTTTCATTTATAATCCTCACCACTCCCTATCTCTTGTATTATTTTGAAGCAAATCCTAGACATCATATTTTACCTTATAAAGTTTTCAAATAAGTCTAAAATATAAGAACTCTATGAAAGCATTACTGTTTGCATTTGGTTTATTGGTCTTAGTAGTTTCTTATATCTTCTGTAACAAAGTATCACAAACTGGGAAACTTAAACAACAGAAATTTATTTTCTCACAATTCTGGAAGCTAGAAGTACGCATTCAAGATGTTATTAGGGCCTTGCTCCTCTGAAACCCTTAGAGGAAGATCCTTCCTTGCCTCTTAAGCTTTTGGTAGCCCCAGGTGTTCCTTGGCTGTGGCAACTTAAATTCAGTCTTTACCTCCACCTTCATATGGCTGTCTTCCCTCTGCATGTCTCTGTCTTATCTCTTCTCTTCTTGTAAGGACACAGCCATATTGGATTAGGGGTCCTTCCTAATGACCTCATCTTAATTTGATTACATTGAAAAGACCGTATTTCCAAATAAGGTCACATTCACAGGTTTCAAGTGTTAAGATTTCAACATATCTTTTCCTGGGAGACACAATTCAAGCCATAATAGTTTTCTAAGATGTTTTCATCTATTGATTTCCCATCCTTTCTTTTTTTTGGCGCCCCCTTGCAATTTTTCTGTTCTAGAAACTGAGTCATGGAGCTTCTCACATTCTGAATTTTTCTATGCATTCCCATACTGCCATTTAGCATATTTCTTTATAAACTAGTAATTAGATACAGAAGCTTGATCTGATTCAGGTTTGATTTTTCCCAAGAAGTTTGATTTTCCCAATGCTACCCATGTCATATAGTTCTGTCAGAAGACACATAGCATTTAGTTTGTACTGGACTTTTTAATATTGGAAAATAAAACTTTTAGTAGATGAAAGTGAATAGCAAACTATGGAATCTGCTTGTGATGTTACCCATAGACTGAGAAGGAAATTTTAATATATAGTGTTTGAAGTAAGTGGTATAAAAAGAAGAGTCGTTTCTGGACCACACCTTAATCATAATACAAAGCAAAGAATCTACCGCAAGAATGCTTGTTTTTAATTTCCAAGCTCCATTATTTACCATCTCTGTGATCTTTGGCAAGTAATTTAACCTCCATTATTTACAATCTGTGTGATCTTTGGCAAGTAACTTAACCTCTCTGTGTTTCAGTTTCTTCATCTGTGAGATGAAGACAATTATGGGGTTACTGAAAGTATAGAGTGAATTGATATAATATAAAACAGTTAAGACAGAGCCCAGCACATAGTAGTACTATATGTGTTTGCTATTATTGTGGTAGCTCTTGTCATTGTTAATGTGACTGGAATTAGTGGGTACTCACAAATGCTAGCTATTTATATAAAGATTTTTATAAAGTTTCAGATAAAATTATACTGGTGGCCCCAATAAGACCCAAGGCAAGTCATAGCCATTAAATCTACCCTTTGGCTAAATAATGAAGTAGAAAAGTTAGAGAAGTTTACCTTTCTTACTTGCCCATTTTCTTTCCTTTTCTTTCTTCCTCCCTTTGATATCTTTTCTAAATTACTAACATACTTGGGCAGGATGTGACTACAGTGTTTTATGTAAAAACATTACATAAATGACAATATGATAAATACTATATTAAAAGGATCTTGTTAGCTGAGGCCTGGCTGGTAGGATAGGGGGTAGCAGATGTGAGTTTATAAAGAGTTATATACTAAATATGGTAAATTATTAATTTTTAAGAAAAACAGACCTAATGACTTAATTCTTGCTGCCCTTTTATTGATTCTCGGCATGCGTTATCTTAGTAAGAGTTGCTGTCTATCAATTTTCTGTCACTTGTTTTTACTGGGACTATGTTTAAGGTCTTTCATTTCTGTGGGCTTGTTTGGGACCCACTACGAAATTCATGGATTAATTATTCTTTCTTTGACTTCTCTGTTGCTAAGTGCCTAACAGAAAGGTAAATATACTTTATCTCAAAAGGCAGATAAATCACCACTGTTCATTACTGCATCTTCCGAGAACCCTTGATTTCATATTATAATTCAGTCTTTAAAATGTTCCTGACAGAAGTACATAACTCTATCCCTTTGTAGAGGCCTGGAAACCAAGGATATGGAAGAAATTAAAGTAACTTAAGAGGGGAAAAATGAACAGTAGGTAAAAAAAGAATTTGAGAAAAACATGTAAAAGATGAAATACTGTATTCATTGGTATGAGTAAAGTATAGGACCTGAAGCAAAAACAAAGAAAGGGTTTGCTGTGCCTTGGCAAATTGATAACAATGATAGATTTGCACTATTTTTAAAGAACAAAAAAGAAGTGAACATGAACCATTACTCTTGACTTGGGCTCACTCCTTTATTTATTTCTCATTTTATTAATTTTTCACTTATTAATTCATCATATATCAGGCATTTAAACTCAGATGTATAGATGCCCAATATATGATGAATATAGTAGTAAGAAGACATGGCTCCTGCCCTCATAGAGCTCACAGTTTGCTCCTTGACATTACATTTTTCAGTTCGTTCATGTATGACAGAAAAAAAACATCCAAGAATTGTCTGACAAAACCCTACCATCAGGCTAGATAATGTAACTAAGTATTTTATATAGATATACATACAGATATTAATAATATATAAATATATTTATAAATATGCTTGATGAAGTTATAACCCTTTTATAATCCAATCTTTTATTGGATTATTATCTCTACTTGCTCCCATTAATTCATTCTACTAATCTCCTGTGATATGACCACTGAAAGGTCATGACTAACCTTCTAGTTGTCAAATGCAATGACCTTTTCCAGTTCTCTATTGTACTTGAATTCTTCAGAGGACATGTTCTCCAAAATGTTCTCAGAGCATTTGACAGTGATGAGCACTCCCTTCTTAACCCTTCTCCTCTCTTTCTTGCAGTCCTATCCTGTTTAAGATCATGGGCTTTAGTGTTAGGCCAAACTCACTTTGAGTTTGCTCTGCCACTTTCTGACTTTATGACCTGGGAAGCAGTCACTTCAGCTCTGTGCTTCTATTTGTCATCCATAAAGTAGGAATAACATTATTCCCTATCTATCAGGGCTTCATTGGACAAGGATTAAACATGATAACATATATGAAACAATGTAATGAGTCCTCCTTGACCCCTTTTACTTCCTTCCAAGTGTGAGCTGTGTCCAGGTTTCTGAATTTGAGCCTATGTCATCTCAGCCAATACCCTATCTTTTGGATGTCATTCTTTTCTATGGCTTCATTCCCCCCTCTACATGAATATGAATAACTCTCCAATCATTATCTCTAACTCTAACTTCTAACCCAATGTCAGTCCCACCTTACTATCCAGAGTGCTCAGCATCAAAGATAAGGGTACAACCTTCATTTTTCAGAAACAACCTCAGATAGTGTTAGTGGTTCACTCCCATTGTACAATAGCAGGCTGGATAAGATGTCCACAATTGCTCAGACCAATCCTGAATAATGCATGTTATCCCAGTGTCCTTTCCAAAGAATGACCCTTTTCATTCAACAGTTTCATAGTTAGGAGAATAAATTATTCGGTCACCTTAGTTAAAGTTCATGTATGAGCATAGATGGCTGGTTGAATTACTTCATTTATTTGTTTATTCATCTGTTTTTAAAAATTTATTATTATTATTTTATATTAGTTTTAAGTATGCAGTACAATGGTTAAACATTTACATAATTTATTAAGTGATCCCCCTGATTTTACTTGTTTTTTAAATAAATCTTGAACTTTTCCTCTGGGGCCATAGAACTGAACGACATGTGATCCCCACTCAAGAAATTCACAGTCTGATGGATGGAACATAAAACAAACAATGATTATAGAATAGTGTGATCAGTGCTGTACAGGGGTTAACCTAGGATGCCATAGGAAGAGAAGGAAGAGAAGGTGGGAGAGAGAGAGAGAGAGCGAGAGTGAGAGAGACTGCCTGAGGGTGTGTGTGAGGGGCCTGAAGGGTACAAATAGATCTGGGTAGGGGACAGAAGGCTTTAAGAAAAGGCTCAAGGAAAACACTGGCATTATGACGTCAATATATTTAGAGTAATGGTTTAGGGAAGAGGGAAACAATTTGGGTGTTTACAAAGATTGGGGTTTTATCTATATTACATCCCAGGCTGCAGGAAATCCCTTAGCAAAAGAAAGAAAAATATAATTCTAGGAGCATTTCCTTCTCTCACAAGGCTCTACACCTTATCCTATTTGATATTAATGCCCTGAAGTCTTATACAGAGAAGTTTAAAAATGACCTTCCAATTAAGACATACTTTCCACATCAGTTAGAATTTTCTTTTAAATTTTTAATGTAGTTTATCATTTAAGGAATTTTATTTTACTTATTTTCTCTTCAGGGAGAATAGGTTCAGCAAAATGTCTGTAACACTTCCTGGTGATGGCAGGATGATGGAGTCACGAATGGAGTTTTGTGTTCCAAGTTAGTCACTATCTCACATGTGGGTAGAACCCCAAGAACGGGTGCTGCAGAGGCCATTTGTTAGCACTGCCAGATAGCCCTCTACACCCACCACCCCTCAGACAGGCTTTCCATCAGCAGTCTCCAGCTATAGAGAAGTTTAGGGAAAAGTGAGAAATGCTTTAATCCCAGTTAATGAGAATATGTATAATACTTAGGCTTCCAGTGGACATGTGGTTTCTTGACTGTGACATTTTGTGGAATTTAAATTTGTTGCTTTTATCAGACAGAGTTCTTGATTTCAACTATAATCTGAGCTAACTTAAGCAAAAAAGGTAGTTTAAGCTCACAGAGCACTTAGAAGCTGGCCCGAGGATTCTCCCTCTGCTTCCTCATAATGCAAGGTGTCGCCTCCGCTGAGAACTGACCATTTATACATGAATCACTGCAATGCTTTATTCTACAGGAAGATCCTCTTCCATTTACTTTCCATTCTTATAGCCTGCTTCTGGGAACCTCAGGGAAAGACTCTGTATTTTGTTATTTTTTTCTTCTATAAAATGGTGTGAAAAGTGATTATGAAAGGACATTGGGTAGATCACATCATCTACAGGAGAGCTAGAGAACTACATTTGGAAACTTGGCAACCAAGGCCACACTAGTGAGTCTGCTAAGGACATCATTCTGGCACTACTGCTAACAGGCAGCTAGTCCTGGCCATTGGATTGCCCTCCTCCAGAAACTCACCCCTATGATTCTGGACCCTGGGCTCCTTCAGGGCCTCAATGAACTCTCTCTGATTCTCCCTGCGCCTTTGTAGCACTCACTGTCAACTGTTCAGGCAGGATCATCTGATTGGCTGAGCCTGGGTTGTCCGTGCAATAGCTGCAGACTAGCTGGTGGAGGAAACGTCTTTTCTCCCTTAGGGTCTGTCTTCCACCTGTCTTGGGATTTCTCCCCCCAAAAAACTTGTTTGGATGCAGTAAAAAGAAAAAATTAAAAAAGAGACAATCCAGATGCATTATAGACCTAAATATGAAAGGTAAGGCAATAAAGCTTCCAGAAGAATATTTGTAAAAGTATCCTCATGACCTTCCAGTTGATTAAGTTTCTAAAATAGTACATAAAAAGTAGTGACCATACAAATAGATTGATAAATTGGGTTTCAATAAAATTAAGAACTCTGTTCACCAAAAGACATTAGGAGACTGAAAAGATAAGCCACAAAGTAGGGTATAGATAGAAGATAGATTATAGATAGATAGATGATAGATAGATAGATAGATAGATAGATAGATAGATAGATAGATAGATAGAAAATATATTTTTATATATAGGTTCAACATTTATAAAGAACAAATAACGAGATAAACCAATTTTTAGAAAAATGGTCAAAGACTTCACAAAAGAGACTATCCAAATGGCCAGTAACATATAAAAAGAGGCTCAATCTCATCAGTTGTCAGAGAAATGACTGTTTAAGCCATAATGAGATACCACAATGTATATCAAAATAGCTAAAATAAAAAGACCGACAGTAGTAAGTGTTGATGAGGATGTTAAGCAACTGGAACACTCATATATGGCTGATTGGTTTGATACAACCATGTTGAAAACAATTTGGCAGAATCTAACATACCTTATAACTCAACAATTTCACTCTTGGTAAATAGCCAATGTGTGCAAATGTCCATCAAAAAACAGGTATATGGATGATCTTTATTCATAATAGTCCCAAACTGGAAACAACTTAATTTTCATCAACAAAATGTAAAAATAAAATTTGGTATATTTATACAATGGAGTTACTACCTGGCAACAGCTACACACATGAGTTAATATTACAGACATAATACTGAGTCAAAAAAAAAAAAGAAAGAAAAGCCAGAAATAAGTGTAAATACTGTATGATAGCAATAATAATGATTTTCAAAAACAAAACTGATCTACAGTGAGAGAGGTCAGAATAGTGGTTATCTTTAGGGTATTTGGGAGAGGCTAAAGAAACTTTCTAGGATGCTGGAAATGTTCTATATCTTGATCTTGATCTGTGCACCTGAGATTTGTGCACTTTGTAGTATGTTTGTTACATTTCAATAAAATTTTTTTAAAAGTTTACTCACAAAAATGGCAAATGTTCTGATCATTTGGTTTTCATTAAATAAATATATCTACATGGTAATAAATAAACTAGGACAGAAAAACTTATAATGAAAATTGACAGTCTCTTGTTCTAACTCTCCTTATTTCTAGTATTAAGCACCAGATTTAATTTTTAAATTTATTTTAATTAGTTTCAAGTATATAGTACATTGGTTAGACATTTATATAGTTTATAAAATGATTCCTCTAATTGCTCTTTCTCTCCTCTGGTTTTCCACCTAGCCAATATATTAATGCTAACTACATTCTCTATGCTGTGCTCCCTATCTCTGTGACCATCAATGAACTACTAATTTGTACTCCTTAACCCTTCACCCATTCTCCCAGCCCCCAACACCCCTCCTCTCTGTCGATCAAATTGTCCACTATATCTGTGAGTCTGTTTTTGATTAGTTTGGTATTTTTGTTCCTTAGATTCCACATATAAGTGAAATAATATGGTATTTATCTTTCTCTGTCTGACTTATTTCACTCAGCATAATAACCTCTAGGTTCATCAGTGTTGTTGCAAATGGTAAGATTTCACTTTTTAATGGCTGAGTAATATTCCCTTGTATATATGAACTATAACTTCTTTATCCAATCATCTGTTGATGGGCATTTAGTTTGCTTCCATATCTTGGCTCTTGTAAATTGTGCTGCCATTAATATTGGGGTGCATAGATCTTTACAAAGTATTGTTTTGGTTTTCTTTGGATAAATACCTAGAAGTACAATTGCTAGGTCAAAAGGTATATCCATTTTTAATTCTTTGAGAAACCTCAAGACTATTTTCTATAGAGGCTGTACCAATTTGCAATCCCACCAACAATGTAAGACGGTTGCCTTTTCTCCATATCTTCACCAACACCTGTTGTTCTTTGATTTATTGATGACAGCAATTCGGACAGGTGTGAGGTAGTATCTCATTGTGGTTTTAATTTGCATTTCTCTGATGATTATACCTTGATCATCTTTTCATATGTATATTGGCCATCTGTATTTCCTCTTTGGAGAAGTATCTGTTTAGGTCTTCTGTCCATTTTTTAATTGGATCGTTTATTTTTTTGTTGTTGAGTTGTATGAGGTTTTTATATATTTTGGATATTAACCTCTTATGAGATGTATCATTAGCTAATATCTTCTCCCTATCAGTCAATTGTCTTTTTATTTTGTTGATGGTTTATTTTGCTGTATAAAACCTTTTTAGTTTGATGTAGTCCCATTTGTTTATTTTTTATTTTGTTTCCCTTGCCCAGGGAGATATATTCAAAAAGAAATTCCTGTTAGTAATATCAGAGAACTTACTGCCTATGTTTTCCTCTAGAAGTTTTATGGTTTCAGGTTTTACATTTAAGTCTTTAATCCATTTTAAGTCTATTCTTTTATACATGTGAGAAGGTAGTCCAGTTTCTTTTTCTTGCATGTATCTGTCCAATTCTCCCAACACCATTTATTGAAGAGACTTTATTTATTCCATTGTATATTCTTACCTCCTTTGTCATATATTAAGTGAGCATATATACATTTAAGTGAGCTTATCAATGTATCTGTTTTTATGCCAGTACCATACTGTTTTGATTACAGTAGCCTTGCAGTATAGTTAATATCAGGTATTGTGTTACCTCCAACTTTGTTCTTATTTTGCAAGATTGCCATAGCTTTTTGGGATCTTTTATGATTCCATATAAATTTTAGAATTACTTGTTCTAGCTCTCTGAAAACTGCCATTGGTATTTTGATAGAAATTGCATTGAATCTATAGATTGTTTTGAGTAGTATGGCCATTTTAATTATGTTGATTTTTCCTACCCAAGAACACGGTATATGCTTCCATTTATTTGTATCTTCTTCAATTTATTTTTTCAATGACTTATACTTTTCTGAGAACAGGTCTTTTACCTTCTTGGTTAATTTGATTCCCAGGTATTTTAGAGTTTTCGATGCAATTGTAAATGGAATTGTTTTCTTATTTTCTCTTTCTGAAAGTTCATCATTGCTATATAAAAATGCCACTGATTTCTGAATATTTATTCTGTAACCTGCCACTTTACTGAATTTATTGATCAGTTCTAACAGGTTCCTTTTTTTTTGGTGGAATCTTTAGAGTTCTCTATAAATAGTATCATGTCATAGGCATATAGTGAGTTTTACTTCTTCCTTTCCAATTTGGATACCTTTTATTTCTCTTTCTTGTCTTATTGCTGTGGCTAAGACTTCCAATACAGTGTTGAAGAGGAGTGGTGAAAGTGGGCATCTTTGTCTTGTTCTTGATCTTATGAAAAATGCTTTCAGCCTTTCCCCACTGTGTATGATGTTAGCTTGTAGGTTTGTCATATATGGCCTTTATGTTAAGGTATGTTCTCTCTATTCCCACTTTGCTGAGAGCTTTTATCATAAATGGATGCTGGATTTTGTCGAATCCTTTTTCTGCATCTATTGATATGATCATATGATTTTTATCTTTCAATTTGTTAATGTGGTGTATCTCATTAATTGATTTGCGGATATTGTACCAACCTTGCATCCCAGGAATAAATCCAACTTGATCATAATATATGATATTTTTAATGTATTGCTGAATTTAGTTTGCTAATATTTTGTTGAGGATTTTTGCATCAATGTTCATGAGATATTGGCAAATAGTTTTCTTCTTTTGTAATGTCTGTCGGTTTTAGAATAAAAATAATGGTGGCCTCATATATGGAGTTAGGGAGCCTTCCCTCTTCTTGAATTTTTTGGAATGGTTTGAAAAGAATAGGTGTTAATTCTTTGAATGTTTGGTAAAATTCGCCTATGAAACGATCTGGTCCAGGACTTTTGTTTTGGGGGAGATTTTTGATTACTGATTCTATTTCATTGTTGGTAATTGGTTGGTTCAGAATTTCTGTTTCTTCTTAAACTCAGTCTTGGGAGATTGTATGTTTCTAGGAATGTGTTAATTTCTTTCAGATTGTCCAATTTGTTGGTATATAATTGCTCATGATATTTTCTTATGATCCTTTTTATTTCTGTGGAATCCATAGTTATTTCTCCTCTTTCATTTCTGATTTTATTTTTTTGAGTCTTCTCTCTTTTTTCCTTGATGAGTCTTGCTAAAGGTCTGTCAATTTTGTTTATCTTTTCAAAGAACCAGATCTTGGTTTCATTAATTTTTTTCTATTGTTTTTCTAGACTCTTACATTTATTTCCACTCTGATTTTTATTATTTCCTTCCTTCTCTTCACTTTGCTATGAATTTCCCTTTTAGGACTGTTTTCTCTGTGTCCCATAGATTTTGAGTCATTGTGTTTTCATTTTCATTTGTCTCTAGGTATCTTTTGATTTCTTCCTTGATCTCAGTAATAACCCATTCATTGTTTAGTAGCATGTTATTTAGCCTCCATGTGTTTGTATATTTTCCAGTTTTTTCTTGTAGTTCATATCTAGTTTCATACCATTGTGATCAGAGAAGACAGTTGATGTGATTTCAGTCTTCTTAAATTTATTGAGACTTGTTTTGTGTGGTCTATCATAGAAAATGTTCCATGTACACTTGAGAAAAATGCATATTTTGCTGCTTTGAGGTACAATGCTCTGAAAATATCTATTAAGTCCATCTGTTCTAGTGTATCTTTTAGGTACATTGTTTCCTTATTGACTCTGCCTGGAAAATCTGTCCATTGGTGTCAATAGGGTGTTAAAGTCTTCTACTATGAGTATATTACTATTGATCTCTCCTTTCATGTCAGTCAATAATTACGTTATGTATGTAGGTGCTCCTATGTTGGGTGTATATATATTTACTAGGGTTATGTCCTCTTGATTTATCAATCCTTTTATCATTATGTAATGCCCTTTTTTGTCTCTTATTATAGCCTTTGTTTTAAAGTCTATTTTATCTGATATAAGTATCATTACCCTGGCTTTTTTTTCATTTCCATTTGCATGAAATATCTTTTTCCATTTCTTTACTTTCAGTGTGTGTGTGTGTCATTTGATCTGAAGTGGGTCTCTTGTAGACAGCTTATGCATGAGTCTTGTTTTCTTATCCATTTGGCTATCCTATGTCTTTTGATTGGAGCATTTAATTCATTTACATTTAAAGTGATTACTGATAGGTACTGATAGGTTACTGCTATTTTATTATTCATATTTGTTATTTCTATTTTCTTTTTTACCTCTTCTCTTTTTTCCGAAGTCCCTTTAACATTTCTTGTAATACTGGCTTGTTGGTGATGAATTCCTTAAGCTTTCTCCTGTCTGGGAAGCTCTTTATCTCACTTTCCATTTTAATTGAAAGCCTTGCTGGGTAGATTATTCATGGTTGTAGATTCTGTTTTTCATAACTTTGAATATTTCTTGCCAGTCCCTTCTAGCCTGCAAAGTTTCCATCAAAAAATCAGCAGACATTCTTATGGGGGTACTCTTGTAAGTAACTAGCTGCCTTTCTCTTGCTGCTTTTAAGATTCTCTCTCTGACTTTGACCTTTGGCATTTTAATTATGATGTGTCTTGGTGTAGGTCTGTTTGAATTCTTCTTGTTTGGGACTCTGTACTTCCTGAACTTGTATGTCTAATTTCTTTGCCAGGTTAGGGAAGTTTTCTGTCATTATTTCTTCAAATAGATTCTCAATCCCTTGCTCTCTCTCTTCTTCTTCAGATACTCCTATGATCCAGATATTATTATGCTTCATGTTGTCCCAGAAGTCTCTTAAATTATCCTCATTTTAAAAAAATTTCTTTTTCTTTTTGTTGTTCTGTTTGATTGTATTCTGCCACCTTGTCTTCTAATTCTCTGATTTGATTTTCTGTTTCATCCAATCTACTGTTGAATCTTTTTAATATATTCTTTATTTCAGTTATTATATTCTTTATTTCTGACTGGTTCTTTTTAATGGTTCATTTGTCCTTTGTTATGCTTACTATCTCTCTGTTGAGGTTCTCATTAAGATTATTCATTTTCCCCCTAAGTTCATTGAGCGTCCTTATAACCATTATTTTGAACTCTGACTTTGATAGGTTGCTTGCCTTCATTTTATTTAGCTTATTTTCTAGAGTTTTCTCCTGTTGTTTACTTGTGTCATGTTTCTTTGTTTTCTCATTTTATTAGCCTCTCTGTGTTCATTTCTATGTGTCAGAAATATTTGTTTTATCTCTCAGTCTTGGCCAGATGGCCTAATGTGGAAGGTTTCCTGTGTGGACCAGTGGCACACTCTCCCTGATCCCCTATGCTAGGGGATCTGGATGTGATCTTTGTGTGGGTTGTGTGTGATCTTATGTTGTTGCCAAGCCTTTATTGTTGTTAGAACATCAGTGGACGGGATTAATGCTCAAGCTGACTAATAGTGGGAATTGGCTGCACCCACAGGATAAGAGTTGCTGTGTAGGGACTGACCCCACTGAGTGGGATTTGCCCTAGCAGGCTTGTGTACTTGTTGGAACCACCCTTTGTGTGTACCACTAATGGGACTAGTTAGGAGTTGCTCTGTTGTGCTCTGGTGCCAGCCTTCAGATGCATTGGTTTTGTGGCCCCTTGGGAGGGGCTCCCCCGTAGGCCAAGCTCAGCTGCTGCTTTTGATTGCTCAGGGCTACCCAGTGAGAAGTACAAAGTGATCCACAGATGATTGTTGCCTGTGCTGGATCTATAGGTAAGTGGAAGAAACAATGCTGTAGGCAGCAGTCAGTTATCCCCCATCCCTAACCTAGGTCAGTATAGCAGAGGGGCCAGTGGTCCTCCAGGTTTGACACTGCCTGTTAGTTGCAAGAACCTCTGGGTGATATGCATGTTGGGTAGTGCAAGGACCCCGGAAGTTTCCTGAATCTATTGAGTAAATTTTACTCTGCCACTGTAGTGTCAATTTACATGCCAACACTGTCTCCATGACTCCTGT
Organism: Macroglossus sobrinus; assembly: GCA_004027375.1. NCBI lineage: Eukaryota > Metazoa > Chordata > Mammalia > Chiroptera > Pteropodidae > Macroglossus > Macroglossus sobrinus. The sequence continues at coordinate 88,225 of PVKZ01001836.1, read as the reverse complement.
ATAAGTCTCCAACTGTAGCAAGGTCAGCTGCTGCCCACCTTGAGCCTGAATGCACCACCCTAGGGTTGGGGCAGCTTCTTATCAATGTGTGATGGGCACTTTGTGTTTTGGATGGGGCAGGAGCTCAGGAAGTCCAGGGCCATCAAGCCAATACAGACCACTGTAATCCCCTCAAGAGATATTGAAGCTCGTACAGGCAGCAGTCGTCTGCCCACAACTGTTTTCCCCGAAATGCACTCATTGTGCTAGCCAGGGTCTGTGCAGCCTGCACAGACTTCACAAACCCAGAGCCAAGCAGGGCATCAGAGGCTACCTGTCAATGGGTTGCAGGTACTTTGTGGCTTGGGTGAAGTGGGATCTCAGGGAGACAAGGGCCGTCAGGCTAATTCAGCCTCAGTTTTGCTGCCAATTCTGTGTCTGGGCATTCCCGCTGTAGTCACAGATCACAGTGAACCAACTGACATGCGGGGAAGTCTCACAGACCCCTGCGCTCCCCAGATATTCTACTGTAACTCTCAGGCAGCAGAGGTCTGCTTGTCACTGGTTTCAATGCAGTGTCCGCCCAGTGCTAGCCAAAGTTTGTTGCCTGTGTGGATTGGGAGATGGGGAGGGGGGATGGATGGGACTGTAGCAGTTCATTGTCAATGGGCCACCTGGGACAATTTGTAGGTTGGGTGGGGTGGGGTCTCAGAGAGACAATGGCAATCAGATCAACACAGCCTCGGTCTTGCTGCAACTTTTATAACCGTTCGTGCATTCCTGCAGAAGTCCCAGATCACACAGCAAGACCAGCTGCTGTCTGGGACTGACCTACAGATCCCTGAAATCTGCCCAGGTTCATGTTGGCAAGAGTGATCTGCCTGATCCTATTTTGGAAATGGGGCTTACAGTGTTGTCTGCCCACTGTGAATGCTTGGCCCTGAATCGACAAAAGCCCCTGGTGATCTGCAGGTTAGGTGGGGCAGGCTGATCCCCTCTGACCAGAGCTTCCTAATGGCTCTATGGGAAGGGTCTGCACTGTCAAACTGACAGGTCTGTAGATTGCCTGGTAGGGTGGCCGAACTAAGGCATAATGGTAGCTGCCCTTCCACTCCTTGTTCTGGAGCCAGGTAATGCAGACTTTCTTGGTATGAATCCTGAGTGAGCCTCTGACCCACTGCTGGTGTCCTGGGTGAGTGTCCACAGGTCAGAAAGCTTGTGTGAGGCTCTTTCAAAGGGGCGTTCATGGTTTCTGTCTTCTTCCATCTCACCCAGATGGCCAGAATTTCCTCTGGTTATTACAGTCAGAGTTATTGGAATCTCCTCTTCCTTGGACTGAGATCTGGGGCTGGGTAACCCCCACATGAGATTAGGATCCCCCTTTCTTTCAGGAGAGCCTCTGTAGCCTAGCTCTCCCTCCTGGTGATAGTACAGACACAGGTCTTTAGCAATCTTGAAATCTTGGTAGATGCTGCAGGAGGCCAGATTCCTTGGAGTAAGGAATATTCTAGATTCTGTGTTCAGGGAGGAGTTTCTAACCATTGTTCTCTAAGATTCTTTCCCCTATCCTTCTTGGTCACATTTGAAGTGGACATTGAGGAAAATGTCCACTTCAGCAGCATTTCAGCAGCATTCTCAATCCACTTCCTTGGTCACATTTGAAGTGGACATTGAGGAAAATGTCCACTTCAGCAGCATTTCAGCAGCATTCTCAATCCACTTCCTTCCCATAGATTATTAGAAGTGATTGATTTAGGTTTCTAGCAACCCTCAATATTTTGTTTCAGGAACATTTGAGAGAATGGGTAAATAAACACAGCACTTTCAGGAACTTCGCCAGTTTCTTATCTATTTGATTCTAATCAGCATTGTATGCCAATACCTAGACCCACAATTAAAAAAAAAAACATGTTTTCTCCTCCCTCAACTACCTCCCACCTCTCTCTGTGTCTGTCTCTGTCTCTGTTTCTCTCTCTCTCTCAATTTTAATGTGGGTATCTTGAGTCTATCAGGCTTAGGTGGTAAAGTCATATTTTAAATCTTCTTTCTGAGTCATTGTGACCAACTGAAAGGATTTACTGCTATCATATTCTTGATTGGGTATTTGTTCTGAGACATAATACATTCAGAGATTAACGATGGATATGACAACCATGTTTTTTGATTTGCTTTTCTCTTTGACACTATTTGTTCTCCTCTTGCCTGGGGATCTTAGTCTGTCTTTCTGTTTCTTCCAAAGGAGAATCCTGAAGGGAGCTCTGAATGTGGGGGAGCATGATAGGTCATTCCTACTTCATGTTAAGAAATTCCCTATCATTTCCAAAAGGATTTACAAGTAAATCAAGAGATTAGAACATGATTAATAATACTTGAAATCCTGCATTCAGACCAATGCAGACTTAGGGATGACACATGAGATTCATATTTATGGTTATAGTAGCAGTAAGAATGCCACCTCTGATGTGGTCCCTGTTTTCTTGGTGTTTCATCAGGAGTCTTGGCTGCCCACTGACCTCTGATATGGGACAGACAAGGAGGCAGAAGTGGTAAAGATAGGTTAGTAAGCTAAAGGATGGCTTGGCACTCTGGTAGTTCAGTCAATGTAAGAACATCCAAACCTGTAGAGAATTTTTATAAAAATTTATTTGAGAAACAGAAGATACAACTGGAAGCGAGATCTCAACAGGCTGAGATAAATGCTTCAGAGAATAGGTTTGCAGTTTCTTTTATGCATCTGAAGTTAAGGAAGAAAGTAAGAAAGATTACATGAAGGTAGGAAGAAGCAAGAAGGGATGGGATTACAGCATAGTTAAGATCATTTGCTCTCTTAGGGATGGTTATGGTTTGTTTTAAAGGTGTGTTAACCGAGATGCACAGGAACAATGGACAGGGTTGGCTTAAAACCTTTCACTAAAGGAGTTATAGGCCTGGGGCATGACTACCCACCATGACCTACCCAGTTAGGAATTATAATCAGATTACCCTGTGATGTTACTTTTCATTACTTTTTTTTTTTTTTTTTTGTCCACAGTTCTACATAATACTGCAAGAGAGAAAAGACACTGTGTGAATGGTTCTGCACCAGGAGGAACAGACCAAAGTGAACTATGGGATTTGCAGGTTCTTGCCACTTAAAAAACAAAACAAAACAAAACAAAACACCATTTGGGCATGGCCTGGTCAGGATCCATCCTAGTTTATGACAGACACCAGAGACTGACTGGGGTGGAGTAGGGATATGTCAGAGTAAGAAGTAAAGGAGTACATCACAGTAATCTTTCCACTCAGGGACCAGTGGGAAGGAATCTGCCCTCTTGTAGAACACTGCCTTTGAAGTTCAAGACAGAATTTATAGGCCATATCTAAACAAGAGCAAGTCACAGTCCCATGGCCAGACATAAGGGAGATGAGTAGGGAGTAGAGGGCACTGATAGGACTGGCCACTCTTTGAGGTAAGAAAGACAGAGACCCCTTAAGTTGGTTGGGTGGCAGACTCCTTTCTGTTGAGTTATGTCCAGTAGCATTTGAGCCCATGGGACATGGCCAGTACTTCCCTGATAAGAAGGGTATTGTTAGGAATAGATGATAGTTATCTCTAAGCAGGGATTGGTTCATTTCCTGAGGGAGAGGAACAAGTGTTCGCTGCCCACTGAGGGTGCTGGGAAATCCACCCTGTGTCTCAGGGATGTATGATGGTGTGGCACCCTGGGGAGGAGATCTTTCATAGCTATAAGCTGCCTGGTATGTAGGAAGCAATGGAATGGACTCAGACAGGCCATCTCTCTTTACCCACCTATGGTAGAAGAGAGCATTTTAGCCCCTTTAAGAGCACTCAAGACTATAGCTGGATGGGATTGTCATTGTCAGGATAGCAAAGAGGAAAGAAGTGAGGAGTTTGGGGTTGGATGGCCTGGGTTCCACTACCAACTCCAGGACTCTCCAGTTTTACGGCTCTGGGCAAGTAACTTAGGTCCTCGTGGCTTCCTTTTCTATACCAGTAAAAAGCAAATAATAATATATATCATTTCATAATATATACATATATAAAATCATCACATTGTATATCTTAATCTTACACAATATTATATGTTGATTATAATCACAATAAAAGTAGAAAAAAATAACAGTACCTACATCTTAAGGATTTATAAAGGTTAGATGAGGTTATCAATGTGAAGTTTTTGGTACAATGCCCAGCAAATAGTAAATATGAATTAAATGCCAGCTGTTAATAATCTTTCTCTCCCCTATCTTCTGGAGCTGTGTGTGTCCTAGGCTAAAGGAATGAAAGGGGATTCTTTGTAATTCAATTCAAGGTTGAGAAGGAGATGGTTACTCTCTCAGTATAAGGCAAGTTGAAATGTCTTATGGTTTTTTAGATATGGCACTGGCTTACTAAGATAGCCTTCTTCTATTCCTCTCTCCCACACTCCCCTTACCTGACAGAGGAACTAGGAGGGGCAGAAAAATGACTGACATCTCTCCCTGGGGTCTGTGATACAATCGTAGGTAGGAACTGGGTGGGGGGTTGGAGACTTGGTTAAGGGCTGGAGGACTTGAGGGAAAAGGGAAATGACCTAAGGACAGGATTCATGAGTATTTTTTGACATCTGAAGGGGTGGTCACAATGCTTCTAAAGAGGCCCGGAGTCCATGAACGGCACAGTGAGACAGCCTGCCTCTGCCCAGGATGGTACTCAGATGAATAGTACTCAGAGGAATAGCACTCAGAGACAGCCTTCCTCTACCAGGGTGGTCCCCAGGTCTTGTCACCCTGGGGGTCTCAGAATGCATTGAGCTATAAAATCTGTAACCGAAGCAAATCACTGATGGGACATTACTGTGGCTGTCATAGGACATATTGGTGTGAAGTGTGGAGGGGCTACTCTTTCTCTCCAGATCTTTTGACCACCTACTAGGATTTCTCTTAGGTGGAAGGCAGGTTGCAGAGAACCTGTACAGGCCAATATAATGTCTGTTCAGTTACTGGATGTACCACCACTTCCTATCACACTGAAAAAAAAATACTGCGTTAATGCAGAGGAAAGGGCAAACAGAGGAACTTAGCAGGGAGTGGTGAATAAGAAGGGAATGTAAGAGTCACTTGGGAAAGGGCCCTTGGGAAAAGAAAAGGACAAACACTCTCTCTGTGAATTTCCTGTAGGCAAACCAGTTAGCTTCAGGGCCTAATTTTTATAGCAGCTGAGCTGCCTGCAATCATTACTGCTATTTATTTTCTCTGGGCCCTGGGTTGAAGGCGTGATGAAAAACAACCTAACGGCCCAAGCACAACTGCCCCATATGAGAGACCATTAAGATAAAGTCTCTCGTAAGTGGCCCTAATAAAAGAAATTTATCACAAGACATGGAGAGGAAGGTGTCTTTATTCACTGGGTGAATAACAGCAGGCATTGTCAATGTAGTTTTTCAAAGCTCAGAAATTATCATTCATTCTCCAAATTACCAACTGCACAAAAATTACTAAATGGTGCGTTATCACTCCCTCTCAGTGAGAGGATGTCTTTGTTTAACATTTGATTACAAATGGCTTTCATGATTATCATCAATAAATCATAGGTAAGTGTGTCCATGGCTGAGACTGATGCAGAAAGACTTTAGGAGCTATTGGGAAAAGGAAAAACAAAAAGCATGAGATAGCTGACACTTCGGGGAGTGCTGGACTTTTAGGACTTACTTTGTTGGTGGCCTTGTGGGAATTTCTAAGATGCAGAACATAGAATGTGTCCATTCAAAGGAGGTGGGAGTTCTGTAGGGATTTGATGATGTGCCTTCAGCTAGGCAACATTTGGAGACAGTTTCACCTCTTTGAGGACAGGAAGTGTATGAGGAAGAAAGAGCACAATAGATGGATAAAGGTACCAGAAAAGGGAAACTTAGCATGAGACAAGTTGGAAAAGAATGAGGAGAAGGAGGGAGAGGAGAAGAAAAGGGATGGGAGAAAGATGAGGGAATAGAGGAAGACAGAGGGAGAGGGATAAAGAGAAGGAGTGCAAGGGGAATGGGAGGAGTACCCTTCATTCCTGGCTTACCTCTGTATCATGCCTTAGTTGGCCCATAGGCGCTCACCAGAGGCCACAATCCCAGGCCCTCCTGCTAATCTCACACCTACTCCCTATTGACTCTTAGCCCTCAGCTGCCTTTGTCTCCTTGGTTTGCCAGTTCCCATCACTAGACCCAGGATTTGAGGATCTTATGTTTCCTCCACTTCTAGAATCTCCTTTATGTCTTTTTCTTCCTTTTCAGTGATTCTCACTCCTCCCTCTCTCAGCCCCCACCTCCTCAAACATTTTTTTTAACTCTTTAGACTTTTCTGTAGTGTCAGGTGAGAAATTTTTTTCTACAGACTGGCCCAAAGAAACCCCAGAAGTTGCACTGATGAAGAAGGAGTTTCTTGTGGAACTGGATATGAGGTAGAGTTAGTTGTAAGTTCAATTCCATGACACCTGTAGTCCTATAGGTGAGCAGAGGGCATTCTTCTCTGAAGACTGTGATAATGCAAGTAAAGAGCCAGCTCTAAAGAATCAGATAAGCAGTGATACCAATAACCAGAACACAGAGATTTTGAAAAGTCTGTTGTGGGTTTAAAGACACAGAGGAGGATAGAACATGGCTTGTTCTCAGCATGCTAACATCCTGGAAGGAGAACTATAGTTTGAGCAAAGGTGAAAATGCACAAGATATGTAGGAGAGAGCATGAGTCCAAAAAGAAGGGTTTGCCATGGGAAATTTTAAGAAATATATCAACAAGTCTGGCTAGAGATATTGAGACAAAATTTTAGGAGGCTTCAAAGGAGAAATTTGGAAGTTAGGATTTGATTACACTGGTCACTAATAATCTTTGAGGAGAGAAAATTAAAACAATGAAATTATGATAACTATTTTTATAAAGGAGAGATTCTTTGCTCCATATTTTATTTATTCCTTCATTCATCCATTATTTAATTCAACAAATGTTTATGGAAACCTACTATGTGCCAGGCACTGTAACGAGGTCATCATAGGGAGTTAAAGAGACATTCCCTGCCTTCATGAAGCTTATGTTCCTGGAAGGAAAGAAACGAAATTATTACAGTTTGTAATAAGTACTACAGAAAAAATGAACATGTAAATGATGGAGAGTAACTAGTGTGTGGAGAGCTTCTAATCCTCTATTTAGAGTAGTGGTCAGGGTTTCACCTCTCTGAAGAGGTATAATGTTTGAATTGAAATCCTAAGGGTGAGAACAATGATCTTCCCAAAACAACATTTCTAAGAAGAAGTTTGAAGGATAAGTGAGAAAAACTGATGACCTTTTAGACTCAGGGCCAACAGTGATTCAGTAAGAACCAGCTATTTTGGAGGTAAAAGTGAAAACCAAAAGAAATGAAATGAAAGGGTACCCACTTGGCCAGTTGGCTTTCTATACAAGTCTCTCCAGATCTTAGAACGGGGATGTTACCCATGTGGTCTCCTGGCACAGGTATTTAAAATAAGGGCTTCATCCTGATTCACTGGTTCCTTCTGCTTGTTTGGCTGGGTTGTAAATATTTTGTCCCCAGGCTGGTTCAGATACAACCAACCAGGATGCTAGCTAAGATGAGACAATTATTTTGTCAAATCAGCAAAATATAGACACTGAGAGAAAAAAAAAAAGGTCACTCTGCATTTGCCACAAATATTTATCTTAACCCTCTGTTTTTATTTGTAAAAATTTGCCAAAGTGTAATTTGGCTTTCTTAATTCAGAGATTGTTGACATTAAATGAATAACTTCTTATATATTAATATTAATTGTGGCTTGAACTCTCTGGGAACTCAAGAACTTAAATTTGATGGATGTTTATGAGAGAGACAAAGGAACAAGAGAGATAGAAGGATGGGGACCCTACAGAGACCCTACAGAGAATGTAAAAAGAAAGAACCAGGCTGTGAAAGGAAGACAAAGAGCAATGACAATAGAGAAATACGAAAATGGTACAAAAAGGGGTGAGGGTGGAGGGAAAAGAGGCTGAGAAAGAGACAGAGCCAAGAATGGGGAAGGAGGGGGTGGGCAGTAGGCTTGCTGCCTGTGAAGGGGACAGTGTGGAGATTAAGATCTCTATCAGAGCTTGTGGCTGGAGCGATTACAATGTATTAGGGTCCTGTCAGTGTTGACAAACACTGCCCCAATTAGGAATGAGTTCCACAAGGCATCAGATATAGGCTACTGTTGACCTGTAAATAGATGGGCCCTCCCTTTCCTCTCTCTTATTCAAATACTCGCAGGTGTTTTCTAGAATAGCCCAGGAAGCCAGCCTTCTTTGGCTCCTCCTACAGCAGTTACCAGGGAGCAGAAGTGAATGCCAATCACTTGTTCAATTTTTTTTTTAACATTAGTATTCTGGTATATGCAAATACTTTCCCTAAAAATTCATTTTCAACAACCATAAGAGTTCATTCTCCTTAAACTTCATCCAGTGTCAATCCCCAAACCCATTCTTTTGCCATTGTTTTAAGGACATGTAAGTACTGTCTAGGGGAAGTGCCCATTTCACAGCCGTCAGTGAGCAATTCAAAATTAACTGCCAGAGAGTGGGTCAAGAGGGCAGCTAAGTGCACATTGCATATTCAGCTATCTCTCTCCCAAATCTGTGGAAATGATAGACAAAGGGTATAGTCCTTCAGGGGAAAATCCACTAGAGTGGAAAATAAGAGGTGCCACTCTTATTTATACTGATGTATCCCAAGCTACAGGGAATCACAGAGAAATGAAAGGCAGATGAAATCAGACAGAATCAGGAAATGTCTGCAGAAGAGCATTGCTGCAAAGGAGGGTGGGGCTGCTGGGAAGCAGTAAGCCTTCAGGCCAGATCTCAGAATGAGAAGTGCTGCTGGAGTCCATAGTAGGAGAAAAGTCTTCAACTCCTACCCTTCTCTCCTCTGTCAAGGCAGGCAACAAGCTACAAATGGGATGGGTGTACTTTTGCTCAGTGAGGAAGGACCGTGCCTCAGGACATTGGTGCTACTATAGAGACTCTGATATGCAGGGTTCCAGCTAGTGTCTTACACTGTCCAGCATGTGTTCCATGTCTCTCTAACAACCACCAGAGGCAGGCTTTCACCTGCAGTCAAGAAGGAGTCACAAGTACAGACATGAGCACACAACCAAGATTCACTAAATATTTGAAGAAAACCAAAACTAAGAAATTGAGGCACCAAGCTCAACAAGCAGATGAACTGATATCAGGAAATTGGGTTAATTAAAAGCAAAAAGAATGAGGCATTAGAATAAGCATAATTAAAATTATTAGAGAGCAATAGGGGATACTGTATTCATAGTAATCAATTCGAGATTTGGAAATTAAAATTTTGATTTTTGGAATAAAAAATTCAATAGGTAGTTTGAATAGCAGAATGGAAACAATTGAAGAGCAGGTGAGTAAGCTACAAGACCAATTAGAAATTCTCCTAGAAAACAAGATATGAAAGAAAACTTAGCACATGTTCCAATACATATCTGGGAATTGGGAAATAGGTCATTAAAGAGACTAATTATCTAACAACAAAGCAAATATAAACAGAAACATAAGGATCAATTAAATTCATAATTATAGTGAGAAAACTTACTATACTGAATTATTAGATGTGGCAGAAAATGAAGACTGTAGAGAAATAAAATGGCATAATTAACAATCTTGACTTACTCTGAGAAAACATTTTTACACACAAACAGATCTTTCACTAAAATTAACCATGTTTTAGGTTAAAAAAGAAATCTCAAAAATTCCAGAAACCAAAAATCATATGATTTATATTTATTGATCACAAGACCATAGAAGTATAAATTAACAACCGAAGGAAAGCTTTTCCCTGGAAATGAAAAGTCACTCTTCTGAATTATTTTGTAGCAGAAAAGGAAGTAAAAAAATGATTATTACCAACTCTGGAAATGCATAAAATTAAGAACATATCTATCAAAGTCTGTGGGGTAGACAGAAACAGAGGAGAAGGTACGACATTACATGTATTTACTAGAACACAAGAAATACAAAAATCAGTTAACTAGGCTTTCAACTTAAGAAGCTAAAAAAATGATTCCAAATACATTAGGAAAAAAGAATTAGTAAAAGTAAAAGCAGAAATTGTTAAATTACAAAATCAAAAATAGGGTAAATGAATACAAGCAGAAGCTGGTTCTTTGAAGAGATTACTAAAATATACAAATATTTGGCAAGTACTGTAAGAGAGAAAAAATAGTTTTCCCTCTACCCATAAAAGAGAAGGCATAAATAAACAATGTGAATTTAAAAGAGATGTGATTACAGATATATGGAAAATAAAATTATAAAGTACAACTTTATACAAATAAATTAAAAACAGACAAAATAAAAAATGCTTAGGAAAATATAAAATAAAAAATTGATTAGGAAATAGAAAAACCGACCAGGACAATAATCATAGAAATTGAGAGAGTAATAAAATTACTTATAAAAAAAGGGCACCAGGTCCAGGCAGTATTAAGGATGAGTTTTACAAACTTAAGAACAGACAATTTTCATATTATAAAAATTGTTCCACAACATGGGGGGAAAAAGAGAGATAGAAAGAAGCTATTCAATCATTTTATGAGGCTAGCAAACCCAGTAATACAATCTATAAGAACAGTGCAAGAAAACTATTGGCCAATTTCATATATGAATGTAGAAACAAAATTCTGTTACAAATAATTTTTCAGTAAACACTGTGGTACATTATATGTGCAAAAATTGTTCATATATCCAAGCTATTGTTCAGCAAAAAGGTTGAAGAAAAATGTGCATAATGTTTTCCAACTTTGTGTTTGTTTATCCTTGTACATTTACAAATTGCATTCAAATTGCAGAAGGCTACTTAACAAACTGTTTATAGGGGTTACTTTGGGTCAGTGGAAATGGAATATTGGGTTGAGTAGATGGAAATATTTACTTGTCACTTTATATCTTGTGTTCTGTTTAAACTTTTTTTGACTGTGTGTCTACTTTTAAATTTTAAAAATGAAAAAATGACTGGGTGGTGGTGGTGGTGGAGACTATAATGGTTTTGATTGATCACTGATATAGGATCTGTGGGGTCATGTGTCCCCCTGACTTGGAGAAAGAGATTTGTTTTCTGGGATCCCAAGGAGCAGAGTTACAAAGAATGAATGGAGACTCTCAGGAGACAGATGTCAGGTCTCTGTGAAGAAAAATTTCTTCAAATTAGAGATAGTTAATGATATCTTGTTCAAGGACCTTGTTGGTTGTTGAAATAGCTGTCTTCTTGTTCAGGCAGAAGTTAGATAAGGCCAGCAAGGGGTAAACAGTTTAACCTTGAGGTTCTGCTTCTTTTCTTAAATTTGATTATTCATACCTAAAATGTGGGTTAATCCTTGTTTTGCCAGTTCTGTACACTTGAAATTATTTTCTATAAATACTCATATATATGACTACTCTGTGAAATTTAATGTGCTACAAAACCAAAGATATGTTATTTTAGCATGTTAGTAAGAGCCTCGATTCTTTTCTTCATTAGTACATATATTATTAGTAAGTTTTGAAAACTTACAAGTTTACTTACTATTGCTTTAAAATTTTTGTAACAATCTTATTAGGCAAACAGAACAAATATATCTGCTTCAGAGTCGGAGCAGCTAAGCTGCTTGCTGGAGTTCACATAGCCCAGTTCTCCCTAGTTTAGGGAAAGTGATCTGATCCTTGACTTTAAACTCAAGGATCACGTGAATTGCATCATTAGGTCACAATAAAAAATCTCTGTCAACAGAATCAAACTTGTCTGTCACAGATGTAATGTGTTGGTGGAATACGTAGAGCCAAAAAAAAAAAAAAAATTGTGTTTGCTTGCCTTTTCTCCTTCCTAAATGATTTACCTGAGTGAAGAGAGAGGGCTGTTGCCTAAATTTTCTAGGTATTTTTTAAACAACCGCTTACTATGTGCTGTGTAGACCTACCTGGTCTGGCAAAGCTGCATTTCTCACATGAGTCTCCTCCAGGGTGAAAGCCAAGCTGTTTTGATCTATCCTTGTATTCCTGGCTATTTCAGACAATTCTGGGGCCAGGCTTTGTCGCTGGCGGGTGAATCACTCATTGGAAGTTGCTAATAGCCTAAGAAACAGCAATTGGATCGGGGTAAACGGCTGAGTGGTGTTATTTGCGAGTTGTTTACACTAGACTGCAGAATAACTCAAGGGCCAACTGGCCTTAAGTGAATTACTGACACAGCCAGCGCTCGGCCTGAGGGAGCTGCAATTAATGCATTAATCACACGCAGCCCCTGGAGCCCCGCGTGTTAACACAGGGGATTTAACAGCACTCCACTAAATTGTTGATGAGGCCTGTGGCGGGATGAAAACCCTTAGAATACAAATGTGACATCCTATGCCCCTTTATTTGTTAGTTAATAATCTGAATAACCCCAGTTTCACAGCTTCTGTGTTGGATTTGCTGTTCCTTTCTCTCCTCCGCTAATCGCCAGCGAAGCGCGATAGGGTAGAGACTTTAACTTTGATTTGAACCCCCCGCCCCCTCCTCCTAAATAAAAGCACAGGTTTTTATCCACATGCGTATATTGCACAGACATCAAAGAAAAAAAAAAGCCTCATGCATTTCCATTAAAGCCGGGCGGACCAGGGGGAGGCACCAAGCTGGGTGCGGGCTTTTGAGGCGGTGGAAATTGATAAGGTTCATCTGCATACAAAAGGCTGAATGGAGAGGCAGCAGGGTGAGCGAGGTCGGACACCCAGATGGATTTTTTAATTCTGGGGAAAATAACACCACGCTCACAAGTGATAACTGAGCCTTTCTTCCCAACTCAGACCAAAATATGATTTCCATTTGTGCATTGGAGGAGAAGAAAATTATACAGAATTTCATTCTGCGGCATAATAAGGCTTCACACTGAATAATGCTACCATAAGGCAGTGTAATTACTGAAGGGCAGAAAATACACTTTCCGTTTATATCTAATCACAATACCACATTGTCTGCTTTGGAAAAAAAAAAAATCTGGGGTGGAGGTGCAGCGTGTTAACTAGACTGTGAGTGGGACTGTGGGGAGTTTGTTGGTCCTGGGCTTATGAGGGTCCTGAGGAAACATGAGGGCTTGGTGACTTGACTGCCCCATCTAAGACTGGATTAAGTAGGCAGATCTGGCTTCTCTCCTCTGAAGATCTCTTGATGTTTCTCCTCTTCCAAAATGACTTGTCTTGCTCTATACTGATCCATTAAGACTATAGCTACTGCACACAATGATCAAATAAAGACCTGAGATGCTTCAAGGATGAAAAGAGAAAAAATTAATATTATTTTTTGATTGGCCTGACTATTGAAATGACTGAAGAGGATTTTTGGTAATTTTTTGCATGTTTGTATTCGGACTGCAAATTGTTGTTTCCATTTTGTGATCTATTTCTTATCAATCTAAAATAATGTTTTATTATAAAATATTTGGAAACAGAAAACTCAGTGGAGAAAACAATAAGTTATTCTACCACCCAGAAAAAAACAACTGTTAATATTTTGGTGACTTTTTCTTTGTGGTGTATATTTTGTTTGATCCATTTCTTTCTGCATATTAAAATGGGGTTTTCACGGTGTCAGAATTTGTTTGCGCAATACATAGTAAAAAACAATTCTAGTTGGAAAACAATATATTTTAGAGTTATATTTTAATGTAAGAAGCCTCTAGACATAATAGTCCCTCACCCAATGGTTCTTGAACATGTTTGTGCATCGAACTCACCAAGAAGGCTTGCTGAAACAGATTGCTGGGCCTCACCCCCAGAGTTTCTGAATTGGTAGGCCTAGGGCTGGGCTAATATTTTGAGTGAGTAACTAGTTTCCAGGTGATGCTGATGCTGGTTTGGATACCACACTTCAAGCACCACTGCTTTTGAGTGCTGGGGGGATGTGCCATGTGGTTGAGGAAAGCACAAGAACTGTAAGCTCCCAGGGCACCTGAAGAAAAATGCAGATTGTGGGGAGGTCTTGCAAATAGTATTATGTAACTGTGGAGCATATTTCTTGAAATAATTTCGTCAGTAATGTGGTAGGTAGAATAATGGTCCTCCAAATATATCCACATCCTATTTTCCAGAACTTGTGATTGGCGAGAGAATTTTAAGTTGTAAATGAAATTAAAGTTGCCTATTGGCTGACCTTGAGATGGGGAGATGATCCTTTATTATCTGGATGGACCCAATGAAATCACAAGGGTCCTTATAAAGAAAAGAGGGAGGTAAGATTGTTAGTGTAGGAGACAGATTTGAAGATGCTACAGATGCTGGCTTTAATGACAGTGGAAGAGGCAACAAGCTAAGGTGGCTTCTGGAGACTGGAATAGTTAAGGAAATGAACTCTCTCCTAAAATCTCCAGAAAGGATGCAGCCCTGCTGATACCTTGATTATAACCCAATGAAAGCATTATGTTTCTAAAAAGAGAAAAATTTGCTGTCTTTCTCATTAAAATTTCAAAGCTCTGGTGAAAAATTTAAAATATGAAAAATAAAAATTTCCTCTTTCCACTATAGAGTCAGAAAAATAACACATAGAAGGAAAATAAAATCTTATTTTTGTTGGGCTTTCATCTGAAATACTAAATGCCAGAAAGTGATCAAGGAGTATCTAAAAAGTTTTGAGAGGGTTTGTGACCTAAGGATTTTCTATACCGTTCAAATAAGAAGGCAACAGGAAAGGATTCTTAGACCAATTCATAAAGATTCTCAAACCAGACACTATATATCCTGAAAAGAAGTATTGCTATGGAATAAGAAGTGATTCAAAATCACGATCTCAATTATGGGCAAAACAGTTACCTATTTACCAAATTCCTGGCTCCATTCCTCTTCCAAATAGTCACCCATAATATTTTAATTTTCTTGCCTTAGGATTTTTCAAGCATTTTCTAACTTTTCTAAATTTATTTTTGTGCAGCGTATTTAAGAATTAGAAACAATAGCATATTACAAATTAAACTCTATTGGACATGGCCAAATCTGAACCAAACTCAAATCCACAGCCTAAATAGAACCAGAATTGCTCTCCATGAGAGAACTTTAAAATACTATTAGTTTTGAATTTTAGAAATTAGAAAAGGGCTGAAAAATAAATTGGAAGAAATAAAGAGAAGAAAAATGAAGGCAAAAGAAAAGGTGAGAAATTTTAAAACTACAACCATTAAAAATAGAAAAAAAAACCTCTGCAGAAATTAGTTCTATTTAAAATAGTAGCTTATATAAACTAAACCAGTTATACAAATTCAACCAGATATACAAACCTGTGATAGCGTAGTAGAGAAAAAATAGAGTTCACACAACCACAATGTTAAGGAATATTACCATGTAAAAAGATGAGATTAAAAAATTTTAAATGAAAATGCCATGAACAACTTGACCCTAAAAAACATTCTGGGTAGGATGGATGATTTCCTGGGGGAAATTTTGAACAATTAACAAAATTGATTCAAAAAAGATGAATACCTGAGTGAAAAAAAAACTATAGAAGAAATAATAATAACAATTTAAAAAACTGAATTATTCACAATGAGCATGGTAGGCCCAGATGATTTTTTAAAAAAATTTCAGCTTATTTTCAAGAAACATATATACTGCTTTCTTTACTATTTAAACTGCCCCAAGCAAAGAAAAAAAAAGAGTTAAAATTCAGTTAATTTTATTAGATTAAGATGAACCCAACACTAAAACTTAATGCTAAAGTGGTATATGTATATACAAAAGCTACAGAACAATACCAGTTAATAATGTATAAATAAACTACTGGCAAATAAATTCAAGAATGTATTAAAAGGGCAATACATATTGTATTAGTCTGAGTTCTCCAAAGAAACAGAACTAATAGGACACACACACATGCAAAGAGATTTATCATAAGAGATTGGCTCATGTAATCAGGGAGGCTGACAAATTCCAAGAACT
This sequence comes from Macroglossus sobrinus, assembly GCA_004027375.1. Classification (NCBI taxonomy): domain Eukaryota; kingdom Metazoa; phylum Chordata; class Mammalia; order Chiroptera; family Pteropodidae; genus Macroglossus; species Macroglossus sobrinus. The sequence goes on along the minus strand of PVKZ01001836.1, from coordinate 72,302 downwards.
GCAGTCTGAAAGTTGGAGACCCAGGAAAGCTAATGGTATAGTTCTAGGTTGAGGCTGAAGCCTGGAAACCAGGAGAGCCAATGGTATAAGTCCCAGTCTGAAGGCCAGCAGGCTTGAGACCCAAGAAAAGCCAGTGTTTCAGTTAGAGTTCAATGGCAAGAAGAGACTAAATTTCCAGCTCAAGGCTGTCAGGTAGAAGGAGCTCTATCTTAGGTCAGGCTGCCATACAAAACCTCATGGACTGGGTGTATTAAATAGCAGAAATTTATTTTATGAGTTTAGAGTCTCAAAGTTCAAGATCAAGGTGCCGTCATGGTCTGTTTCTAGTGAGAGCTCTCTTCCTGTCATAGATGTCAATCTTCTTGCTATGTTCTCACATGGCAAAGACACAAACAGAACAAACTTATTAAGGGCACTAATTCCAACATGAAAACCCACTCTAAAGATCTCATCTAAATCTAATCAGTTCCCAAAAACCACATATCTAAATACCATCACACTGGATGTTAGGGCTTCAGCACATGAATTTGAGGAGAGCATAATTCAGTCCATTGCACACCTTAACCAACTAGGATTTATACTAGGAAGGTAAAGTTGATTCAATAGTTAGAATATTTTTATTAAATTCATTAAATTAAAAGATTAAAATAGATCATCTCAATTAATGCAAAAGACATGTTAAACTTCAACATCTATTTCTTCTGTAAGATGATAGAGACTTTCTGAAACCAAAAACATTTGATCTAAAGAGTTCAATGTAAGGGTCAAATATGTAAAATCAATCAATCAATCAATCGGTTCAATGTTGCAGGCAAAAAATAATGACAGGGATACTCACTATTATTGCTATTATTTTAAAAATTTTAAATGTCCCAACCAGAGTAATAAGAAAAGAAAAAATGAGAGATAAGAAATACAAAATTATTATTGTTTGCAGATTATGTAATTATCTAATAGGAAAACACAAGATTCAACTAAAAATCTTTTAAAATAATATGAGTTTAGTAAGTGACCAGTATACAGATTAAAAATAAAAGTCAGTAACTTTCCTTCACCAGAAAATGTGAGTAAAAAGACTTCAATTTATAATAGTAACACAAATATAAACCACCTAGGAATAAACTAGCAGGAAATATGCAAGACCTACATGAGAACACTTCAAAACTACTGAGGGCATAAAAAAAGATCATATTTTCAGAAGGAAAAACTCAACACAGAGACTCTGAGATACATGTAGAAGCTGCTCTTTAGGATAACACATTTTACAGCAAACAATTGCACACAGCTTTTAAGATCTTTCCCCTGGCATTCTGAAATTTCACAAGGAAGGGTCTAGGTGAGATTCTGCTTTTCATCTTTCTTAGCAATGAGTGCACTCTTTCAATTTAAATATTGTTGTCTCTTCAGCTTTTAAAAAATTATCCTTTGATAATATCTTTCCCTCTGTTTTCTGTTTTCATTTTTGGGGACCCCTATTATTTGGTTGTTGAACCACCTGGAGTAATGTTTTATGTTTCACCACTTATAACAGCAATGAAATATATAAATTACCAGGAACAAATCCAACAAAAGGTGTATATAAGATATTAACATTAGGGGAAACTGAGTGAGGGGCAAACCCAGATCCTTCGTATTATCCTTGTTATTTTCTTGTGAACCTAAAATTATTCCAAACTAAAAAGTCCACTGAAAAAAACATATAAAAGAACTCTACCAAAAAAAATACTTTATTGAAAGACATTAAAGGAAACAGAAACAAAGGGAGAGATATATCATATTCGTGAGTTAGAGGACCTAATAATGTAAAGATGTCAGTTTTCACCCAAAGGTTTTATAAATTTAGTAAAATTTCAATTAAAATCTCAACAGAATTATAAAAAGGAATTTGAAAAGTTGATGCCCCAAGAATAGCTAACACTCTAAGAAGAAGAAAATGGGGTCTTGTTTTTCAGATGTCAATAATTATTACAAAAGTAGTAAACGATCTGCAATTAAGTATAGTATTTGTTCAAGGATAAAAAACAGATGAATGGAACAGAACAAAGGGATCTGGAACTAGACACTTCATATAGTTTCATATAGGGAAACTTGATACTGACCTATTGTAGTAGGTTGACTAGTATCCTCTCCAAAATTCATGTCAACCTGGGATCTCAGAATGTGACTTGGAATTTGTATGGACCCTAAATTTAATACTGGTGTTCCTACAAGAAGAGGAGAAGATAAAGCTACAAAGAAGAGTGAAATGTGAAGGGAGGCAGTAATTGGAGTGATGCATGTACAAGCCAAGAACACAAAGAATTGTGGGCAACCATCAGAAGCTAGGAGAAAGGCAAAGGATGATTTCTCCCTTAGAGCTTCCAGAAGGAATCAACTCTGTCAACATCTTGATTTCAAACTTCTAGCTTCCAGAACTGAGACAATACATTTCTGTTGTTTTAAACTACCAAGTTTGTGGTAATTTGTTACGGCACCTTAAAAATCTAATACGCTCATATTGCAAATCAACTGAGAGAGAGAGCTATCTAATAAATGATGTTGAGATATATGATTATGGAAAAAGCAATTAGATCTCTAAATTACATTAAATATGTGTGTGTGAGTGTGTGTGTATTATATATATATATATATATTTATATATATATAAAGTTATATATATATAAAGTTTCTGATGGATTAGACTTAAATGTGATGGCACAACTTTAAAACTTTTATTAGAAATGTAGGAGATACATTTTTATCTCAAGATGGAGAAAATGCTAATTTAAAAATTAATAAAGTTTATTATTTTCAATTTGAGAGCCTCTGTTCATCAAAACACACTATCAATAAAGTGAAAAGATTAGCCCCAAACTTAGAAAAGATACTCACATTGTATATTATTGACAAAGTGTCATTTTCTAGAATATATAAAGAACTCTTACAAATCAATAAGATTAGTAAGCCAAAACCCAACAGAAAAATGAGCAAATCATATAAACAGGATTTCTTAGAATAAGGAGACACAAATGATAAATATATTGAAAGATACTCAGCTTTATTCAAAAATATAGAAATGCATATTAAGCTAATGAAGTATCATTTACCCTCTATGAAAAGTGAAAATTAGGAAGTCTAACAATAGCAACCTAGTCTCATGTCTATCTATCTCTATCAATATGTCAGTATCATGCCACTTTTATTAGGTTCAAAAAGTGAAACTATTATTTAAGGATACATTCATATGTGTAAAAAATAGAATTTCAAAAACAAGGTCATATTTAAGACAAAATTTATGATTGTATTTACTTCTGGTCGGGAGGCAGGAGATGGGAACATGGGGGAATAAATACACTGATGATGCTCTGTTTTTATTTTTTTCAGTTTTATTGAGAAATGTCATACATCACTGCATACATCTAAGGAGTATAGCATGTGATTTGATTACATGTATTGTGAAATAACTATCATAATAGGTTTCAGCTAACATTCCGTATCTCATATAGATAGAATAAAAAGAAAAGAAAAAAAAGAAAAATAATTTTTCTTGTGATGAGAGCTCTTAGGATTTACTCTTAACAACCTTCCTAAATATCATACAATAGTAACTATAGTTATTATGTTGTACGTTACATACCTAGTACTTATTTATTTTACAACTAGAAGTTTCTAGCTTTTAACCACTTTCCTTCAGTTCCCTGTCCCCTTACCCTCCACTTTTGATAACCACAAGTTGGATCCTTTTTTCTATGTATATGTGTGTGTACGTGTGTGTTTTTAGATTCCACATCTAAATGAGATCTTACTGTATTTGTTTTTCTCTGTCTGACTTATTTCACTCAGCATTTCTGTAAAGCCCAGCTATTTGTCACGAATGGTAGGATTTCCTCATTTTTTATGGCTAAATAATATTCCATTGTGTATGTGTGTATATCTCACAGCTTCTTTATCCATTCATCCATCAGCGGTCACTTAGGTTGTTTCCATGTCTTGGCTATTGTAAATAATGTTGTTATGAACATGCAGGAGTAGATATCGTTTTGAATTAGTGTTTTTGTTTCCTTTGGATAAATTCCCAGAAGTAGAATTGCTAGATCATATGATAGTTCTATTTTTAACATTTTGAGGATTTTCCATACTGTTTTCCATAGTGGTTGTACTAATTTATAATCTCACCAACAGGGTACAGGGGTTCCCTTTCCTGCACATCCATGCCAAAGTTTGTTATTTCTTATTTTTGTGATGATGGCCATTCTAATTACATAATCTTTCTGGCTCATTTTTTAAATTTGATGCTTATACTTTAGATGTCATATACAAAAAAATAATTGCCAAGACCCATAATTGTGTGTTTTTATGCCAATATTCTACTGTTTCGATTACTCTACTTTTATAGTATAGCTTGAAATCAGGAAGTGTGATACCTCTTGCTTTGTTCTTTCTCAGGATTTATTTAGCTATTTGGAGTCTTTTGTAGTTCCATAGAAATTTTAGGAGAGTTTTTTTTCTACTTCTATAAAAAATGCCTTTAGAATCTTGATAGGAATTGCATTGAATCCATGCATAGCTTTTGTTAAAACTGACACTTTAACAATATTACTTCTTCTAATTCATGAACACAGAATATCTTTCCATTTATTTGTGTCTTCTTTGATTTCTTTCATCAATGTCTTCTTTGATTTCATTCATCAATGTATTATAGCTAGCAGAGTAGAGATTTTCACCTCCTAGGTTAAATTTATTGCTAAGGATGTTATTTCATTTTTTTTGATGCTATACTATTATAGATGGGATCTATTTATTTATTTTTCAGAAATTCATTGGTAATATGTAGAAATGCTACTGATTTTTGTATGTTAATTTATATTTTGCAACTTTACTGAAATCATTGATTAGATCTCAGTTTTTTGGTTGTATATTTTCTGTGATTTATGTAATACTGTAGTAGTTGAAAACTATGCTTAGTTGAGAAGAAAAGCATACTCTTTTGGTAAAGTCAGTTTGCCACCATTATGAGAACATTGGCCTACTGAAAAAGTACTATACCCACCTGTTACTGAATTTCTAATTGTGTAAAAAGAATTTAGAAGGAAACAAGTTGATTTCTAAATCTTTTCTTCCTAGATAATACTCAGTTGAGTTGTGGCAGCTATGATGGCTACTTTTAACATCAAAGTTGGGAAATACAGAAAGTAGGACCAATAGTTTTTTTTTTTTTTTTTAGGTAGCCTATAATGGTATAATTTTGGTGTGCTGTCATTTGGTACTCAAAAACACAAGCAATTATATGTCTTAATTATTTTGGAATTTCTATGTTTTAATTGCTTTTTATGCAAGATTACTTTAAAGCCATGTCCTGAAATAGGAGTGCCCCTTACGTTGTGAGTTCATGAGAACTTAAATTAAACATGGCACATCTTGGGGCAGAAAATTTACTCACTATTTGTACCACAAATATGCTTTGAAGTAGAACCAACAGGATTTTCTGACAGATTGTATGTGGCTTGTGAAAAAAAGAGGGGAATCAAGGAGAACTCTAATCAAGGAGTAATAATATTATTTCCTGAGATTGAGAACATTGCTGGGAGGAAATGGTGAGAATGCAAAAGTTTTTTTTTTTTTTGTATGTTTTTTCTTAGACATCTGAGAAAAGATGTCAAGTAGGCTGGTAGATATGTAAGTCTGGAGTTCAGGAAGAGAATCGAATGGCTGGAGATATACATTTGGGTGTCATTGGAATAGATCTGGTTGTTAGAGCTAGGAGACAGGCTGCACATTAACCATGAACGCTGTGGTCATAGATACTGATGAGGACTGAACTGTGCAACATCCCATAATTTTGAGTAAAAAGGAAAGGATATAGCAAAGGCAAATAAGAAGAAAGGGTTAGTGAGAAAAGAAATAGTGGTGTCTCAGAAGCCAAGTATCAAGTGTCAAAAGCTGTTGAGAGGCTGAAACTTGAACTTTATTTGGCCAGCTAGAGATTACTGGTGATATTGATAGGAGGAATTTCAGTAGAATGGTGAAATAAAAGCCTAACTAAAATGAGTTCAAGAGAAACTATGCAAAGAACTAATGGAGACAGTGAATACAGACAACTTTTTGAAGAATTTAAAGACAGGTGAGAAGTGGGGCATAGGTGAAGCATGGAACTAAGGAACATAATGAAGCATGTTTGTATGTTGATAGGGATTTTGAGGCCACTTACAATGAAGAAAATAGATTAAAATCTTAAAACATTAAAGCAAGAATGCCAAAGAAATTCAAAGGAAAACACATTCCTAATGGTGAAAAGTTTGTCATATTTCTTTTAAACAAAGGTGGCCCTATTATAGAGTAAAACAGAAGTCTTTGTTTGCAGACCATATATTTATATTACAAAATCTACAAATTTACAAACTATTGGACTTAGTAAAGAATTCAGTGAAGTTGTTGAATATAAGATCAATACATGCAAATCATTTCTGTTATCTGTTGGTAACAAAAATACAAAACATATTTTTTAAATGTAATATTTAAATGTATTTTTAAATGTAACATTTAAAAAATAACAAAACAAAAAAATCTATAAAATAACTCAGAATTTATGTAATAAATAATGTGTAGGGCTTGTATGTATAACAATATCAGATTTACCCAAAAGACATAGAGAAGTCTAAACAAAAGTGATAAATCATGTTCATTAATGGAAAGATTTAGTTCTTATAAAGATGACAGTTATCCTGATATTAATCTATTAATTCAATCCAAATTAATCTTTTAGTTCAATTAAATCCTTCATCAGATGTGTGTGTGTGTGTGTGTGTGTGTGTGTCTGTGTGTGTGTGTGTGTGTGTCTGTGTGTGTGTGTGTGTGTGTGTGTGAGAGAGAGAGAGAGAGAGAGAGAGAGAGAGAGAGAGAGAGAGAGAAATCCTACAAAGGGTCAATAGTAGACAATTTTGAAGTAAAAGAATACTTTGTCCTGCCCTTTATAAAACTTCAGTAATTAAGATAAGGCAAAACTGGCACAGGAATAAACAAACCAATGGAATAGAATAGAAATCCCAGAAATGGTACTATGTATATTTGGAAAATTGACATGTGGCAGAAATAGTATAATTACAAATCTTATGAAAAATAACTCACTACTTAATTTATGATAATGGTTATCCACATGGAAAAATAATATATTCCTACCTCAAACCATATAAAATATATTATAAACCTAAATGAGAAAAGCAAAATATTAAAAATGTAGATATGATTATATATCATTTTGATATAACCTAATTATGAGCAATCTAATTATGAGAATCTAATGATTAAAAAACATCTAATTGAGAGACATTTTACAAAATAAATGGCCTATACATTTTTAAAAAAGGCCAATGTCAGTAAAGACAAATAAAGGCTGAAGAAGCATCCCAGATTAAAGGAAATTAAATTTAAATACATCTAAAATAAATGTAATGCATAATCCTGAATTGGATCCTTTACTGGGGAAAAAAATTTTCTAGAAATTACATTATTAGGAAAATTGACAAAATTTGAATATGATCTAAAGATCATAGTTTTGTATCAATGTTAAAAATTCCCAATTTTGATAATTATACTGTGGTTTTATAAATAAATTCTTTTATTTTGGGGAAATATATACATGTATATAATTATATTATTTTCTATTACATATATTATAATATATGTAACATGATTATATTAATAGACAATAAAGGAATCATATATGGAGAAGGAGAAAATGGTAAACAAATGTGACAAATGTTGAGAACTGGTGGATTTACTTTGAGTATTCAGTACTCATAACTTCCCTATGTTCAAATTATTTTAAAATGAAAAGTTAAACAAAGTAAATATAGGAGGATATTGTACTTAAATCCACATATCAAATACATAAATCACGAAAAGAAAAGTTTTTTTTAAATATGACTATATTAAAAATTTTGAAAAGTCATCAGTGTAAGAAAAGACTGTAAACAATGTGCAAAACCAATTCACATATTTAGCAGTAGTTCCAAACTTGTAACCAGTTAGGATCCAAAATGTGGTTAAAAATTCCAATAAAGCAGCAAAAGAATGCAAAAAACTTAAGGATATAAACAGATAATTCACAGAAGTGGAAAGCTTAATAGCTACTAAATACACATCATTATTCAACTTACTAGAAATGAAGAAAATGCAAATTAAAGCAACAATTTCACACCAACCATATACGCAAAAAATGTCAAAATTCGATGCTACCAAATGCTAGCAAGAATACTGAGTAGTATGAACTCTAGGACAGAGCTGGTGGTGTTTAATTTGTTACTACTATGTTTGGAGAACAATTTGGTGATATTGTCTAAAAACTGAAGATGTGCAAATCCTGCAAACCCAATCCCCACATTCCTATATTTATACCTTAATAAATGTGCACAAAGGTGCACAAGCAACATGTATAAAAAAAGCTTATTGCACTACTTTTTATGATAATGAAATAACAGAAGCAACAAAAATGCCAATAAAAGGAGAATGGATAAGTAATGTGTATATGTCCATATAATGGAATATTATACTATATTAAAATGAACAAACTACAGTTACAAGCACTGAGACAGATTAATCTCAAAATTATAAGTGAAAGAAAGACAGATGCAAAATGTTGTTTAGGTAAGTTTTAAAGCATTTAATTAATTCTAGGTATTGTTCATAGATATTGTTATGGGTTCAGTTGTGCCTCCCAAGATTCGTTGTAGTCTTAACCTCCAATACTTAGATTGCAACTTTATTTGGAAATAAGACTGTTGCAGATATAATTAGTTAAGATAAGGTCTTTAGGGTGGATCCTAATCCAATATGACTGCTGTCTTTATAAGATGAGAAGACAAAGACACAAAGGGAGTCACATATTGAGTAGTAGTCCCAAAACTTGTAACTTCAGATACTGAAGTTAAGCTGCCACAAGCCAAGGAACAACTTGGCTACCAGAAGCTGGAAGAACCAAGGAAGGATCCTCTTCTAGAGGGTTTGGAGGAAGCATGGCCCTGCCAACACCTTGATTTTGGACTTCAAGCCTCCAGAACTGTGAGGAAATAAATTTGTTAATTTAAGCCTCCAAGTTTATAATACTTTGTTACAGCATTCAGAAACTAATACAGATATATTCTATGAATATAATATGAAAAATGTATATATGGTCACACATGCAAGAAGTTGGTTAGTACCAAATTCAGGATGGTGTTAACTCTAGGGAGGGAGGGAGGAGAACAAGGAGAAGTTCATAGAAAGCTTTAACTGTATCCATAACATGTTATATCTTTTAAAATATAGCAAAACAGATTGACAAAACTTGGTAGAGGTTCTAAGAGGGTTTGTTATATTTTCCTGCATGTATAAAGTAATTTATAATACACACACACGCACACACATCCTAAGAAGTATCTGGAGTGTATGGGAATGGGGCATGGTTTCTCCTGGGGTTAGTCTACCAGGGTTGATGTCCATTTGGATGGGAGTCACTGTTGGTAGGATGTGGGGAGAAGCAGTTATTGGATATGGTGGTTTGGCATCCATTGATGGAGGCTGGAGAGTGACAAGAATTAGATGATGGTTACTCTCAAAGATTGGCATTGCCTTTAAGACACATGTAGCTCAAGTGTATGAAGGCAGATCTTTCTCAAATTATCAGAAATTTATTTTTTATTCATTACCTCAGGAGAGAGGCTGCCTCATTATTGAGAAGCTCTTGTTAATAATAATAACTTTTTAATTGTTCAGTTCTTTAAAGTTTAAAATGTAATATATGTTGAATTGAATTTTTCTTCAATTCACTGATTTTCCTGCAAATTCACCGATCAGTTTAGATTCTGTCTTCATAAGCAGCACAGACCAAATCTTTCTTTGCCATCATTTGGTCTCCCTAGATTATTTCTCTCAAGTCTGAATTTCCCCTACTTAATTGTAAATCACCTATTACTTAGAACAAACTTAAAAAAAATAAAAAGTGTCTAACTTGCAGATCCATCTTTGAATTCAAAGGCTATAGGTATGCTCAAACCTTGTCAACATATAACTTAGAAGCACAAAGGCTTTTCAACTTACCTTCTGTCTTATGGTTGTTTGCCAAGGTGAGAACCCAGAAGTCTGAGCTGGCAGTGCTATTGTGAAGAATGCTGGCCTTTAAGTCATACAGGCCCTGTGGCCTTAGGCAAGTTAGCTCTTTGGATTATCAATTTCCTCATCTGTAAAATAAGGATAATTCTTAGCTAACAGAATTGCTTTACAAATGAGATACTGCAAGCAAAGTATCTGGTGTCTAGGAAGACTTCAGTAAATATTAGTCACTGTTATTTATTTTATTGGCCCCTAATTCCACAGAAGTGAGGCGTTCCTATAGTATTCACAAGATCCTGTTAGCCCAGTTCTAGGTAAATTATCACAGAGAATCTTGGTTTCTACAAATGCATATGTCACTTAATATCATGATTAAAACTGTCTTTACAGCACAAAATTTTCTCCCCCCATGAGTTTTCTTGAGATGTAATCGACATAGAACATTGTATAAATTTAAGGTGTGAAACATGTTGATTTGATACACATATATTGCAAAATAATTACCACTACAGAATTAGCTAATGCCTCTATCAGCACAAAATTTGCCTATATAACAGCCAATAACTTGATACAGTTCTAGTTTCTGTTTCCTTCCTCCAAGTTATCTCATCAGATGTTGGTTCTACACAGATAACCAAAAGGGTATGAACATTGGGGAAAGGGCCAGCATCTTCTAGAGTCTATGGGACTTTTCCTAGGGGCTCATTTTTCAGCCACCAATTTTAAAAAATTGAAAACATCCAAGATATTGGGAAAAATTGCTCCATTGTACTTTAGGTTTAATTTTAAATTATTTTTTTATAATGAGAAAATCCAGTGCCCAGGAGGGTAGTACTGAAATGAGATATTCTCATATTGCCTGTGGGATGAATTGGAAGATTCTTCCTGGAGAGCAATTTAATAATATGTGCCAAATGCCTCAAAAACATTTTCACTGTTTGGCCTGGCAATTTTATTTTCAGGAATTCTTCCTAGAGAAAGATTATAAAGCACTGGGGAAAATCAACATATTTATTACTTTGAAATCTTCAAGAAAGATCTGAAATAATGGCAAGAGTTAAATTATGTCATATCATTAGATGGACTATTATGCAGCTAATAAAATGTTTATGAAAAATGTTTAAAGGTACTAAAACCTCTGATTTATAATATCAAGCTTAAAAAGTATAAATTATATTTAGAGAATGGTTTCTGTTGAGTAAAATGATATATAGGAATAAAAAAATGGCTAGCAATAGATGACACAGGATAAATACTTTTAAATTTCCTTTTCTAAATTATTATGTATTTTCCAGATATTTTTCATTGAGCTTGCATTTTTTTTGTAATCTGAAAAAGTCAATATAAGAAAAAAGTAAAAAAAGTGTGTCACCCAAACTTAACTTTTATGTTTATCAGTTATTACATTAAATAGTGCTAAAAGTCTAATAACAAAAAATAGCTGTCACCTGCCCCTCTCTTCCACCTTCTTCCTCTATCCTGTGAAGAAGGAACCACTTTAAATTTCTAGCTTCTTTTTATGGTATTTAATCCTATATTTACAGATATTTCTTGTTTTGTCATATTACACTTTGAGTTTATATTACAGTAGATAAAAATTTTAGCACTCTCAAGTATTTTCGTTGCTCACTCATTTTCTTCCTTATGTATATGTACCACTAAATACCTATTTAGTGTTTTCATAATTATAACTGAAAATCTCTTCCTTACTTTGGATGGAAGGGTATTGCATTATATCATATATTATAGTGTAACAATATATTATAGTATATAGTATATGCCTTTTCTTTCTTGTATGATTTCTGTTTTTTCTTGGAATTAATTATTGTCATCTATTTAAATTTGTTTAATTTTCTTTGACTCTATGGTTATGTTTTCCCAACCCTCTTCAACTGTTCAATAACCACCTCTCGGTACAACTCTCCATATGGTAAAATTGCTTAGATCATCTCTTTGCTCTGAGACATCCCACCTGAAATCCTCTGTATTCCAATTCACCCTGGACTGCTTTTTCTATATTTCTATTGTACATTCTGAAAATTTCTATGCTATCATCATGGATATTCATGCTCTTATGTTAGAAAGCATATACCCAGGATCTCATATCTTTCTTTAATATTGTCAAGATTTATCCACAAGAGAAAGTGTTCTGAAAGATAAAAATTTAATACTTTGCAGGTATTTAAATACACTTATTTTATCTTCACTCTTGATTGACACTTTGGCTGGGTATAGAATTCTATGTTTGAAACAATATTTACTCAATTGCTATTAATAAGGCCCATGAATTCTTTTGTTTAATTTTTCGTAGGTAATCTGCTTTTTCTCTTTGGGTCTTCTCTTCATATTCTTAAATTTTATGATAATGTGCCCCAGCATGTGTCTTATTTTGTTCATTGGGCAAGTGCTGAGTGGGCTCTGTCAATCTAAAAATGCACGTCCTTAGTTCTTGAATACTTTGTGTTATTAAAAAAGTAATAATAATTTACTTTTCACCATCTTGACTGTTCTCTCCTCCTGACATTATTTTTAGTTGTATGTTGAACCTCCAGAAGTGATTTTCTAATTTTCTTATCTTTTCACATCCATTTTCCTTCATCTTTTTCATTCTACATTTGACTAATCATATGGGTAATTTCTAAGAGCTCTTTCCTTCTCTGATTATTCTTTTCTGAAATATGTTAGTCTTATTTTATGGATTTAATATTTCCTCTTTAAGGACATTATGGTTCCTTGAAAGTTTTCTTCTGTTCCTAGCATTGTCTGTTTCCTTCAGTTGTCTTTTATTTCTTTGTTTTTGGTCCATGCTTTTATGGTATTATGTTGATATTCATTTATATTTAACAGTGATGTTCCAAAGAATGCATTGAAAGTTCCATGCATGTGTGTGAGGCCTTGCCTCTAGAGTATTTTATTTTCTCCAGTGAAGAATCCTTCAGTCTTCCGCCTGCGTATATAAGTCTTGCTGACAGCATTCTGGAACTGTGTGGGAAAGAACGTTGGGCAGGGTCTCTCTATTTAGTGGTTTTTCTTTAATCCTCCCTTCCCATGTTCAGTTTGGCATCTCACCCTATACCTTGTTCATTCTAGCTGACCAAAATTTGTAACTCAGTTGTTCAAATTTTCCAGAGAATATACTTCTAGTACTTTAAGGTATTGAATATTGGATGATTGATCACTTCACTTGCTATGAAGTGATCTGAGCTTGGAGAGTCTAATTGCTTCTTATACATATTAAACAATCCCTCTGCTTTTGGGTCCCCATAGACCCTGTCTTCTGAAGTACATGATACTTACTGAGCCTTTCTGGGGTTCTGTGGTTGCACTGGCTTCCTTCTTACTGGTTACCCTTTGTAAGTAATTAGATTTATCTTTCCATTCCTCTAAGAATTTTATTTTACTTATCTATCTGCTTTCCCACTCTCTATACATTCTATTTCAAGTATTAATGAAAATAAAGTTTGTTTACTTGTTTTTGGAGGAAATTTTTAAGCAAAGAGAGAAGCGGAAACATCTTAATGTCACTTTTAAAGGTAAGAAAATGGATTCTAAGCAGCCACAGTTAGCCTCTTTTCCTCATGCCTCCTGCATTTTCATGGGGGCAGTAGAGGACCAACTAGTTTAGGGCAGAAAGGAAAGAACAGAGGCAAGTTCTGTGTTGACATGTTCCTACATAGTGAGACTATGTATCCAGTGTTGGACAAAACCTGTCTCTCTTTTTCTCTCTCATTTTTTAAACCTTCAAATAAAGAGAAACTTATATCATAGGTTTGCATGTACCCTGCAATGTACAACCGATTCTGTTTAGGTTGATTCTAGTAAATAAAGTGAATAGGACAAGTAAAGTGATTTTTGTGGATGAATTAGCATTTTTAGATGCCCAAGGGAGCTTGCTTTAAGAGAAATACAGTAGTAAATCCTTGCACAAAGTATAGATGGAATTTTTAAGGGAAAGGTTTCCTTAAAATATATCATATACATGAAGGTACAGAGGAAACACCCAGTAACCATCCTCTTTCATAACATAATTCCAGGCTGGGGTTTCTCTTTGGTTCTAAAGCAAAGAGTGTTCATTAATACAATATGAATATTGGTGCCACATAGGAGATTTTCCTCAGGGAGATGCCTCTCAATGACTGTCTTGTGTGGATGCTGCAGTCAGGGTGTCCCACATGAATTTCTCATGTGAATATTGAATAAGCAGTCTCATATCTGTCTTTGGGGTAGAGATTCTTTATTCTGAACAATCTTAAAACAGTTTGTAATTCGAGACCAGCAGAACATTATAAAGCTCCTGGGGACTTTTCCATTTATCTGAAACTCAAAATATGAACATTAAAACAGACTTCACAGTCTTAATTTACTTCTCATTTCTATATATGTGACTCTCAGGTCATGTCTCATATTTGCTTCCTTCTACAAATATCATCTACATGTTTTGAAAACTGAGTTAAAAGAAAGCATAAGGATTCTAAGTATCTCTAAATAAAATATTTTTATTAATGTCTACAAAAATTCCACATTCCAGCAGCATAAAATAAAGACTATGGAAGTAGAAAAGAATGGGAAAAGGAAAAAGAGAAATCTTTCTTGGGAAAGGAGTTGTTTTTTTGCATGAAGGCAGAGAATGAAGAGGGAATGGATATTTGACTGCTCTCTTTCCTGGGGCAAGCATGCCTCTCTTCACATTGCTGCATTAAATCTACACAGGAGTCCTACAAAGCAGGTATTGGTATCTCCAAATTGTGGATGAACAAACTGAAGTAAACTGCTGATAGCAATTTTTGTAGTATATAAACCTTCTATATAAATAGCAAAAACAAACTAATAAAGCAACAATAATCACAACAATAACAGTAGTCAAGTTTCTCTAAAACTAATGATCAGAGCTTAGAGAAATAGTTTGGCTTATTTAAACCAGTGGTCCTGAACTTTTTTGGCACCAGGGACCAGTGCTCCCATGAGAATCTAATACTTGATGATCTGAGGTGGAGCTGAGGCAGTGATGCTAGGGCAGTGATGCTAGGGCTGAGGAGTGGCTGAAAATTCAGATGAACCTTTGCTTGCCCACAGCTCACCTCTTGATGTGTGGCCTGGTTCCTAACAGGGGGTTTGGGGACCTCTGATTTAGACCACATAATTAACTGCCTAGTGCAATATTTATACACTTCCTAATATGTAGGTAAATGGAGATGTTGATGTCATCGAGGCTGACAGTGAATGTTTTCTTGACTAAATGTCTACTTTATCATTAAGCATAACTTTTTTAGAAATTTTATTCAATTGTTTTGGTGATAGTTAATAAAATTATATAGGTTTCAAGTGTACAATTTCATAATACATCATCTATATATCGCATTGTGTATTCATCATCCGAAGTCATATCTCCTTCTATCACTGTATATTTGATCTCCTTTACCCTTTTCTTCCTCCCCCACCCCTTTCTCTGTGGTAACCACCATACTGTTGTTGTCTGTGTCTATGAGTTTTTGTTTGTCTTGTTTATTTGTTGCTCTTAGTTTTATATTCCACATATGAGTGGAATCATATGGTTCTTGACTTTTTCCATCTGATTTATTTGCTTAGCATGATATTCTCAAGATTCATCCATGTTGCAAATGGCAGTATGTCATCTTTTCTTATGGTTAAGTAGTATTCTACTATACACACACACACACACACACACACACACACACACACACACACACACACTTCCTGCTACAGAAAGCGAGAAAAAATTTCTGGACCACAGTCAGAACATCTGGATTCAACCCTGAGTCTTACATTTAATAGCTACATGATTATTATAAAATTGTTTGACCTCTTTGGATCCTGACTTTTTTATCTATGTGATGGAGACATTGATATAGGAGGTCTATTTCAATTCCTATACTATTAAGTACAGAACTTTCCATCTAAAAGAGTTCATAGTTGGTAAATTTGGGGAGTCTTTAACTTTCTGAAGATATATTTGTTTTTTTTTTCTCTCACACTTGAATGATAATTTGGATGGAAATAGTATTCTATGTTCAAAAGTACTTTTCTTCAGAACTTTAAAGATACTGATTTATTTTCTCCTTTCATCCAGTATTACTGAGAAGTTTGACTTTAATTTTATTTAACAAACATTTGTATAGAATATACTGTCAGATTCTTTCTGTGTGTTTTCCAAATATTAATTCATTTATTCCTTTAACCACCCTATGAGGGAGGTATTATTATTATCTAATTTTATAAATGAGGAAAATGAAAAACCAAGAATATAAATAGCTTTTCTAAAGTCACACAACTTACAATGCTAGAACCAAGATTCAAATCCATGCGCTCTAGCTCTTAACCAATATGCTCTGCTGACTCTTATTCTTGTTTCTTCATATATAAGCAATTTTGTTTTTTCATAAAAGCTTTTAAGGTCTTCTCTTTTACCTTGGTGTTTTAAAATTTTACTGTGATATGAATAGTAGGTATTTATTGTGTATGTGCATGTGTGTTTAATCTTTAATCTTTATTCTTCTTGATACTTGCTAAGCTCTTTCAATCAGATGGGTTTATGTCTTTTTTTTCTTACAGTTTTTGCAAGTTTGATTTATGCATTTATGCATTTACTCCCCTATATTCTCTTTATTTTCTTTTCCTCAGCTTTTTAAAATCAGATAATGAAACTTTTGGCCCTATCTCTTTGCTTAAATTTCATACACTTATATCTTTATTCATTTTTGCTGCATTCTGGTACAATTCTTCTATTTAAACTTCAGCTCATTAATCATTGTTCTCCTAAGTGCATTTTGCATTGTAGATCATTCACTGAATTTCTTCAACAATTTAATTTTCAATACCAATGATTTCTAATTGATTATTTTACATAACACGTATGTATATATACATATATACATAGTCAAACACTATATTTTTTCACATATCTTTAAGGAAATTAATTGAAGTTAATCTACTGTTCTGCTCTACTAATTTTATTAATTATGCTTTCTTAGGTAACATTGCCTCCAGTTGTTGAGGCTACTGTCTCTCATGGTGCTGAGTTTTACCAAATGTTTAGCTATTGTTGTTTGAGTACATATTTTTATATTAAAATGACATGTTAATAGAGTATCTTCTAATAGTCATGTTGGAAAAAGTAAGAAGATCTTTTGGTATATTAGAAACTGTGAGAGATTTTCTAAAAAATGCAGAGCCCACAAGATCATATTGAAAATAAAACCACACTCCAAAAATATGTACATAAGAAACAGTTGTGAGGGTGGGAGTGGCGGGCACTGAGAGGGCTCCTTGTGCAGTGGGAACAAGAGGGATACCCGGGAAAATAGGAAGGTGAATTTCTTCCCAGTGGTTCTCACTCACCTGGAATCTTAGTATGATATCTCATTTTAACGATATCTCTTTGATATCTTGCCTTTGGACCCGGACCTAGTTCTTGATAATGTTTATTGCTCTTCTCTCCAAAGCTTCTGTTTCAAATCCCTCTTGCTCTTTTTTGTGCTTGCCCCACACCACCAGCCCACACACTCAATAATATGTATTTCACTATAAGATAAATTTTATGGCAGCTGCTGTATAATCAGAGTAAAGATGCAAAAGCATGTGACAGGGAAGAGAAAGAATTGGGCTGAGACCTAGTTCATAGTCTCAAGACTGAACTGAATTTTGTTAGGCTTTGAGTCTCTGATTTAATTTTATTTTGCATTGAATATAATAAATATACTTGGAGGATGAGGGTTTATATAAATTTTATGTTCAGAAATTTTGAAAAATGTAGTTGTATGTTGTCAGAACTTCTTAGTTCATTCCAGCAATGTGAGATAAATGTGTTAGGAAAAAATGATCTGCATTAAATTAATTACAGTTTCTTTAGAAATGTGTCAGTTAAACTGTCAAATTATCATTAAGGATTAATCATGCATGAGCTAAAAACTACTAAAGAAAATTTAGCCATTACAAGTAAAGTTATGAAGATAATCAAATAATAGTCTTTAAAGGGAAAAGTCACTCAACTCTAGATTTTTGAATTTATAAACCAAACAGATTCAGATAAAGTCCTCTGAATGGAGTGATGAAGGGAATGATGAGATTGGGAAGAAACTGATGCAAGGGAAAAGCAGAGAGCCAAAGCCCTTTTATAGAAGAATCTGTCCCTGACTCGATGGAGTTTCTTTTCTAGCCTCATACCCCTAAAGGAAAGAAGCTTTTCTAGGATGTTATACCAGGAATCTGGCTATGCCCTGACAAACACTAGACACAGATTCAGGAGTTGGTATTCTAGTTCATACTCCTCCACATGGTTGCAGAGGGAGGCTGAATCCATCCTAACATCTTGGGACTTATGTTTTCTTAAGCACAGAATGGGAAGACGAGGCAAGGCCATGTGACTTTCCTTCTATGCTTGAGATTTCAGAGTTGAAAAGTCCAGGATTACCAATGGAAGCATACCTAAACATTTTAGAGAATTTATGAGATCTAAGTTTTCCTTTAAGTTTAAGTAAAATTACAAATGAAATAAGTCAGTCAGTATCCCACATTTCAGAAACACACACACACAAAAAATGATTTCAACTTTTCTTCCACAGCTCTGTCAATGTGCTGTGTCGTATTTCAAATCCCAGATCATTTTGGCAACCTCTGGAAAAGAGGATTGAAAACTTTCCCTGAATCCAACACTGAAGAAAAAGGTAGAACTTAAGACTTTAATTACAATAAGAAACTCATCCAAAGTTGATTATGTGTAGAGTAGTACGCTATATAAAGGATCAAGATGACTATAAATATTTTGGATGATAATGAAGACTGCTTACTTTCCTGTGTTCTGAAGCCTCTATCACGTTTCCACCTGATAATTCTTCTCTATCTCCTGTATGACATATCTTTTCACCTCACCTCACCTTCATTTAAATCTATCTTCATTTCTGACAGATCCTAAATTTCCAACAAACACATTTTGCCAGGATCAAAGGCAAATACATTTCCATACCAGTCAAATCTTGCTTCGTGAACTTCATAGTGTATCCAAGTTGTTTAGTTGGAATGGAGTTCTATAATGAGCATATTGCTAGAGATCTCACTCCTGTGCAAAAGCTAGAGGAAACTGTGAGCTGACAGCTGTATAACTCTCATTGAAATGGCACGTTTTAAAGGGAGCTTTGAAGCTAATTAAAGGAACGAAGAAACAGTAAGAAACAGTATAATGTGCTGCCCCTCTCTATTTCACCTCCAAATATTAGATAGTATCATTTAGTTGGGTTAGCAAGGAGATTGGAGGAATGAGGGAGATAGTTATTGGAAGAGATTTAAATGTTGTATGAGTCAAGAGATGAGGAGGATTAGATAGCTCTAATTTAGCTTCCTAGCTTTCTCTCTACTCTTCTTTTCTTCTCCCTATGTGAAATATAGTAAGTACACAATGGGCTTTCTCTCTCTCTCTCTTTTTCCTAGTACGTTTGACTGCAAATGGCTGCATATGAACAGAGATACAACTTTAATTTACCATTTCACTAACCAGGTTGGCATAGATTTTTAAAAATGTTATCCAGTGTGCATGAGGTACAGATGGCACACATTTTTCATACAGTGCTAGCGGAATTTTAAATTTTTATAACCCTTCTGAAGGGCAATTGTGAAGTTTATGTCAGAAGTTAAAAATACTCACACCCTTTGACTCAGCAATTGTACTTAAATAAAAGTGTAAATGTGCATAAAGATTTAAGTTTAAGAATGCTTATCTAATAAACAGTATTGTTTATAAAATTTAAGCACTTGAAAACAAATGGAATATTCAGCAAAAGGGGAATGATTAAGTTAATATATCCCATTCGCATGAAGAAATGGTTTGCTGCTATTAAAATGGAGTGAAACTGAGAAGGGTTCTGGTTGAGATTGAAAATATTCATGACATCTCTAAGTTTTAAATATAATATATGATACCATTTTGTAAAAAAATTTAAAAAGTGTGTATTAAAAACATTGGAAGGATAATACATCAAAATAGTAACAATGGTTATAGCTGATGATAGGCTTATAAGTGGTATTTACTGTTTTCTTTTTTTATGTCTTTATTTTCTAAAATTCTAAAAAATAAATCTAGCAATAAAACTAACTATTTTATAAAAGAAAGATTGAGCTGAGAAGAATATAGGATAAATCAGAGAGGACACAAGTGAGGGAATTAAGTTAAGGCAATGTTACAATATTACAACATGCTAATGGCCTGAGCTAGTCTGAAAATAGGGAAGAGAGAATGATGGGAGAGACATTTTTTTAAAGGTAGAATCAACATTACTTGATGACAATAGGAAAAGGTGATGAGGAATGGTGATTTATGATATGTGTGTGTTTATTTGTATATACTAATGTGAGAAACAAATTTTCTAGATTGATTTGAGTTGGTAGAGTACATCTAAGGAGATGCCCTACAGATAGTGGAGATGATGGGACTAGTGTTAGGTGCACTGTCAAGGGAGGATTTATTTTATCTGCACAGTTGGAATGGTAAGAATTAATTAACAGAAGAAAAGACTAGTCATTAACGACCTGTGTATAGGGAGATTAGTGAGTATGGCGACGAAGAAGGACCAGTAAGGGAAATAGAGGACTGGCTAAAGAAGTAGAAGAAAAACACATTAACACAGCATAATGGAAAGCTAGGAAAAGGGATTGTAAGAAAAACGAGCTGGAAAACAAAATACAATATTTGAGAAAGATTCAGGAAAATGATGACAGAGAAAAGCCCACTGCATTTGAAAAAGGACTCTTATTAGAGTCATTAGAGGAGAAATAATCTATTTCTGATGGTTGGTGGGAAGAGAAATCAAACTGTAGAGAATCATTCATTCAAAAACTGTACCAGTGTAATAAAATTGAGAAGAAGTGAGATCTTTAGAAGGGTGGGAAGAGCCAGATAAAGCAAAGTTCTCCAAGATGGAGGAGACCTATGTATCATTGAAGAAAAGAAATCTGCAAAGAGAGGCTGCAAGTAATGAGTGAGGATATATTTGTGCTGCAGAGAACAGATTCTACATTTCAAATAATATTAAAGAGATCCTTGTTTCATTTAGAGATCAAGGAAAGATAAGAGAATAAATGTAGACAACCATAAATGTTGAGAGATGAAAACAATGGATGACTTAGTGCAACTTGGGTAGCCTCAAAGTTGGATTTGGAACTCTTTATGCTCTTATAGTAGAGTCTTGAAATGTGGGCCCAGGCTTAGAATGTTAAGTTTAGGAAGGGAGAATGAAGAGATGAATAAAGTTTATTTTTGCCAAGCATCACATATCAGGAGGGAGTGGCTTCTGTTTGACTTCATTGATATAAATCCAAGGGGACTTGATCTGTCTGTATTCAGCAGTGTTGTGTAGAGTAGAAGGAGTAAAGAATGTTTTGGTTTGTGTGGGAGGAAATATGGGAATCTGGGGTGGCTGAGGGCCATGTTAAAATAGCTGACCCAAGAATGAAGACTAAGTTGGTGAAGTCAGATGAACTGATGGTGAGTCAAATAAGCAGAGATTAGGAGGGACCTAGGAGGTGGGAGGTGGACAGAGAGGTTTGGTGGGAATGAGGATGGAGGAAAGGCGAGAAGGCTGTGGTTACAGATAGCACTAATTTAATAACTAGAGGATGGAATAGTGGGAAGAGATGTGTTTATATTAGTAGGCAGAAATGCCAAAGGGCTGATTTGAGTAGAAGATGGATAGAAACTGGGAAGAGAACTGAACGGTCATGAAGATGAATGTGGAGATAGACATGAATATTGGTGCCAGGAGTCTGCCTCCAGGAATATTAGACCTGAGGACAAAACTCTTTGTTTAGAGAGCCATAGTACTAAGAGTAGTGTAGCTCAGTGATAATGAGCATGGGCTTTCCCATCTCCCTAATGTCCCAGTTATGTGACCTGGTAGATATTACAAAACCCTTACAAATCTCAGTTTTTCCATCTTCAAAATAATACAGGCAGTCTCATTGATGTAGTGAGGACTGAATAAAATAATCTCAGTAAAATATCTGGAATAAATGGTAACTATGATGATGGCAGTGATGATGATGATAGTGGTGGTGAAAGTCCAAGTCATTTAGGAGTTTCTAGCTTATGGGCTAATTATTTTATTCCATTTATGAAAAAGGTAGCCTTAGCACAGATATTGGTGGTTATTAGTGTAAATGAGGGTGGGGAAGGAGCTGTCCATTGTCCTGAGAAAAATCTTGATTTGAGCTCTAACTACTTTCCAATTAGTCTCTGTCCCATTTTCCACTGCTGTCTTCAAAACAACTGAACTTAATTTGGCTGAAGACATTTTTTTTTTAACTTAGAGGAACAACCAAGATAAGAAATACAAATTCTGTGCCATTTACACATAAATACAAATTAAACTCCTTACTTCTAATACTTATTACTGCCTAGCAGTAATAGATGGGTGAAGACCACACGTCAGAATGCATGAGAATTTTCAGGAATTAAAGTGTAAAGATGGTAAATCAAATTGCTTATAGTTTTTCTCATTCGCAGACAATTCTGGTTCCTATAGACATGTAACATCATTAGCCACGGTGTATGTAAATGCATGTGTTGAGGGAGCTTAATCATAGGTGGGACTTGGCATTACCATTTGAGATGGTTAGAAAAAAAGAGAGAGTACTCAATGTTGGCATGATTGTATAGGAAGTAAAGAAAAGAATCAGTTGGAAAAACTGCTCAGCATTAAGATGAGGCTAATTTATTAGACGGAGGAAACAATAAAAACTGGACTATTTTCCCCCTTCTCTATCTCACCCCCCCTACATATTAGATTAATTATTCACAAAGTTAAATAGCTAGGATCAGCTAATGTCCACAGTACTGAATAAAAGTGTAAACATTAATGGCTAATGCCTTTCTTTTCACTTTGATCCACAAAGCTCCTTTTCAGTTTCCTTAATTAATACCGTCTTTTGATTAGAGACATCATCACAGAAAAGTATATGAATATAGCTTCCTGATGTGAAATGAGACATTTTAAGATATGTAGAAACATAAATGTAACTTGTGAATTTATTACCTCAGTCTGATGGAGCTGCCTCTATACTCTCAAGAGCATTATTGATAAATGGGGCCTTAAATGTATTGGTGATGCTAAAAGTCTATGATTCATCCACAAAGAAAAGTTAGAAAGCCATTACTAGAACAAAGTATTTGTGAAAAACAACAACTTATTAATTCTATAAATTTAAAATGCTTTAGATGCAAATAAAAGGAAAATTTGGGTGTCACCATTAAAGCAGGAGGATCATTGATAAATGAAAATATAACTATTTAAAATCCTTTTGGGTCAAAGACAATGAAAGTTTGCTATCTCTTTCCTAATTTGTGTGAAATTGCTGGGACTGAAAGAGGAGTTCTTAAAGAAATGAAAACTTATCTAACTTATTCCTTGATGTTTCTATTCTGTCAGCCCATTTGGGGCATGTGTTAATTCTCTCCAGAACCTATACAAATGGAAATATATGTGTGCACCAATGTGCTTTCAGGTGATTTGAAGTCTTTCATTTTTTGAATTTCCATTACTGCACCACCCAAACATCTGTACTTACCTTTATCATGTCTGCTGCCTGTATTTGCCTAACCCCTAACTGCTAACCATTTTCAACTGTTTGGTACTAAGCAGCTAGCTGAGAAGATTCTTTCCTCCCAATCAACACAACCATAGCATGAAATGAAGACACGAAATGAGGTAGAAAGAGAGAGGAAAAGAAGGAGAGGGGGCCCTATTTCTATTTAAAAAATCCTCTGACTTCTTATGTGCTCTGGAAGGACTATTAATATTTCTTCCTAACTCCTCCTGCACTGCTAGGCTTCCCTTTCTCTGCCATCCTCACACCTCCCCATACAGGCAAAGTCTTGAATCAGCAGATTCTCAGCTTGGAGCAGTAAAGAGCTATTGAGGGACAGACTCTGATAGCATTACGGCCAAACATGGAACCATTTTCTGTGGCGAATCGCTGAGTTCTACCTGGTTATCTCTTGCCTTGCACATCACTTCCAAATGACATGCTCTCAGTCTGGGCAAAAATGAGAGTTTTTTTAAGAACTGGGATTTCAATAATATGTGACGAAAGGATGAGATTACTTTCTGAGGTAGGGGAAGGCAGTGAGAAATGAGGGAGGGAGAGGAAGAGGGAAAGGAAAACGAGTAGGGAGGGGACAGAAAGAGTAGAAGTGTGTGTCCCTTTGAGCACTTAACTATGTGTATTTCTCTAGTTCTTGCTACCAGTCTTTCTATACCTCTTTCCTTTATTTGTCTTCTTTCTCCTGTTTCTCTCACTGGTGGTAACTGAATGTTATAAATACTCAAAATGCTCTTGAGTTATTTATAGAGATTTGATTGTAATTTGCTACACAATTAAGTGGAGATATACTCTTATTCATTCTCCAGATAGTGAAATAGGCAATGAAGGCCTTCAGGGAAATGTATCCATCTGTATTGGCAATTGGCAAATTTGAAAACTAGAATTTTTCGAAGTTGAATTAGTGGCCACCTCTACTGTCTGCTTATAAGAGAAAGCAGTCCTACAGTTGCCAACACCCTCCACTGTCCTGAATGCCTGCCACCTCATTCCAAGGCCTCCTAGAAAATTAATAGAGGCACATCTGAAAGCTTTATATCTGTAATTAGTTGGCATTATTATTATTATCATGTGAATTTCTCTTTATTTTAATTAGGAAACATGAAGAGATAATAAATAAAACAAACATTTTTTGAGCACCCTTGAGAAAATTTTAAAAACTCAAACATGGAAAGCTCTTTATTAGTCTTTGACCATAATATATAAATAGTTGTTTCCATGTGTTTCCTGCAAGAGAATTTACATTTTCACTTGAATTTTTTATACTGTTAACTATGAATTTAATGCACTATTTTCTCTACGATGTATGTATTTATTTTAATTAGTTTCAAGTATACTATACATTGGTTAGACATTTATATAGTTTATAAAATGATCTCTCTAATTGCTTCTACTCTTGAACTTGACAGTGATGGTTAAAAGTGTAGTCTTATGGCCTGAGTTGGGTCCTGCGGGGTCTAAACTGAGGCTCTTCCTAACATCTTTTACAGCTGCAGTGAGGAAAATAGGGACAAGTAGTGAAAAAGATTACTAAGGCTTCTCCTAGAGCCTGTGATGGACTGAGATGGAAGAGAAGTTTCTAGTTCTAATTCTGTTGTTTGAATATAAATTTATAATTGTTTTATTTTGGTGCTAAAATGAAAGTATAATTCAGTGGCTGTTTAGGTTCTGTTCTTTCAGTAAGCTAATGATTAAACTTTAAAAAATTGAACTCATATGTAGAGAAATATTTTTCTGAAAGCGGAAGTATTGATCTATTTTTAGACATTATAAGTATTTCTGACACTATGTTTATATTTTTGGTTTTAGGGGAGGGAGAAGTTGGACCAAGAGAGAGTCCCCACTATTTTCCAAAGTGTGTACAACAATAATAAAAGGACCTAAAATAAGGGTGAATTAGGAACAAGAGCAGAACCCTATCAAAAAGCACCACAGAAAACAAAGCTCAGAATGGAACTTACCCTTTAATTCCTAACAAATTTGAAGTAACATGCATCATTTAGGGTTGCTAATGTTATGTTCACATGCAACAAAGAAAATCCTATTTTATGGCTGAGTAATATTTCATTACACATGGTACCATCTCTTCTTTATTTATTTGTCTTTTGATTGAAGCATTTAATCCATTTACACTTAAAGTTATTATTGACAGGTATGTAGTTATTGCCATTTTATTAATTGCATTTGTTTTTGTAGTTCTTCTCTGTTCCTTTTTATTCTCTTGTTCCCTTCTCTTACATTTTGATACCTTTCCATAGTGTTGTGTTTGGATTCCTTTCTCTTTGTTCTTGTATATCTCTTGTAGATTTTTGTTTTGTAGTTACCATGTGCTTCATATATACTCAGGTATGTTTATTTTAGCAGTCTATTTTAAGAAATGGTCACTTATGTTTGAACACATTCTATAAGCTCTATCATTTTTACTTATCCCCTCCATTTTTGTTTTTGCCATTTTTTATTTCTTTCCTGTGTGTATGATTGTGTATATCTCTTAATTTACTGTTGTAATTACATGTGATCTTTCTACTTTTGCCTTTTAACCTTTATACTATCTTTAGTGTTGGTTGATCCACTGTTTTTATTTTGTATTTGCCTTTGTCAGTGAGAATATTTTTCTTTATAATATTTTCTTGTTCATATTTTTTATTGCTTTTTTCGTCTTCTTAGAGAAGTCCCTTGAACATTTTTTGTTACACTGGTTGATGGTGGCAAACTCCTTTAGCTTTTTTGTCTGGAAAGCTCTTTATCTGTCTTTTGATTCTAAATAATAACTTTGCTGGGTAGCGTAATCTTGGTTATAGGTCCTTGCTTTTCATCACTTTGACTATTTCCTGCCAATCTCTTCTGGCCTGCAAAGTTTCTGTTGAGAAATCAGTTGACAGTCTTAGAGGAGCTCCCTTGTATGTAGGTAACTGCTTTCCTATTGTTGCTTTTTAAGATTTTCTCTTTGTCTTTAATCTTTGGCATTTCAATCATAATGTGTCTTGGTGTGGGTCTTTTTGGGTTCATCTTGTTTGGGACTCTCTGTGCTTCCTGAGCTTGTATATCTATTTCCTTTACCAGGTTAGGGAAGTTTT
Source organism: Macroglossus sobrinus (assembly GCA_004027375.1). NCBI lineage: Eukaryota > Metazoa > Chordata > Mammalia > Chiroptera > Pteropodidae > Macroglossus > Macroglossus sobrinus. The sequence continues at coordinate 45,558 of PVKZ01001836.1, read as the reverse complement.
CCATCACTATTTCTTCAAATAAATTTTTAATTCCTTGTTCCTTCTCTTTTCCTCTGGTACCCCAATGATGCAAATGTTGGTACACTTGATGTTGTCCCAGAGGCCCCTAAAACTATCTTCATATTTCTGAGCTCTTTTTCTGTTGTTGCTGTTCTGATTGGAGTGTTTTCGGCTACCTTATATTCTAAATCACTGGTTTGATTCTCTGCTTTATCTAATCTACTGCTGATTCCCTCTAAAGCATTCTTCATTTCAGTTATTGTATTCTTCATTTCTAACTTTTCTATCTCCATTTTATGTTTCATGTCTCTTTGTTGAAGTTATTACTGAAACCATCGAGTATCCTTATAACCAGTATTTTGAACTCTGTATCTTGTAGATTGCTTGTCTCTATTTTGTTGAGTACTTTTTCTGGAGCTTTGCTCTGTTCTTTCATTTGGGACATTTTTCTTTGTCTTCCCATTTTGGCTACCTTCTTGTGTTTGTTTCTATGTATTAGGTAGAGCTACCATAGCTCCCCATCCTATTAGAGTGACCCTATCAAGTAAGTATTCTATGGCACAACCTCCCTGATCACCTAAGCTGAGTGCTCCAGGTGTGTGTCTGTTGTATGAGTTGTGTTTGTCCTGTTATTATCATTGAACCTTGGTTGCTGTTTGCATGTCCATGGGAGGGATTGACCCTGAGCCTGATTGGTTATAAGAACTGGCCATGACTACAGTGGAGGAGCTGTTGTGCAGGGGATGACTCTACAGAGCAGATTCACTTTAGCAGGGCTCTGGTGCCTGCCCAGCCTGCCCTTTGGGTGTTTGTAGAGGTGGCTGGTGGTATGCCAGCTAGGTCCAAACCTGCCACCAGGCATGCTGGCCCCAGGTCTTTATGGGAGTATGGGTCCTACCACAGGCCATGTTCAGCCACTGCCTGTGCTCTGCACAGGGTCACCTGGTGCGAGTTACAAAGTGATCCTCAGATGTCTTCCACCTGTGCTGGGCTTGGAGGGTGCCTTGAGAGACTAAACTGAATTGAGTGCTAGTGCTGCCTTTGGGCTGTTTCGCAAGAGGTACAGGGCAGGCCAATCCCAGATGCTACTTGTTTAGGTTTTGTGAACTTTTGAGAGATTTTAGCAAAGTCAGCAGCATGAACTAAGACAGGCTGTTTGTATGCAAAAGTCACTGGAGGTGGCTTAGGTGGGACTGCAATTTGGGTGGGGTGGGGTCTCAGGGTTGTATCAGAGTTTGAGTGGATGATCTTAGCCAGGTTGATGGAGACTCAGATATGGTGCCCGCAGGGGTCTGCACTCTGGGACAGGGGAGGGTTCAGCAAAGAACAATGCTCTCTGCCAGTATTTCTGTTTTAGAAAAACCTGCCCATCCAGCACTTACCCTGAAGCCAGACAATTCAGTTTCTCCCATGTTTCTGGAGCCTTTCGAGCTGCTGCCCCATTGCTGGAGCTCAAAGAGAGTAAGTAAATCCTTACTTACTCTTTCAGAGGAATGTCTCACTCAGCCACAATATCTGCTGGTTTTCTTGGCCAAAAGTTATGGGAACTTCTCTTTCTGACACTGGTGGTCTGGACTGGGGAGCTTGGAATGCAGCTGAAACCCCTTACTCCTCAGGGGGCACCTCTGTAGCTGAGACATCCCTCCCATTTCTCAATCACCAGTCGTGGATGAGGGGCCAGCCATTTCTTATCTCTGCCCCTTCTCCCAGTCTTAATGTGGCTTCTTCTATATATCCTTAGTAATAGGACTTTGCTCAGCTAGACTTCAGGTTATTCTCATTGATGGTTGTTCTGTAGTTTAATTGTAATTTTAATGTGGTCGTAAGAGGAGGTGAGCACAATGTTTACCTATTCCACCATCTTGACCAGAACTTCTTGGTTAACAATTTTTGATATACATATCTATTACTGACATATACCTCTGACATCAAAAATGACAATATATCAATTTTTTGTACATTCATAAACTGTAGTCCCTTCCCTTCTTAAAAAAAGGATCCAATGAATCTCTATTTAATTATAGTCCCCCTGCCTTGTCAGACAAAGAAATGAGTCTTAATATTTCTAAGACAGAAACCATCTATAAGGATGTTATGTGTACACACTATAATATTTGAATATTCATTCATTCAGTATTTTACCCTAAAATTCTCCAAATTATCTACATTTATATTGGTAGTTTAGCTTATTATTTATTCTGCTTTGTGATCACTATTTACAGCTATCTTAATTTTTATCTGAGCTTTAAGTGATATTTTAGAAGAGAAGCTCCCTCTTAAAATTGAGACATATACTACATTCAGTCTTTTGCTATCTCTTTCTCTTTTTGTTCAACTTTGGTGCCAGTATTTTAAAGAGATTCAATTGTTTCTCAAGCTATTTTTATTCCTTTGATAGATTTTTAAAATCTCTTTCCAACCCTCTAGGAACCTCTTTAAGTTGCATAACATTTTTTGTTCTTTTGGTTTATCTAATTTTGAAGTTATTTCTAATCTGTCAAATTTTGTGGGTTTACATGTTTTCTTTCCTTGGTTCTTTTTCTTATTTTTGAAAACATCTCCCTTCCCCTGCTCCCAGAAGTTACAATTCTGACTAGCCACTGAAGATTATTTTATCCTCCTGGATGTTTTTCTGGATTGCTGATACATTGCTTTGAAAATATTCTTTTGGTTTCTTTCTTGTTTCTTATTTTTAAAATTCTTTCATTTTTGTAATAGTACACTTTCTAATATTCAATAGACATGTAGTGGATTTTAATTTGCTCACAAGGCTATGGGATTAAATTGTATGATGGTCACTGTTAATGATTTTGCATCACCTTGCAGACCAATTTTCATTCATTGTCAGAGCTCAGTCTGGTATATTTCCCTGCTGCACAGTCTTTTTTTTCTACCTTTGCTGGGAAGCAGTAATTTCTCTTATCTAAAAATCTCACTTCCAACCCTTGTCCCTGTGAGGCATTTTGCCAATCTATGATTGAGTAATTAAAGACTCCCATTATTACTACCTGGCCTAATTTCACAGCTTCCACAATCTCAATTAACATTTCTATCTCAGTTTCCTGGTCAGGTGGGCTGTAACATATCCCTATTATGACTTTTTAATTATATGAGAATGGAATTTCTACCCACAGAGATTCTACAGAAGTCTCTTTTTCTGATAAGATTTTTATCCTACTGCTTTGTAGAACTATCCTTCAAAAAGCACTATTACAGAAATGTATTTATTTATATCTGTACTCTTTGCAAGAGGTATTTAAAGCAGCTTTCAAAAATACACACAAAGATAAAAAACAAAACACTAGTCAGTGAGAAAATAGAAGCAAGGAAACATTAGGGTAGAAAAATAAGATGTAGCCAGAATGAGCTCGTGTATCATAGGTGTTGGGTACTAGATATACAATAAAACTGCCTCAGAGTTTCCTTGTGGCCAATATGTAGAAAGAAGTAGGACAATTGTATGGCTTAGAGTGTCTTTAAGATAGAATTGAACCAGTTAATTAAGAAAAAGCACAAAAATTTCTCTACAGAAATTCAAATGTTCTCATTTTGGTCCTGATAAGATCATCAATAATATTCTTATAGTAAATGTCACATATTTTACTATATACCTTTTTTATATGTTTTCCAGTGTAGGATTACTGCAAAAATGGCAATGAATAGTTTGATAAAAATAATTATCTGCATGACTCAAGTGAGCTTCTAATAAGTACTGAGCAGTAATGGGTTCAAGAGTATCCTCCCTGACAAATAGCTGGCCTGCAGATATTCCATATGGCCAGCTAAAGTCAGGGTCCCATGTTCTAATAATCAACTGAACAAGAGTTCATGTTCAGTTATGTCTGTAGAGGAGCTCTACTGGAACTTCAATGTAAAGAAACCAATTTTCCTCTACATGAAATGCCCACTAGTAAAACAAGGCTTTACACAGAAAACAACTTGAGATCAAAGTCAGTATTTGAGAGGGCAGGTCATCATGGCCACACCAGTTTGGCTTGTGACTGTCTCTAAGTACATGTCGATGAACATAGCCTCAGACAGTAAAGCACCCTAACTTTAAACAATGTACTTCCCAGTCAACTATCTAAGATAAGCTGGCAGCAAAAATATTTGCTCTAACAGGTTACAAAATTCTTTACAAAGATGTTAAATTAAACCACAAGGCCTGGATCCAATCCCTGATATAGGCTTTTTGCTTATGAATTTTAGTTATAGACCAGTTAAAACATAAAAAAATATTTACCCAAACCAATTATTTTAATTTTGAAATAGTTGAACTTGTTATTCTTCCTGTTAGTAGTTCAAAAGCAAAGGCTACAATCTACAGAATATGCTTCTGTTCATGGTAATAAAATAATATTAATCTGCACATAGGCTTTTGCCAATTTGTCTGCTCTCTGTGGTGGAGTGCTAGATGGAGTACAGATGGGAGGTTTACATGTAGTTGAGGCAACTGTGTTCTCTGTCATAAAGGTAAAAATTAAAAATAAAGTAGTGATGGGGTGCAGAGTACAAACATATTTTATTTCACTAGTAATGATCTGCTCTTTCAGGCAATTGTCTGACTTTCTGAGAGTCTCATGGAAATATTATGTGCAGATTTAGTGTCTGTAACTAGGATTAATAGGAACGTATTGGCCCATAACTAATTTTTCTCACAGGGCCTGAGGAAAGATCAACAAAACTGTGCATTTAACTGATGACTATGTCACAAAGATGCTTTTAATTTTCTAAATGGTTTGTGATGGAGCAGGCACACCGAAGGCCCATCTGGTATTTATGGAGAAAACTAGCTGGCAATAAGCCTGGAAAGAAACTATGAACTAAAGAGGTCTAGAGCTTGAGGATTTAAAGGATTGTGCTTTTTGAGACGTGAGATATTCTAAACTCTGGTCACACCACAAAGAAGTGTAAAGGGATGGTAACAAAGAAATGCACTATCTGGAACTAGAGTCCCTTCTGAACGTGGCCCTTGACCAGTCAGTGAAGGCAACCTTATTCTTAGCAGATGCAAAATTAGCCACATATTTCTAATCTACTAAGTAAGGAAAAGTTTCATGTCTAGCTTCCAGGCTCTATTTTGTGTGCTGTTAGAACAAAGGCCAGATTTACCCAAATATTGATTAAATAGTCCAAGTAAACTTAGCAGGAGATAAGATTGGAAAACTTTTCTTGAAGTGTGAAAAGAGAACTTTAAAAAATGTCTGATCACAAATAGCAGATGGTAGAGTTGGAGAAATCATTTTGAATTCATCAGTGTTGATACTTCTTAATATATCACAAAGCCTGTGCCCCACTCTGCATCATTTCCTTTTTTTAAAAAAATATTTTATTGAGATATAATTCATATACCATAAAGTTCCCTTTTTAAAGGATGCAATGCAGTAGTTTTTAGAATATTCACAAAAGTGTGCACTGATTATCACTATCAAATTCCGGCACATTTTCATCACCCCAAAATGAAATCCTATACCCATTGGTAGTTACTCCCCATTTTTCTTACCTCCAGCCTCTGGCAACAACCAATTTACTGTCTCTATAGATTTGCCTATTTTGGACATTTCATATATGTGAAAGCATAAAACATACTGTCTTTTGTGTCTGACTTCTTTAATTTTTCATTGTTTTCAAAGTACATCTACAGTGTATTATGTATGATTAATATTCTATTGTATAGCTATACCATATTTTGTTTATCAATTCATCAATCGATGAGCATTTTGTTAACATTTTGATATTATGAATAATGCTGCTATGAACATTTATGTACAAGTTTTTATGTAGACATGTCCCCCCCCCCCTTGGATATATACGGAGGAGTTGAATTGCTGCTTCATATGGTAAAGCCATACTTAACTTTTCGAGGAAGTGTCACACTATTTTTCAAAGGAGCTATAGCATTTTACATTCCCACCGACAACGTATAAGGGTTCAAATTCTATACATCCTTGCTAACAATCATTAGTATCTATATTTTTGTTATAGCCATTCAAATGATTGTGAAGTGGTATCTTACTGTGATTTTGATTTTCATTTCCTCAATGATTAATGAAGCTGAACACTTCTTTTTTCATATAATTTTTAACTATTAATATGTCTACTTTGGAGAAATTCTATTAAAATCTTTTGTCTAAAAAATTGAATTATCTGTCTTTTTATTGTTGAGTTGTCAGATTTCTTTGTATATTCTGGATACAAGTCCTTTATCTGACGTATGGTTTCCAAAAATTTTCTTCTATTCTGTTAAGTATTTTTTCCACTTTCTTAATGATGTTCTTTGAAACACAAATATTTTTTTATTTTGATGTAATCTGATTTATCTATATTTTTCTTTGGCTGCTTCTGCTTTTGGTGTTCTATTGAAGAAAACATTGCCTAATCCAAAGTCATGATGGCTTAGCTCTGTTTTCTTCTAAGAGTTTTATAGTTTTAGCTTTTACGTTTAGGCCTCTGATCCATTTTAATTAATTTTTGTGTATGATGTAGTTAGGGGATCAATTTTATTCTTTTGTATTACATATCCAGTTGTTCTGGTAACATTTATAGAAAGACTATTTTTCCCCTCACTGACTCCTCATAGCAGCCTTGTTCAAAATCAATTGACTGTAAACGTATTTATTTCCAAACCCTCAATTGAATTCTGTTAGTCTACATTTCAATACTTATGCTGGTAATACCACATTGTTCTACTGTAGCTTTGTAGTAATTTTTTTTCCACCTCAAAGTTTAATGTTATTTTATTTGTTTTCTTTTATATTTGTTCTTTTTAATATATTAAGGCTATTTTTTAGAGCAGTTTTAGGTCCATGACAAAATTGAAGTGACGGTAGGTACAGATATTTACCATTACACTCAGCCACCATATGTGCATAGCCTCCTCCATGATCAACATCCACAAGGAATGATGAACTTATATTGTTACGAATGATGAACTTATATTGACACATCTTTATCACCCAAAGTCCATAGTTTAGCTTATGGCTTACTGTTGGTGTTGTACATTCTATAATGTATAATGTATAATGGCATGTATCCACCATTACGGTATTATACTGAGTATGTTCATTTTCCTAAATATCCCCTGTGCACTGCCTATTTATTCCTTTTTCACCCTCCAACCCCTGGCAACCACTAATCTTTTTACTGTCTCCATAGTTATGCCTTTTCCAGAATGTCATATAGTTGGAATCAAATAGTAACGTAGTCTTTTCAGAGTGGCTTCTTTCACTCAGTAATATGCATTTATGTTTTCTCTATGTCTTTTTATGGCCTGATAGTGCATTTTTTTTAGTTCTGAATAATATTTCATTGTCTATATATACCACAGTTTATTTATTTCTTCACTTACTAAAGAGCATTTTGGTTGCTTCCAAATCTTGCCAATTATAAATAAAGCTACTGTAAACTTCTGTGTGCAGATTGTGAATGTAACTTTTTAACTCTTTGGGTGAATACCAAGGAGTGCAATTCCTGGATCATTAGGTAAGAATATGTTTACTCTTGTAAGAAATCTTCAAACTATCTTCCAAAGCTGCTGTATCATTTTGCATTCCCACCAACAATGAATGAGGGTTCCTGTTGCTATACACTCTCACCAGTATTTTGCATCTGTTATTGTAAGTGTTTTGGATTTTGGCCATTTTAACTGGTGACTTTGTATTAATAGGCAACTTAAAAAAAAATTAAAACATGAGTCTTTTAATTTTGTTCTACTTTTTCAAGATTGTTTTAGCTATCCCAAATCCCTAACACTTCTTTATCAATTTTAGAATTAGTTTGTTAATTTCTGCTCATGATGACTTGTTTCCATTTTTTAAAATCTGGGAATGTACTAATTTCTCCTTAACTTTTGAAGAATAGTTTTGCTTAATGTACAGTTTTGGTTGACAATTCTTTACTTTCAGTACTTTAAATGTGTCATTCCTCTGACTTCTGGTCTCCATGTTTTTGATGAGAAGTCAACAGTTAATCTTATTGAGAATCTCTTATGTGTGATGAGTCATTCCTTTTGCTACTTTGAAGATTCTTTGTTTTTAGCTTTTGACAATCTTACTGTGATATGCACAGATATGGATATCTCTGAATTTATCCTATTTGAAGTATGTAGAGCTTCTGGATGTGCAGATTAATATTTTTTCATCAAATTTGGGAAGTTTAAGGCAATAATTTTTTCAAATATTTTAAGGCTCTTTCTCCACTCTCCTTCTGGGGCTCCCATTTTGTATGTGTTGGCATGTTTAATGGTGTCCCTGAGGTCTGTTCATTTTACTTTATTTATATTTCTTTCTGTCATCCAAGATTGAATGAATTGCTCAAATCTGCTTATCCCTTCTAGGTAATCTTTAAATTTTAGTTATTCGTACTTTTCAATTTCAGAATTTTTCATTAGTTTCCCTCTTTTTTCTCCTTCTTGTCTCCTTCTCTCCTCTTCCTTCTCTTCATCTTCTTCAAATAATTTCTGTCTCCTTATTGATACTTTTTACTCAGTGAAATATTAATCTTATCCTTCCTTTTATTGTTTACACATGGTTTCCTTTAGGGTTTTGAACATATTTATGATAGTCAATGTTAAATTTTGTCTTGTAAATCCAACTATTGGTCCTCCTTATAGATAATTTTTATTGATTGCTGTCTGCCCGGAACCTCTATCCCCAGTTTGTAGGCTATGGTTTCCAGTTTATTTGTATGTCTTGTACATGTTTTATTGAAAACTAGGCATTTTAAATAATAAATATCAACTCTGAAAATCAGATTCTCCTCCTGCTCAGAATTTTATGTTAATATTTATCATTGTTGTTGTCTTGTTTAATGACTGTCCTGGACTAAAAGTGTATTTTGTTGTGTATGACCATCAGTGTGCTTAGTTGTCAAGCAATAATTGGAAAGATATTTTCTTAAATACTTTGAATCAATAAGTCTCTTAGCCATTGCTATGGGGTTCTGTGTATATGTTGGGCATGCTTTCAGTGCTCCAATGGAGCTAGAATTTATGCAGAACTTCAAGGTCAATCAGAGGTGAGAGTTTAGGGCCTCAGATTTTTCCTGTGTTTGCACACAGCCCTATGCATGCAGGCAGCCTTGTGCATGCATGTCACAGACGCAAGTGACTGTGATATTAAACAATTTCAACTGTTTGTTTTCGTCAAGTGCTCTGTGGGTAGGGCTGTTCACACAGAAGGAGCTTTTTAAAAATATTTTGATTTACTTAAATTTTCTTTGTTTTTCAAATACTGTTGACATACAATATTATATTGATTTCAGGTGTACAACATTGTGATTAGACAGTTGTATAACGTATGAAGTAATAACCTTGATAAGTCTAGTACTCATCTGACACCATACCAGAATGATCTTTGACTGAAGAATAATAAATACAAGCCCTGAGAACAGAAGTTTTCAACAAGTTGCTAGACAGATCAAAATATTGACTGTTCTCTGGGAATGGGAGTTTTGGAGATCTTCAAAGAAATTTGTGCCCGCTTTCTCCAGGGGCTACTAGACTACTGGTTCTCACAGTTGTTACTATATTTGTGAGGATGTTGGCTTTTGTAGCTACCATATATTTGGGGAGAGAAACATGCAAGTAGTTAAAATACCACAAAGATTTCTGTTCTTGCAGGGACTTGGTTATTTTTCTTGAATTAACACTCCTCAGATGGTTGCAAGCCTTTAGTTCATTTTCAGAGTTCTGAAAAAGTTTATTTTGATCATTTTTGTCAGTGTTCTCATTGCCTTTATGGAGGAGTGGAGTTTTGGAGGTCTTTATTCCACCATTTCTGAAGTTGAGTCCTATATTATTTCCTTGCGATGTAGACCATCAACACAACAATTAGTCAGGTACCTTGTTAATGAATAATTTCAAGAGTAATCTATTTTTTGTGTGTGTTTTGTTTTTCTTGGAGCAAATACAGTTTTTAAACTACCTTTCCTCTCAGCCTTAGCAAGAAGTCGGGAGATTATTAAGGGAGATTTTGATACCTCCAAAGCCATAGATATATTTGGAGAAATGCATGATTACATGGAGAGAGTAAGTAGTAAGATTTGAACAAATCAGGAAGGTAGTAACTCTAGATAAAAAGGAAAAATAGATTTATAAATGCTTCATAGTTTTGTATACTTTTTTCAACATTACCAAATGACATGAATTTTAGGACAAATTATTGAAATTCTAAACAACATTAAATATTAGCTAAAGAGTGGCTTCTCAAAAATTCTTGCAAACTAAAATAATTTTTTAAATGTGTAAGCACACAATCAACTATAAAAAGGCAATACATGAAATAGGAGAAAATAATTGGAAATCATATATTTGATAAGGAATTAATGTCCAGAATATATGAAGAACTTATATAACTCAACAACAATACAACCAGATTAAAATATGGGCAAAGGATTTGAGTAGACATTTTTCCTAAGAAGATGTTCAGAATTCCAATAAACACATAAAATGATCCTCAACATTACTAATTATTAGGAAAATTCAAGTCAAAACCACAATTAAGATGGCTATTGTTGTGTACGGAATTGTGTATATTCCTTACTCCCAGATATATATGTGAAGTCCTAACCCACAGAATGTGGGTCACAGAATGTGATTGTATTTGAAGATAGGACCATTAGTTAGATAATTAAGGTTAAATGAGTTCATAAAAGTGAGGCCCTAATCCATTAGAACTGTCCTTATAAGAAGAGGAAGAGATACCAGAGATATGATACAGAAAAAAAGCCGCAAGATAAGGTGAGAAGGCAACCATCTGCAAGCTGAGCAGAGAGGCCTTAGGGGAAACCAAATCTGCTTGATATTTTGATCTTGGACATCCAACCTCCAGAATTGTGAGAAAATACATTTTTGTTGCTTAAGCCACCCAGTCTGTGGTATTTTGTTATAGTGGCTCTAGGAAACTAATGCAGCTACTATAAAAAATTAAAAAGAAAAAATTACAAGTGTTAGTGAAGATGTAGAGAAATTGGAACTCTTTTGCACTGTTAATGGAAACATAAAGTGGTATAGCCACTGTGGAAACAGTATGGTGCTTCCTCAAAAAATTAAAAATAGAATTTTCATATGATCCAGCAATTCCGCTTTGAACATTTACCCAAACAAATTGAAAGCAAGGTCTCAAAGAAATATTTGTACATTCATGCTTATTGTAGTATTATTTACAATAACCAAAAAGGTGAAAACAACCAAGTGTTCACTGACAGATGAATGGATAAAAAAAATGTAATATATATATATATATATATATATATATATATATATATTCTCATTTTTCTCTTTTCCTCACATGAGCTCAACCACATAGTTTTCACCACATTCACTCCACAGACACTTTCTCATCATACATATATATGTATATATACATAATGTACATATTATATATTATATGTATATATATAATGGTGTGTTATTTATACTTAAAGGAAAGGAAATTTTGACACATCCAACAACATGGATGAAACTTGAGGACATTATGCTAAATAAAATAAGCCAGTCACAAAAGACAGATGGTTCCACTTATGTGAAGTAACTAGAATAGTCATATGGGTAGAGACAAAGTAGAATAGTGGTTGCCAGAGGTTGGGGGTTGTTTAAAGGATATAGAGTTTCAGTTTTACAAGATGGAAAATGTTATGGAGATTGGTTGTACAACAATGTGAATGTATTTAACACCACTAAACAGTGCACTTAAAAATGGTTAATATGGTAAATTTTATATTACATGTATTTTACCTCTATGTGTGTGTGTGTGTGTGTGTGTGTGTGTGTGTGTGTGTGTCTGCATGTGTGTAATTATAGAAGTATGTAAATGCAAAAGTGCAATGGGAAAATACTTTTATTATTTATTCAGCGGCCAATTGTTGAGTGGAAAGGCTTACACATAGATGACTTTGAAGGGCATGTGTGTTCAACCTTGATTTAAAGAGGGAGGCTGTGCACATGGCTCTGAGAATGGTACAGTTTAGCAGTTAAAGGGAGGAACTTCTGCATTGTGGATGCATGGGTTCATTTGCACTGAATAGCAGTACCTTTTAGCAGCAGAGAGATGAGATAAGATAAAAGCAGGCAGTGTACTGAGGAGGTTGTTGAGTTTGGATTTCCCCAGTGAGCTCCCATTTGGTTCCATGAATCCGAGAACTAAAGGCCTGGTTCTGAACAAGGTGGGCAGCCTTTTTAAATTGGCCATTTGTAATGTCAGTTTACTCTGTCACTTGAAAAAAATACACAAGAAGGTGAAAAAATGTGAGCCCTTGTCTAGGCAGGGAGACCAAGCATTAATGGAAGTTCTTTTATAGGGTGACTACTCTTTTCAGCAAGATTCTAATTAAATGAGTTTATTGATCATACACTTTCTGCTATCCACATCTACTCATTTGCACGCTTCAAATGAAGAGAGCAGCCAGAGAACTCTGTCCAGGGCAATGAGAAAACCACTGCCATGACACTCAGATAGCATCTCACACTTGTCATCAGGAGTCTTCTGCCATCTGTCCAAGGGAACAATCTGACGGAGCACACAGGATGAAATTTTGCTAGCTTCTGTCTTTAGATAAGAACGCTATCACTAGCTGAACATATTTTATGTATAACCTACCAGCTGCAAAGACCACTCAAGCATCATGTTTAAATATATTTGATAGTATCTAGAATTCCTATTAACTCTTGCTAGGGTGTGTGGGCTTTAAAAAGCATATAATAATATTCACTAGCTGCTCAGATTAAAAACAAAAACATATACAATAAATGACTGTGCTCCATCCCCGAATGGCAGGGGTGAGGGGAATCTGAATATTAAACAGAAAAATGGGGATAGAGGTGGGTGGTGGTTGTGGAGAGTGCACAGAAGCTGGTAAGGAAACTAATTGTAATTCATCTCTTTTCTCTGTCTCTTGCTTTCATATGGGACTTAATATGGGGATGCTTCAGTATAACTAAGCTTTTCCTTGCCCTGTAGCTCAACTAGCCTCTCACTGTTGGCTGATTTCAAGTCTAATTCTCATAATTTAGACTATTTTCAGTGAGTCCAAGATCAATGTTTAGAAAAATTAGAATGCAAATTCAAGCTTATTTGTAATATTATTGTTGATCTCAGGAATTTGTAAAAAAAAAAAAAAAAGGTAACTTTTATGCCCCACATATCTCAGTTGAACACCTTTGAAATGTCAGGATTCTCTAATGACAATAGCACGGTATAACATTGTCCTGAAATCATATTGAGTTTTATCAATAATAATAACAACAACAAAATAATAGTTCATTACCTTTGTTACGGTGTTTTTGTATCTAAATACTTGAGTATGTATTTACTTGGAATAAAACAATTCTTTTTTATACCTACAGTACAGTTATTAAAGTCAGAAAATCTAACACTGATACAACACTATTATATAATCTATAGTTCATATTCAAATTTAATCAGTTATCTTAAAATGTCCTTTTATCTAAAAATGTCCAGGTATTTATGATATCTTTTAAGATTCCTTTTATATTGAACAGTTCCTCAGATTTCCTTTGTTTTCTTGACCTTGATTTTATTTTTTGAAGAGTACATTATTTCTTAGAGTATCCCTCAGTTTGGGTTTGTCTTATGTTTCTTTAGGAAACACATGATTTCAGTTGCAATATTGATGATGGTAGCCTTAATCACTCTGTTCAGGTTCTGTCTCTTAGGTTTCTCTACTTAAAATTATCATTTCTTCTTTGTAAATAATATGTAATTTATAGGTGGCAATTTGGGAATAATGTATTTCATTCTCATCAGATTTTCACCCACTACTTTTACTGCCCACTGATGATTCCCTAATTCATCATTTACTATATACTCATTAGTTGAAATTCTCTTTTCCCTTTTACGTTTTTGTTTGAATTTATTTATATTGCTATGATTCATGGATTCTTGTTCTATTCAATAAATTATAATCTAATATTTATTTTGAGATTTCCCAGATTTGGCCAGTGGGGACTCCTTCAGAATGGTCCCTATATCTTTTTGTCATGTCCCAATTATTTTTTGAGTATTATCCTTTGATTCAATAAAATGTTCCAGGCTCATCTTGTATTTTCTATGCCCTAGTGTTGGAATTAACTTCTTCTCCAAGAATATGAGGTTCATTATACTGGAGAATGGTATCTAGAAACCAAGATCTTTGTGCTATGTTTGTTCATCACTTCTGAAGTATCAGAGCTTCTAGAGCCTGTCAAAAAGGAGGCTAGGAAACACATGTACATATGTTTATCTGTGATCTTTCTGGAGTCTAAATGCCTTGAATGTTCAAGAAAGTCTCTTCACTTTAGTCAAAACTTGAACATCTCACAGCCCTAAGTGAGCTCTGGGAATTATTCAGCTTACAACTCTTTGTAGCTAAACTTTGTAGAGTTTCATACTATGTATGACAACTCAGTATTAAGCAAGATTCAAGGGGACCCACTATGGTGATTTTTGGAGTTTTTTCTTTGTATATTTCCCTTCTCTCCAATATTCTGCTGCACACATTCCAACTGCCTCAGTCTTTCCCAACTCAAATCTTTGTCTTCTCAACTGATTACTGTGCTCAGTTTGTTCCTCTTCCTTGCACCAGTCTAGAAAGTGCTTCCAGGGTGATCATAGGAATCACATTATGTCATTTCTTTCTTTCAGGGAGCTGAGTTCTATACTACCTGTTGTGCAAAGTCTGAAACAATTTTTATATGTTTTGTCTGATGTTTTACTGCAAGAGGGCATGTCCTGTAACAATTAATCTATCATATTCAGAAGCAGAAGAATATAAAAGTTTTTTATGATGAAATTAATTCCATTAATAGAAATGGGTCTATTTAGATTTTCTGTTTATTTTTAAGCCAGTTTTGACTACAGTATCTTCCTAAGTGGCATTTTTACTTCTGATTTTTCCCTAATTCAGTTTATCCTTTACATCGGTTCTAGATTATTCTTCTGAAATTTTGGTTTTTATTTGTTATTGCCAAAACCTTCAATGTCTTTCCTTTGCTCTCCATATAATCATCTATTTCCATGGATGCTATTCAATACCCTTCTATAATCTGTTCCCAAATATTGGCTTAATTACTATCCTTTTTAGATGGTTTTTAAATTTAAAAAATAAAAATGAACCTATCAGAATTATATCAATAAATTACTTCTCTGTATTTCAATAGCTTTTTAAACATGCATATAATATTCTATATATAATGCATCTTATATAATGTTTGTTGTCTAGCAAGATCATTCTTATTGTTTATGAAAGCCTAGTGCCTTGCACAATACCTGAACATGGTAGGTTTTCCATGAATGTTCTGTTTTCTCTGATAGAAAGGATCCTGGACCCTTGAAAACATTAAAATGTTTATAAGGATGAAGGGGTATTAGAAAGATTAGAATAAAGGAATTAACTGCAGGCAAGGACTGAAGATACACCACTGTCTCGTCACAATTTTTCTAAAGGTCAATATTTGTGTTCTGGGCTGTGTTTCTCCAGTAGTTCATTGTTTAATGACATCATACTGTACAATGGTTCAGACAGTATGAAGAAGGCAAAGAAACCAATCATTTTGTGTTCACTTACAGTCTGATTGGGAGTCTAAACATACACATATAAACAAGAATGTGCGATTTATTTTGTTCAAGCCCTTTTCCTCTATTTCTTCCTTTTCTTATAGGCTGCTTTTATTTTTTGGTAGAGTACTGAATTAAATATCATCTGCTTGACAACCAAAGACAGTTCATCTTAGACATTGAAAGAATGATGAGAAAGTTATTTAACCTTTTGTAAGAATGTTTTGCATAAAAAAGAGTCATCTTACTTAATATGGAAACTTTTCACTCAATTTAATAAATTGGTTTATAGTCTCAATAATTTAGGAAACTTCAGCGACATCATTTTTTAAAAAAAGAGGCATTTTAGGGTTTTTGTTGACTAAGTGCCATGAGCTGTATGATTTAAAACTCATACATCAAGTTCAATGACATGCGAGTGAAGTGTTAATCAATTTTGTGTAAATTTACCCAGAACGCGAGCACTATCATGTCTTGTATACTGTGATGAGAAGTGGCCCTAGTCACAGGATGAGAGAAAACCAAAGTTCTGCTCTTGAGACTTTGTAAAGTCAATCTTTATGAAGAGCTATTTACATTAAACCATCTCTTCTATCACCTCTATTGTCCCAAAGCAGATTAGGAGAGAAGCGGGGAAATGCTATTTGCACTTTACCCATTTTAAGTCAGATTTTATTCAGCCTACAGCCAAGAGACCAAGTCAACCTGGAGCCAGAAATTGAGACTGAGATGAAAGAGAGATAATGCATTTTGTCTGTTATTTAGTTTCATATGCTAACCTACTTGGTCATACAACTTCTCTCCCCATTGGATTGTCAGTTCTACAATCTCAGGAAACAAACTTGTACTGTGCACAGAAAGATGTCTAGTAAATGCTTGTTAGACAACTTAGCTATCAAAAGCTCTCTGGAATTTGATTTAATTAGATCATCATATTTTAAAAATAATTAGTGCTTGAGCTAAGAGGTTGAGTTTCTTTTAAATGTATTTGGTTAAACAGTGTGCACTATATGTATGTACAGTGCCAGAACAATCGTCTTTGCAGACATTTCATGGCAAAACAAGCAAACAAGGAGTCAAAGTGATTTTTTTTTGGATACTTGGAGTCAAAGGAGACTTTTAATTTTCAGTCCTTAAGCATTAAACTTGATATCACTCCTTGATAATAAAATTGGTTTAATTGTTACCACAAATATGTGTGCTTAAATTTGAAAATACCATATCTCATAGAGAAACTCAGAGAGTGAAAAGGAAAGAATGTGTATTAATCACTGAGCAGGTCATTTAACAAAAAGTGTATTGAAGACCTACTGTGTTCCAGGCACTATTGTAGTTCACTGCAATAAACAAAACAAGTTTCTGCCATAGATACTTTAGGGTTAGAGTGAGAGGGGAAGAGAAAATGAAAGAAAGAAAGAAAGAGAGAGAGAGAGAGAGAGAGAGAGAGAGAGAGAGAGAGAGAGAGAGAGAGAGAGAAAGAAAGAAAGAAAGAAAGAAAGAAAGAAAGAAAGAAAGAAAGAAAGAAAGAAAGAAAGAAAGAAAGAAAGAAAGAAAGAAAGAAAGAAAGAAAGAAACTATGTAGCATGTTATGTGATGATAAATGCCAAAGAGGAATCAAAATAGGGCAAGAGGGGTGAGAAGTGCCAGGTGGTTTTAGGCAGAAGTTCATTATATGGAATGGTCTGGGTGTACTCAATTGAGGGTGTGACATCTGAGCTGAGACCTGAAGAAAGTGAAGCAGAGAGCCATGCGGACAGCAAGTATAAAACCCTAAGCTGGCAACCTTCCTTCCCACTTGAGGGAATAGCAAGGATGCTGTAGCAGGGTGAAATAGGGGAAAGGGAGATAAGAATGATAAGTCTAATAGGCAGTAGGGGGTCAGACTGTAGGCATTTTGACTTTAACTTTGAATGAAATAGCCATTGAGAAGTTAGGGGCAAGGAATAACATGACAGGATTTACATATTAAAAAGGTGGAGAATTGATAAATGTAGATTTATGTAAATAAATGTAGATTTTTGTGGTGAAAGTATGGTGTTATCTGTGATATAATGGCTGGAGTCCTGGACTCATAGCTAGAACACCAGTCTCTGTGAGAATTACCTGAGTGTGTATGATACGTAAGATATTTTAAGTAAAAAGCAGCCTATAGAGTATAAAATATAATCTTGATTTTATAAGATAAACTTCCCCATATATTGTAGGAAAGTAACCCATTTAACGTGCTAAGAAAAAGAATGGAAAATGGCTTATCTCTGATGTGTGGTATTTAAAAATTATTTCCAATTTTTTAATACTTTTTTTTGGTGTGTTTTCCAGATTTATTCATTCAACATGTTTAGTTTTTTAAAACAGCTAGATAAAACTTTTAAAATAAACTTTAACATTGTTGGTAAACATCAAAGTCCTTATTGCAATTGCAAATAAAATAGTAAATGCAAAACTTGTGAATTCTCAAGAAGTGTGCAAAGGTGAGTTTTTATAATGAGAAGAATGGCACCAATAATCCTTTCTTTCTCTAGTTTCTCTTGAGAGTCAGGTTCAGGGAGGAGACGCTGCAGGCAGATGACCAAAGGAAGTATTTACACAAAAGATCCAGGACTCCTGAAACAGAAGGAGCATAGTGCCAGCTTTAAAAGAAAAAAAATTAAAAAAAAATTTTGGCTAAGTTTGGATCAGCCTGAGATTTGACACAACCTGTGCTTAGAAAGAAAGTAAAAAAAGGGCTGCTGGGTAAGTTAAGCATCCATCCATTCTTCACCTTCTTGTTTACTCTTTAACTCCAAAATGACTCTTGAAATAAAATTAATGCCTTTACCCCAGCCCATAAGACTCTACCTGACCTGTCTTCTACCACATTCTCTGTCTCATTTTTCACCCTTTCTTTACTTCTCTCATCATGTTTTAGATACTCAAGTCTTCTGTTCTCTGGAGGAAAGCTTGTTCCTGACTCCAAGTTGCTGCTTCAAGTCTTCCCTTGGGCTAGACCATTGTTATCCTCATTTCTGCAAGGCCCACTCTTTGTCATTTTTCATCACTTTCTCATAGAGAAATTCCATGACCATGTCTCAGCACACCCTATCTTATCACCCTGATTATCTCTTTATACTGTCATCACCTCATATTTTTTTGATACAGAATTTATTTTTTAGAACAGTTTTAGGTTCACAGCAAAATTTAGGTTTCCATATACTCCTCCACACACTCATACAGCCTCTCCATCATCAACATACTGAACCAGAGTGGAACATGTTATAGTCAATGAACCAATATTGACATATCATTATCAAGCAAAGTCAATAGTTTACATTACAATTCACTCTTGGTGTTGTGCATTCTATGGGTTTTAACAAATCTATAATATCATGTATCCACCGTTAGTATCATACAGAATAGTTTCATTGCCATAAAAATCCTCTGTGCTCTACCTATTAATCCCTCTCTTCCCTTAAACTCCTGGCAACTACTGATCTTTATATTGTCTCCACAGTTCTGCCTTTTCCAGAATGCCATATAGTTGGAATCATACAGGATGTTACCTTTTCAGATCGGCTTCTTTCATAAAAATCTGCATTTTAGTTTCCTTCATGTCTTTTTGTGACTTGATTATTTCTTTTACCACTAGATAATATTTTATTGTATGTATCTACAACCATTTATTCATTCACTTACTCAAGGACATTTTGATTGCTACCAAATTTTAGAAATTAAGAGAAACCACTAAACTGGCTTTCAAAGTGGCTTAACCATTTTGCATTTCCACCAGCAATGCGTGAGAGTTTCTAATACTCACCAGCATTTGGTATTGTCAGTGTTTTAGATTGTTGCTCTTCTAAAAGGTGTGTAATGGCATCTCATTATTTTAATTTACAATGATATATAATGTTGAACATCTTTTCACATGCTTATTTGCCCTCTGTATTTACCAAAGCACATCTTTGGTGAGGTGTCCACACTTTTTACCCATTTTTTCATCAGGTTGTTCATTGTATTATTGTTAAGTTGTAAGTGTTCTTTGTATGTACTGGATAATAGTCCTTTATCAGATATGTGTTTTGCAAATATTTTCTACCAATATTTGGCTTATCTTCTCATTCTCTTGACAATGTCTTTCATTACCTTACTTTTTTTTGTGTCTAATTATTTATGTACATATTTTATATTTCCTCCAGCTAGAATCTCCACAGCGGAGACTTTGTTTCTGCCTGGCAAATAATAGGTATTCAATAAATATAATGGAGGGGAAATGGAAGGTATTAGTCAAAGAGTACGAAGTTTCAGTCATACAGGATGAATAAGATCTAGAGATATATTTTATAGCATAGAGCCTATAGTTAACTGTACTGTATTGTATACTTAAAAATGTGCTAAGGAGGTTATCTTATGTTAAGTGTTCTTATCACACAATATAAAATAATAACAAATAAAGAGGGCAGGTGGAAACTTTTAGAAATTATGTGTGTTTATGGCACAGATTGTGGTGATATTTTCATAGCTGTATACTTATTTCAAAACTCATCAAGTTGTGTACATTAAATATATGCAGCTTTTTGTATGTCAATCATATGCCAATAAAGTAGTTTAAATAAATAAATAAGTAAATAAATAAATAAATAATGGTTGAATTATTTAAATGAATTTTAGTTGTGTTTTATATTTTTCCTTTTTTTGAAGTCTAGCTTACAAAGAGAGAGTTGGTTTTGTCTTACAAAGATAATAGCAATAAAAACAAATCTATCTACATATATATAGAAAGTTATATAAACTATATTCCTGTAAATTAATATTTTACTCAAGTAGTAATTTATTTTTAGGACAGTTATTATGCACGTAATTATTTATAAATAGTTACTTTTCATAGCATTTCAATTCATTAAAATATAATTAACTACCTATATAATGTACTAATTAAAAGAGTGAAAAAGCAAGCCACAGAGTTGGAGAAGATATTTGTACCGCACATTTGACAAAAGACTCATATGAAGGATGTAAAACAAACTATTACAAATGAATAATAAAAATTCAGACAACCCAATAAAAAACCTGGGCAAAAACCCTAAACAAGCCCTTTACTAAAAAAGTACTCAACCTCATTAGGCCTCAAAAACGCAAATTAAACTACAATTTGATAACTTTGTACTTACCCATCAGAATGGCTAAAACGTGTGACTGATCATACACAATGAGGGTGAGCATATAGTACAGACATTTTGGAAAACTGTTTATTAATATCTACTAAAAATGTTCACATATCATATGACCCTGAAACTTTCATATCTAGGTACAAACCAAGCAGAAATGTGTACAGTTGTTCACTCAGAGATGTACAAGAACATTCAAAGCAGCACTATTTTTTATAGACAAAAGCTAGAAACAATGAATGCATATCAAAATGGATGAATGGTACAGTCACACAATGGAATACTAGACAAGAATGATAGTACAATCTGCAGCAACATGAATGGATCACAAATATAATGTTAAGCAAAATAAATCAGATACTCACCAACAAAACAAAAACAAAAACTCAAAATCTGTAAGATTTCAGATTGTTTCCAATTTTTTGCTGTTTCAATAACATTGCAATGATTACTTTGTTCATGCCACACTTTGTGGGTGTATATTTGCAGGATATTTGGAGAATAAATCTCCAGAATTAGAATTTCTGGGTCAACTTATTTGTATTATTAATCAATGTTATCAAATAGTCCTCAATATGGGTGGAATCAATTTTTACTCTCACAAGAAACAACTATACTCCCACTAGAGACACAATGGGCTATTAAACATTTAAATCTCTACCAATCAGATAAGGAAGAAATGATATTTTGGATTTCGCTTTTGATGAGTGAGGCTGTGTCTCTTTTCACACATTTAAGAGCCGTTTGTACTTTCCCTTTCTATAAGCTGTTTATATTACTTACCCATTAAAAAAAAATTTAATTGCTGTTCTCTTTCCTATTGAATTGTAGGGGTCCTTCATATATTAAAGATTTTTTTTTGTTAGTGAGTTGATAGCAGATATTTCCTAATTTATCATTTGTCTTTTGATTTTTTTTTCTCTTACAGAAAATTTTTTATTTTTATGTGGTTAGATTTGTCAATTTTTTATTTTATGGATTCCAAGCTATCATATTTGCAATGGCCTTCCCCACCTCAGCAGAAAAGATTAAGTTATCAGCTAATTCTCTCATGTTCTCATTGTAAATTTTTACACTTTCAGTCTCATGCTTAAGACTTCCTTTATCTAGAATTAATTTTGGTACAAAATATAAAGTAGAAACCAACTAAATTTTCAATTGGACTTTCTGATTATTCTAACACCATTCAGAACATGGTCCATTCTTCTCTCACTGTTTGGAAATGCCATGTTATCACATACTAAATTTCTGTGTATATTTGAGTCTCTTTCTTTGATACACCAGTATGTTTTAATTATTGTAATTATTATAGTCAAATGTTTGGTTGTGGTAGTTACATTTCTGAAGATTTTTTAGAAGATCTCTTCTTACTTATTCATATGTACTTTAGAGACAATTTATCTACTACCCCCAAAAAATTTTTGGAATTTTTATTGATATACATTACATTCAAGATTAACTTTGAGAGAAGTGATTTTATAATTTTTGTGTCTTTCTAACCAGAATATGGTACAGTAGTCCCCCTTATCCATGGTTTCACTTTCCATGGTTTCAGTTACCCATGGTCAATCATAGTCCAAAAATATTAAATAAAAAATTCCAAAAATAAAAAATTTGTAAGTTTTAAATTGTGTGTCTCTGAGTAGTATGATGAAATCTCATGAGTCCCACTTTGTTCCACCCAGGGCCATGAATCATCTCTTTTCCAGCATCTCCTTGCTGTATACACTACCTGCCTATTAGTCATTTAATAGCCATCTCAGTTATCAGATTGATTATCACAGTATCACAGTGCTTATGTTCAAGTAACCCTTATTTTACTTAATAATGGCCCCAAAGCACAAGAGTAGTGAGCTGGTAATTCAGATATGCCAAAGAGAAGCCATAAAGTACTTCCTTTAAGTAAATAGTTCTTGACTTAATTAGGAATTTTATTATATCTCAAGAAGGATTAGTATACTACACTAAGGTATTTTGAGAGACAGACCACATTTACCTGATTTATTACAGTATATTATTATAATGGTTTTATTTTATTTCTAGTTATTATTGTTAATCTTCTAGTGTGCCTAATTTATAAATTAAACTTTATCATAGATATGTCTGTATAGAAAGAGCATGGTACATATGGGGTTTAGTACTATCTGCTGTTTCAGACATGCACTGGGAGTTTTGGGATGTATCCCCCGTGGATAAATGAGGAAAGACTTCTGTATATCTTTCCATTTAAATCTTTTTTGTGTTCCTCAGTAGCATTTAACCTTTTTCCCCTTTGTTTTGATCTTGCACATTTTTATTCCTAGGTATTTATTCTATTTTAAATGCTATTGTAAAATGGGGTCCTTTTACCTCAGGATCTTCTAAGTGGTTATAGTTTGTATACATCATGACTTTTGATTTCTGGATTGTAACTTCCTGCTCAACTACTTCAGTCAATTTTTAAATGATTTGTAATAGTTTTACTGTAGAGCATTTTATTTTGTTAGGTAAAAAGTATATCTGCAAATTATGATAATTTAATTTTTTCCCAATTTTATATTATTTTTTCTAACCTAATTATACTAGCAAATACTTCTAGAGCAATTCTAAATAATAGTGGTGATAAAGGACATCCATGTCTTATTTCAATATATTTAAGTATTTATTCATTAAGAGTAAGATTTGCTTTTAGGTTGACTATATATGTAAATACATAAATGCATATTTCTAATAATGTTAAGGAAAGATCCATCTACTATTATATCAAAGTTTTAAAAAATTATGATGTATTATGAAGTTTATTAAATGCCTTTCAGCAGCTATTAATGATTGCATGGTTTTTTAATCTTTTTAATAGTTCATGGTTACATTTTTGTTTTTTAACTAATTATTTCAAATATATACACAAATAGAATAGCCTAATTAAGTCCCACATACTCATCACCTAGTTTCTATAATTATCAACTCATAGAAAATGGCATTTCATCTAGACCCTACCTAACTTCCTCCCCCCAAATTATTTTTAAGCAAACTCAGATATCATATTATTTTCTTTACCTAAAAAATTAACAGTAATAATAATAAGAATAATTAACCAATAATATAGATTTTATAATCTATAGGTTGTGTTGAGTACTTCAGCAGGAGATGCACATTGTCTGGTTTTCTTCCTTTGGAGGATGTTAGCAACCACTAATGATTATTTTCTAGATTCATTAATTCATAAAGCATTCCAAAAGGTAATATTCTGTTTTCACTTCTTCTTTTGTTAGCTGGAATACATCCAGCTAAAAAGAAGCTTCCCCTAAACATCTACTACTAGGGTTCCCTGAGGTACAATTCAGGAAGAAAAAACAGGAGAAGTACTTGATTCTTTCCCTTTATTGACCAGTTTCAAAAATATGAAGTGATTCCCTAGCATGTTGCAATGATGACCAATGTTTCTTTTAGTATTGTTATAAACTTATCATCATTATGAATGCATATATGTTCCAAATTCATTATAGTTATTATCCTTGTTGATGTATATAGGAAATATACATTTTCCCCATATTTGATTAGTAGGAGCTTATTCAAGTTGGCTCCTAAATCCTTTCAATATAACTTTTGTAGTGTTTGATAATTTCACGACTTTCAGTATGACCAGTTGTTCTTGGCACATTGTTTACATGTCTTTCCTCAAGATCTGAATCTGTCATTTTATCAAAAGAGCCTTGGAGTATTTATA
This sequence comes from Macroglossus sobrinus, assembly GCA_004027375.1. NCBI lineage: Eukaryota > Metazoa > Chordata > Mammalia > Chiroptera > Pteropodidae > Macroglossus > Macroglossus sobrinus. Next base: position 21,160 of record PVKZ01001836.1, on the reverse strand, counting down.
GACCATGATTTGGGTGCTTATGGTTTGGTTATTATTTCTAAGTCTTTTCAGTGGATAGAGATGGGAAATTTTTTAAAAAAATAAAATACATAAATTTATACTGGTACTTCTAATTCAAAGTCAGATCTACATAGTTTTTACTTAATTGCATTGATCTTACATCCATACTTTTCTCTACATCAAAGTCTTTGTTCTTAAAAACACAAATATAGTTACTCATTTTCTTTATACTACACTAAACACAAAGTAATTGGAGGGAAACATTACTAAAAGTATTCCCCTGAATATGGTTACTTTAAAAAGTTTAAACATTTCTGCAGGTTTTATTTTTTTTAATAATTAGAAGGATATCCCAAAAGGAATGAACAGATACATTGTGATATTTTTAAAGTCAATTGGAGTGATTTATTTGTGGTGGTATTTTTTTTCTTTTCTAATTAACAAAGACAATTATGTTTTTTAGATATACTAATACTGAGCTGCCTTTGCACTTCTAAAATAACCCTATATGAAGAATCCTATATAGAATTTTTATATCAATATTAAGTGAAACTGGTCTGTTAAATGTTTTGAGGGCTGTAATTGTTGGTTTTGCTATCAGTGGTATATTAGCTTCATAAAATTAATCTGGAAATTGGAAATTCTCTTTTTTCTATGCCTAGGAACAATTAAATAATAGCAAAAGACACAAAGGAAATTCAATGGAGAAAAGATAGTCTTTCCAAAAACTGTTGCTGGAAAAAATTGAATTTCAGTATGCAAAAAAATGAATGCATGATTGATCACATTAATGCCACTAATTATAAAAATTAACAGGTAATAAATAATGGACTTAAATATAAATCCTATAAACTTCTAAAAGCTATAAAACTTCTAAAAGGAGATATAACAAGAACATTTTAGTTAACTGGAGTTAGGCAAAGATTTCTTAGAGACAGCCACAGAAGCATGATCCATAAAAGATTAAAAATGATAAACTGGACTTGATAAAAATTTTAAAACTTCTGCTCTTCAAAAGACACTATTAAGATAACGAAAAGACAAGCCGCAGACTTAAAAAAAAAAACATTTGTAAAACACGTTATCTGATAAATAACTTGTATCCACAGTACGTATATAAAGAACCCTCAAACCAATAAGAAAACCCAATTAAAAATGAGGGAAAGATATGAACAGTTAATTCACTGAAGAAAAATTGTAAATGGAAAATAAACACATTAAAAAGATAACAACATTAGCTGTTAGAAGAATGTAAAATAAAACCACAGTTAGATACCACTACAAACCCATCAGAATGTCTACAATTAAAACAACAGCAATAACAACAAAACCCCTGACAATATCAAGTGCTAAAGAGGGTATTCAGCAACTGGAACTCTCATCCATTGTAGTGAGAAAACAAAATGGTTCAGACACTTTGGAAGTCAGTTTGGCAGTTTCTTGAAAAGTTAAACATACTCTTACATATAATCCAGCCATCCTACTAGTAGGTATTTACCAAAGAGAAATGAAAACTTAAGTTCATGCAAAACTGTGTACACAAATGTATATGGCAGCTTTATTCATAATCACTAGAACTCTTGACTGCTCCTTCTTCAGAAGTAAAGGAGTGTATTCTTTTATCTTCCCTTCAGCTACAATGGATTCTCAATTTAGGCAGTAGGAGGGGCTCAGGTAGGGCTTCCTGGGATTTCTGCAGTATCAGCCACACGCCTCCTTCAGGCCTATGCAATGGATGGGAAGCTCTCTACCCTCTTAGATCGTGCTCCTCTTCAGTGTGTGTGTGTGTGTGTGTGTGTGTGTGTGTGTGTGTGTGTGTGTGTGTGTGACCCAGTGAAAGTCTGGAGAATAATTTATGATGGGGTGTGATCTCCATTTATATTTACAGTTCTTAGGGATTCTGTACTCTCACACTAGCTCACACTTGGCCTTTACCTACATTCTTTTACCCTCTTTGATGGTTCCTGGTCTTCCTTTTCCCTGCACTCTGCCAAAGGTGAGCCAGCATTCATGTCTATTTTTCCTTAGATGTGCCCATTTTTATTTGAATTTCTGCCCACTCATTACCCCAAGATCTCAGCTCTCTGCTGAGTTAAAGAAAAACTATGATTCTGTCATTTATCTGGCTTTTTTGAGCTGATAGGGTAGAAATGACACATGATTTAACTTTCTACAGTCTAGATAGTAGTGAAACTCTAACTGCAGTTGTTTTAAATTACTCGAAAAACTACAGTTGTTGTTTCCAAGACAGCACTTACGGTTTGTCTTTTCTGTTTTTCATAAAATTCAGAGAAAGTTTCTTGATTAGTGTTACCTGCATTAATTTTAATACTATCATATTTATATCTCATTTATTTCAAAAATCTTTGAGCCTGAATAAGAATTTTCTTGCAATCAAAGCTTTTTCTTGCTGACTGTCATATTATTTTTACCTTTGAGGAATATGAAAGTATAGAAGACTTTTTAAATTAATGTTTGTTTGATTTGAAATTCAAATACAATGTAATCTTTCACTAGAGCAGAGTTTTGTTTAGCCTAAGATTTTTGAAATAAATGCATAGTTGCATATTAATATTAATCTCAAGAGTAAATGATTCCAATTTCAGATTTTTATTTTTTTAAATACCAAAATAATGACCTTTCCCTTCTGGCCACTCCTGGCTCAGGTGCTTCCCTTCATTCTATTTCACAGGCTTTAGAGCTCTCAAAGTTGCTACTTCCAATGAGGTAGGTCCAGCAGGGCTTCCCTCTCTTCCTGCCACATTCAGCTCTGCCTTGATAGCCTTTCTACTTTAGCCAGTGGGGGTTGTTTTTTTCCCTTTCTTTTAATTACCGAGTTCTAACAGTTACATTCAATTTTGTTTCTGAGTCCTTGCATCTTTATTTGTGCTATTACTTTATAGAGCGTTGAGTCTCTTTAAGAATTTAACTGTTGCCAACATACTAGTCACTATTTTCATTCTACACTGTGGCAAAGTTTTAGTGTATTTTTGCTTTTGTTTTTATTTCTTTCTTTAGCCCCCCACCCCCACCCCCCGCCTTGTCCTTTGTACCATTTCTACTTAGGGCTTATTCAAGTTCTCTTTATATAATACTTATCTTAAATATGAAGACTTTTTTATATACAAATTTGCAAGAATTTTGCATAAGGAAAGTTCCTGGACTATCTCCCAGGCTTGTATGAATTCCCCTATGAGACAAGATTGGGTCTGAGAATGCTTTCGTCCTCTCAGCCAATTAAGCCTAGTACTACAAGGCTGCTCATTGAGTTTCTCTCCTTCGCCTCACTTCAGTGACAATTTATATCTTACAAATATAGCTTGCCTGTACAATCCTTTCCCTGCTTCTTGAGGCTGTGTGGTGCCAGGTCCTGGGATGTTGTGCCCTGGCTGTGGCCCAGAAAGAACTCCATGGTGTCATCCAAAAAAAAAAAAAGAACTTGAAGCCAGATCTGGCTCAGGAAAGCCCTGTCATCACTCTGCACACCCATTCTCAATGTTCTGAACAAGGGCTTGTGATATAGGGTATGCCATCTACTTTGGAGAAATGACCTCTGTTATTTTTGTCTGAGGCCTGCAAACATCAGAATTCTCTCTCGGTCTCCTTCTGCATCTGCATTTGACTTTTATGGCTTTGGTGTTATTTTCCAATATATCATGATTGGAGATTTCAGTTGCTGTCTAGTTTTATGGAAAATGAATTTGTGTTTCAATTTCCTATTTTCTTCTTGCTTCTAGATGATTTCCTACATTTTATAACTAGAATTTCTTTTTTCATCTTCTTATTTCACCCTGTTTTATTTACTTATCTAGTATATGGGATATCTTTTGGTGTTGAGTCACTTTTCTAAAATAAACAGCCTTGCATATTTGATAGGCTATGTTCCTGGAAAGTTGTTACCAATTAGATCATGATAACGATCCCCAAATTGTCCTGCTAAAGCTATTATCTGAACAGAGATTTCATTTCTAACCAATCTCTTACCTTTTAGCTTTTGATGAGAATGTTCTTAGATTTGACCAGCTCTAAATAATACCACATATAAATAGATGGCTATATAACGACAACAAATAAGTTTTAAGTGCAGATGAAGTAACTAAATAAGGATATGATGATGACTTTTCTTAGTAAGTTTTGCGAGGATATATAAATGAAAGAATGGATATGAATTTTTAAGAAAAGTAGCATTGGAGTTGATTGCCATCAGAGCCAAACTAATCAGCTGGCCAATTCATTTGACCAATAGCCAGTAAGTGATCAATGTATATGACTAGTAATCAGTTAACTAGTAACTGATCCCACAAAAATATTTTCTAAAATATGTAATGGAGGAGCCTGCTGCGGTTCACAAGAAGGAGACAGATGAGGGTGCAGCTGCTGTCTAGGTGAAGGGCACAGTCTAACTTCCCTCTTTCCTGTAAGCGATCACCGTGACCATCCTATGGCAGCTTCCCCGCCTGTCACCCTCAATCCAGTGCAAGTTTCCCAAGGCAAAGATTATGTCTTGCTTGGTTCTCTTTATATATGTTCATTTAGTCTTTATTGATATGCTTATTTAAAATTATTTTTGAGGAAATATTAGATTTCAAAAATATTCCCATGAGTGATAAGTGTCATGGTTAAAATAAAGATAAAAGGAAAGAAACCATACAGAATAGGTGGAAATAATTGTACCTAGTGTGAAATAATTCTTAAAAATGAATTATTTACCTTTGTCCCCAGTACACCATCAGCACAGGGTCTTACGCCAACTGAACATTAATTATGAGTTTAACTGAGTTGCCTATCTCCAACAGACAGTGAAGAACTACTAACCCACAAGCACAGATGGCTAAATGTTTCAAAATCCCCACCTGGTTCTGATGCCTGAATTTATCTTTTGATTTCTCATCTAGAAGCTGCTCCTGAGACCAATATGAGATGTGGTAAAAGAGTGACATAGCAAAGACTACTTGGGGCTTCCAGGATCCCAAATGCCCCATACCAGGCTCAGGCACAGTGTCAGGGTCTGCAGGGCTTTTTTTCCTACCTTTCTTGCTTCCTGCTGGTCTCACTGTGGGACATCCTTGCTTTCCAAGTTGCATCACCTTGCTTCTCACCTCTAATGCAATGGCTTTTCTACATTTCTTATCAGAACCATCATGGGAGCAGCACTTTTTCTTTTTATCTGCCACTTTTAAGTATTTGAAAAGATTGAATGCAGTCTTTTTTCTCTTAGTCTGCCCTCCACTCCCCCTCTTTCCCCTCATACAGACTTTGTTCCATCCACTGTTTGCTGTTCCCTTCCCAGTAGGTGATCTAGTCAGAAAAGGCAGCCATGATGCCACCTGCACAGGTGTGGTCTCCTGTGGAAAGCCAAAACCATCTAAACTGACCCTGTGTCCACTTGCAGCATATGACAGTTATGATAAAGGAGGTTTATAATGATTAAAAAAATACTATTTAAAATTATTTCTAATTCTTCTGCCTCATGGTCTGAGATGTTTCCTGGTAATATTGTAAGCTAAATGTAATAATTAATATACTGCAAAATAAGATCATTATGTTATATCAGGTTTCAGTATAGTAACAGAGAGAAAGTTTGTAATAGACACAATTGCATCATCTTCAGAGGAAGATAGAACTTGAAAATAAAGATATGGCTCTGCTCAGCCTCTGAGGGTTTGGCATTAGAGCAGAGTGAGAGAGGGGAGTTAATTTTTCATTTAAAAATACATGATAAATGAAACGTATTTTTGACTAAATTTACATATGTGGACTTGAAGAGTGAACTGGATTTAGATAGGCAGATACTGGGAAATGGGGAGGCTGACAGTCCCAGGAAAGAAAGCAAAATGGTCAAAAAAGCAGCGGTGAGGATGTATATGATGATGGAGAAAGCAGGATTTAATGCTGGAGCAAGAAGGCAGAAGCTCTTTAATGTGGTTCTTGGAGTTAAACTCAGAAGGATGAACTAGAAGACACAGAGTGAGACAGATGTAACCAGGGAACTCCACAAAGAAGCCTTTAAAATTGAGGCCTGAGCTGGTGGTGCAAGCTTCCTAGGGTGCTAGAGAGTAAGGGGTATATACAAGGGGCATTTCAGATAAGGAATGGTGTGAATTTGTGACAAATTGGACACAGAGGTTGAATGAAAAGACTAAAGTAAAAGGTGTCTAAAAATTTTTCTCAGCTGGGAAACCAAAAGGGTTCTGCTGCCCTTGAGCAAAAAAAAGTTGGAAAGGAATTCAATTTGAAAGAAAATGAAGAAAAGGGATAAGGCTGTGTTTTGATGCTATTGAATTTGGTGTGACAGTTGAGTACCAAAGTGGAAACTATTAAGAGGCCTTAAAATGGGGTGTTCTGTGAAGGTGAGAGGTCAGGATAGAAGTTGTAGATCTAAAAGTCATCAACATCAAATCTGTGCAGATAAAAGTGGATGAAATCTCAGAGCGAAAATAAAGGCATAAGTTCTGACTCTAAGAATTGGAAATTGGCGGTACATGAGTTTTTTATGTAGTTATTTTTGGCGGTCAGTACTACATTTTATTCAATTGATGATAACAGTTTAAGATTGGGGAAACATATTTTCTGTTTTTCTATAGGTTTCCCATTATTTCTCTAGTCAATTTTATCCATTACCATCAAGAAGCTATATTTGTTTTAGTGATGAACTTTTCTCTAGCAAGCATTAAAATAGAGTCCTGTCTGGCTGCAGATTTTTTTTTTTAAATGACACAAACACAACCTATTCCCCTACCCCCCTTAATTTTCAATTCTGAGCTTTCTCACGATGAACTGCACTGTGGTAGAAGAGAGAGGAAGAAGGCAGTGGGTAGAGAGAGATCTTTTTATAAAGATCAGCAATTCTCTGTGCTTTTATCCCAGGCAAAGATTACATTTAACACCCAGGGGTCTCAGCTGCCTTAGATCCTTTTCAGAATGAGTAGCTGTGGCACTGCAGATAGTTTGGGGTGTCCTTTCATTTTTTTTGACAGTATTAAATATATACCCCAGTGAGCCATAAATCAGTGATTTATCTAAGAATAAATCATATCTCTAATAAGGGACCACTTCTTTTAAATTGAATAGTGCATTATATTAAACAGATGGACTTTCTCAAAAATAAAAACTGTGTCAGCCAGTCATTTTTAATGACTATAACTTGAAATTCCTTTCTTTAAGAGAAAGCAATTTCTCTTCAAAAGGACAAAACTGGGGGATTTGCTGAGTTTTGTTGGCTATTGTGTATACTTTTTTTAATCTTTTCAGCTACAGGGAGAGTTAAGGTCCTCCCAGATTTTTTTACTATCAAGGTTGCTTATTAAGGAAGGGAAAGGAAAGAAATAAAGGAAAGAATGCTCAGGAGCTAAACTTGGTGGACGTGCCATGGGACAGGCCCTACATGGACTGATTTTGTTTGTGTGCATGTTAGTATTTCACACTGCACATGTTCAGCATCATCTCAGGGGTTGGGGGGGGGCCTCATTTACAGTGTTATCCCTGCTTCTTAGCATGGTAGATACCCAGTAGGTGCTTGGCAACTGTCTGCTGAATAGATGCATGTTGTATGCTAAAATGATAATGATTATTTCTTAAGTAGTCAGATTCCATATTGGGCTATTCTGATTTACAAGAGCTGTGATCTGCCCCTTTGCCATCATTAGGTTGGAAGCAAAGCTGGAAAAGAGAAAATATCTTATTTATTTATTTATTTATGTACTTATTTATTTAAGGAAGTATTTTAAATATAAAGATGCATCCATTTTTTTTCCTCCATAGCATAAAATATTTTATAAGCATTTACCTCTCTAATAGAAGACATAGCTATGTTCTGTTTAGATTTGCTTTAATTAATAGATTTCAGTGGTGGGAGGTGAAAAGAAGGAGAAAGGTGTGGGCGTGGGCAGAAAGGAAGCTGATTCTTTTTAAAAACTGTAACTTAAGAGATCTGACTATCCATAAAAATGAATAAGTGGATCAATTGTATATAGATGTGAAATCTGAACAACAAGTGAAAATAGATATAAACCTGATGAAGACATCTGTTTCTGGCTATATAGTGAACTAAAATATTTGGAAAACCTCTCTCGTAAAAAATCCATGAAAATTCTGAATAAAATGTTTAAATATATGTAGGTTTAATCCATATCTAAGCTGAAAATGGAAGGAAAATACTTAAGGCTAAAAAAATAATAAAGCTATAATTCAGAAAGATAAGTGGGCAATGAGCCAATGGTTACCCTAGGATATCTGTTTATTCCAGACAAATTAGAGTCTTACTTTTCAAGAGCTGATCTGAAAACAAAGCTTAAGGTCAGTACAAGGTGAGAAGTCAGATCAGAGTTCTCTGCCTAAATCTGTGTTTCTCAAAGAATAGCACTCAAGGAAAAGATAATTTGGGAGGTGAGGAGAACTTGTTCTAAAAAAGGAGACAAAAAAGAAACTCTCCTTAGCTCTAAATGAAGAGAAAATGATGTTTTTCTTGGGGATTTATAAACATAAACTGGTTCATTCATGAACCAAAATATACATTACATATGTGAACCCCAAAGTCTAACCTAAGCATTTAATTGAAAGTGCTCTCTGGTTGATAATGCTTCAAGACGTTCTGTCAAAGAACACATCTAAAATAACTCTCCATATAAAATTTAATAAATACAAACAAACAGTTAAAAAATAAGACTCAGGAGAAAACAAGACTCCATGAGTAAAAGGTTTCTCACTTGATCCACAAATGGCAAAATAAAACCACAAAGACCTGATTTCCTAATAACCAGATACAAATAAAATAAGCATGTGTAAATACTTAAATAAAAGAGAAAATTTAACCTATGACTATCAAAGAAAAGATCAAGAAGATGGCAGAATTTAAAGAGAATCAAATAGAGCCTCCAGTAATAGAAATATAAAATTGAGGTTTAAAAATAATAAATGAATTGCTTAAAAGGCCAATTAAATATGGCTGTATAAAGAATTGATTAATTGAAAGATGAATCTGAAAAAATGATTTAGAAGGCAGTTGAGAGAGGCAAAGAGATGAAGTAATACACATTAAATCAGAGTCCCAGAAGGGGAGAACTGAACTAATGGAGATGAAGCACTATTAAAAGGTAGAAGAAAATTTTTTCTACATTGATGAGAGACAAGAATTATGATATTCAAATTAAATAAAAACTATTCTATATTTAGACACATTACAGTAAAAATACAAAATAAGAGAGGATGTTTAATAGAGCCAGAGAGAAAAGGACAGTTACTTATAGAGGATGACAATTAGGGCTTGTATTAAGATGAGATAAGTTAAGTTTCTAGAACATAAAATTTAAGGAGACACTCTCCAGTTCAACAGCAATAATGACTCAAAATACTTAATGGGAGAGGAATGCTTTCTCCTTTAAGAACAGAAAATTACTCCTTTTTTAATTTTAAAATGACAACAATTGGTATTGCCAAAAATCTATAATATATTGTCTCTTATAGCTTAAGGGACAATATGCTTAAGTCCCCCAATTGTGCTCAAAGAAATAGGCATAAAATCCTTTAGAGAAGTGCTTTTGTAGTAAAATTGAAAAGATGAGACATATAGCAGCCACTATGATGGAGACTAGAAGGTCCATAGATCCAAATATAATACACAATTTGTTATATATCCCAGAGTCAGAAAAATTTCAGCAAGTCACAAAAAGAAAGTCTCAAAGTAAAATAGAAAGATATATTCTACACCAACCCAGAGATAAAATAAGTGCTATTTTAAGGCATAGATAACAAATACTGACAGATATGCTGCCGTCTTCAAGTTCTCTGCCCATGCCACATGCCATTAATTAACTTCAGCACTCTATTTCTCAGCTCATATTTTGTCTTAAAAGCTCTTTACTACAGAGTTTCTGAAAAAAAAGATACCAAAGGATTCGAGTTCACTTATGTATCTCTAGTACCTAGGATAGTACCAGTAACTGTCTTTGTGTTCAGTAAATATTTGCCGGCCGATTAATGAATCAGAATTGACAAACAAGATTAAATCTATTTGCCGTCATCATCAGGGCAGTGATTAATAATAATGAATAATGTTATCTAGGAAGATAATTTTTTGTCTAATCTGCCTCTACCAGGTGGGTTAGAAGTTAAGGCCTCCTGTTCTTGGAATGTGATGTTCCATCGGAATAAAGGAATGGCCTGGTGTGTTTGTCAGTTGTGCATGGAACTGAGTGGTAATTCTTAATTTTTTTCTCTCTTTTTATTTTCTGCTCTTTTTTTCTAAAGGTTATATCTGCAGATAATTTTGTCTGGCCCCTCTTCCTAACCCCAAATTATTGACCTGTTTTCTCCTTTAACAGGACAGCGGATAGATGGAGATTAGTAGATGTGAACCAGGTTCATGTTCTACCAGGCCAATTAGAGTGCATGAGTAGGACTTTTTCTTTCATATGCTTAATAAGAGCCTGAGAACTAGTGATGAGGGAGTCATTAGTAGAGAATCAGAAAAGACTCTTAGAAATCTATATAACTTCTTAAGAAAGGGAAGCATCAGCTTATGTGAGTATCTCTGGAAGATTCTACCTATCTCTATGGCAAAGATGGCTGAGGGCTCCCCCAAAGCTGAAGAACTCTAGTCTCTGAGATGAATAGATCAGAAAGAAAAAAGGTCCTATCTTGCTACTTCAACCAAAAATTGACCACTTGCTTTATTATACATCATTAGTTCATTGGTCTTGAGATTCTCAAAACTTAAGATCATCAGCAGAATCTAAGTTTCAAGGACTAGGCAAAGAAAACTAACAATTCATTTAGGTAGACTCAGTAGACAGATGGATTAAAACAAAACAAAACAAAACAAAAAAATTAAGCCAAAAGTCCAAAACAGGAAGTACTAGTTAAACAGAATTACTGGTTGAGTCAAATGATACCTTCATGAAAAACATACAGCAATTAGAGATATTTATTTATAAATATCTAAATACCATGTGGTCTCCTGAATTAGATTCTGAAACAACATTAGTGGAAAAACTGGTGGAATCTTAATAAAGCCTATAGTTTAGTTAATAGAATTGTGCCAAAGTTAATGTCTTATTTTTGATAGTTGTACCGTGGTCATGTAGAGAAAGCTGGATGAAGGGTAGATGGTAATAAATTAATTAAAGTAAGATATTAATTAAAAATATTGAATTAGGATTATGATCACTATTGATACCCAAATTAATAGTCTAAAAGAGCAAATAGAAGGAATATCTCACACAAAACAACAATATAGAGAGGGTAAAGATAAGGACTCAGAGTAGAGAATCAGAAGCCCTAACATGAAAATAATAAGAATTCCAGATGGAGAAAAAAGAACACATGGAGAAGCAATAATTAAATAAATAATAGAGAAAAAAATCTAAGCTGAACATAGACCATAACTCATAGACTAAATCCAGAAACCAAAGTTTCAGACAAGATTGATGAAGAAAGATGCACTCAGACACATTCCCGAAAAAGTTCTGAACTCAGAGATAATGAGAACATCTTACAAACTTCCAAACAGAACAAATTTCTTATAATAGAAAAAGAATCAGAGTAGATCAGACTGGAGGACAGAGATAGGTATATAATACCTGCAGATCATGAGAGAAAATAACTACAACCCAGGGATTCTAACGCTAACCAAGATATCATTTACCTATTAGGGTGAAAGAAAAATATATGCGTAAATGCAAGAATTCAGAGTATACACTGCCTGCATACCAATCTGAAGAAAATGTTTGAGGAAGAATTCCAGCCGAACAAATGAACAGAGCAGAAACTCTCAAAAAGGGAAGATATAGAAGGGAGACATGAGGAATGGTAAGCAATGAACCATATCATGTTTATAGTTCAATTTAAATGGGGACTAATAGAGTGACTGGTAATATTTGTAATATAACTACCAAATCAGGATTTTCAAAAAGAAAAAGACGTATTTCAAGAGAATATAATTAAAATCTGGAACTAAACGCGTTAGATTATCTCAGCAAAACCTAAGAATTGGAGTTGAAGCATGGGAGTAAAAGCACTCTAACTTGACCTCATCTGGAAGGGGGAAGTAAAGAAATAAAACTTATTTTAAGGGTCTTTTCATATTGGGGGAGGACAGTGGGAGCAATGAATACATTGTTGGCTGAAAGAATTGTTAACCATATAACTGTATAGAGAAATACATATTTGATTATGGGTATCAGAGAATTGCAATAAAAGTATGATAGAATTTATAAATTAGCAGACAAAAAAGAATAAATAGTAATCTGACTAAATTAAAATAACAAACAGTAAAAAGAGAAAACAAGTAAATAGAGTATGCATAAAGTTAGAAGGAATAAAATTAAGTACATCAGTTTTTACAGCAAATGTGAATAAGCAAAATTTACCATTTAGGAGAGAAGTACTACCAGAACAAAACAAAGCCCTATAATTTTGTTTTGTTTTGTTTTGATTTGTTTTATAATATTTTTATAATTTAAAAAATAATATTAGCTTATTTATAGTAATAAAGAATATTTGCAGGGGAAAAGGAGGTAAAAACAATTCAAGGCAAATGAAAACAAATATTATATGCAACCAAAGAAACATGGTGAATATGAAGAATAATTACATTAAATGGGAAAAAAGGATATTATATAATGATAAAGGTAAAATTTTTTAAAACAATAAAGATTCATAAAGCTATATACACCAAACAATGCGTCAGCTAGATAAATATATATATATATATAAATTTTTTTACTTATTTTATTTTTAACATTTTAATGTGAAAAAATTTAGACTTACAGAAGAATTACAAACAGTACAGAATGTTACCATCTACCCTTCATCCAACTTTCTCTACATGACCACGGTACAACTATCAAAAATAACTATCAAAAAGACATCAACTTTGGCACAATTCTATTAACTAAACTACAGGCTTTATTGAGATTCCACCAGTTTTTCCACTAATGTTGTTTCAGAATCTAATTCAGGAGACCACATGGTATTTAGTTGTTAAATTTCCTTAGTCTCCTCCTGTCTGTGATAGTTTCTCAGTCATTTCTTGTCTGTTCTGACTCTGATGCTTTTGAGGAGTGCTGGTTAGGTATTTTGCAGTCTCTCAATTTGGGTTTGTCTAATGTCTTCTCATGATTAGGTTGAAGTTATGGATTTTGGGAAAGGCTACTGCAAAAGTGATGTGCCTTTCTCAGTGGATCATATCAGTGGGTACATGATGTTGATCTGTCTTTTACTGGGATATTAACCTTGATCACTTGGTTAAGGTGGTGTCTGACAGGTTTCTCCAATGTTACTTTTTTTCTCTTCAAAATTAATAAATATTTGGGAAAGGAGATTGTTCGAGGCTTATGCAAAAATTGTGTTTCTCCTTAAAATTTTACCAATTAATTTTAGCATTCACTGGAGGATCATGCCTACAGTAATTATTATTGTGGAGTTCTGGTGGTGATCTTTTATCTCATTACTTTTACATTTATTTTTTTGAATTCCTCTATAAAGAGTTGTCCTTTTCCTCCCATATATTTAAATTTTTCATCACTTATTTGTATAAGCATGCACCACTGGATATTTATTTTATTCTGTGAGTTATAATCTAATACTATCATTTTTACTCAGATTCTTTCATCTTTGGCTATTGGGAGCTCTTCCAGGTTGGCTTCTGTGTCCTTTTGACATAAGTCTATTTTTTTTAGCACTTTCTTAATATCTAACATAACAAGATATTTATCTTGTATTTTCTCCACCCAATCCCTGTACTTTACCACTGCTCCAAGGAGCCCTACTTCTTTTTATTGAAGTATGACATTTAAAAACCAAAATCTGAGCACTAGGTGCACTAGTTCCTACTAGGATATCTCTGCTTCTAGACAGAGCTAGAACATATAGATAGGTACTAACTAACCTACACACACACACACACACACACACACACACACACACACACACACCTATATTTAGATAGATAGATAGATAGATAGATATAGATAGATAGATAGATAGATAGATAGATAAAAAGATAGATGATAGATAGACAGATAGACAGAGTCATTCATTGAAGAACCCCTCAGTTATTTCCAGTTTTCAGTGATTATGAGTAAAGCTTTTACAAACATTTACATACTAGTTTTTGAGTGAACATTGTTTTCACTGTATATGTATTTTTCACAGACACACACACACACACACACACACACACATTTTTAAAGCATGAGTTATTCTAAAAACCTTCAACTCCATTCCAGCACTAGAGGATTCATTCTAGCATTCCCAATTTGCTTATAACTTCTTTCTCCAACAACGAGAAACCTGTCTTTCGTTATCTGTAGTATGTTTACTTATTTTACATTGTAAAATAGTTTCAGAGATTCTCACTCATACTCCTGTAACAAATTCAATGTGTAGTCTTTGGGTCTCACTTCATTGACTTAACAAAATACAATTATGCTGTTAGATGAGTCAATGGTTCATGCCTTTTTATTGCTGAATGATATTCTACTGTATGAATATAGTACAATTTGTTGATCTATTCTCATGTTGAAGGACACCTGGGTTGTTTTCAGTTGTATTCAATTATGAATAAAGCTATTATAAACATTTGCATACAGGTTCTGTGTGAACATAAGTTTTGATTTCTCTGGGTGAATACCTAAGAGTGCAATTGTTGGCACACATGGTAAGTATGTTTAACATTATGAGAAACAGCCCCCGCAGTGACTGAACCATTTTTCATGTCCATCAGCAATGTACGTTTCAGTTGCTTCGTGTCTTTGGAAACAATTTGTATTGTTAGTTTTATTTTGTTTTGGTTTTCAGCTATTCTATTAGATGTATGAGTATCTCATTGTGGCTTTAATTTGTATTTCCCTGGTGGCTAATAATGCTGAACATCTTTTTATGTGCTTATTTGCCATCCATATATCTTCTTTGGTAAAGCGTCTGTTCAGTTGTTTTGCCTATTTTAAAAAATTGAGTTGTTTACTTACAGATAAATTTTGAGAAATCTTTCTATATTCTAGATGTCAGTCCTTTGGAAGATATATAATTTGAAAATACTTTCCTCACAGTTTAGCTTGTCCTCTTGGTTCCTTAATATTGTCTTTTAAGAGCAAAAGTTTTTAAATTTGATAGTAATTTTTTTATGGATCCTGCTTTTGATGTTTTATTTTAAAACTCTACTAATCAAGATCATGCAGATTTTAGCCTATGATGTTTCCTATAAGTTATAACATTTTATCATTTACATTAAGGTCTAAATCCATTTTGAGTTAATTTTTACATACAGTTTATAAAATTTAGGTCAAGATTCATTGTTTTGTACATAAATATTCAATTGTTTGGCACCAGTTACTGAGACTATTATTCTTTCTCTATTAAATTTTCTTTGTACCTTTGTCAGAAATTAGTTGACTATATTTATATAGGTCTATTTTGGGGCTTTCTTCAGTTCCACTGATCTATGTGTCTATCCTTCCACCAGTACCACATTGATTTGATTATTTATCTCTATAATTAAGTTTTAAAGTAGAATAATGTGAGTCTCCAATTTTTTGTGGTGCTGTTGTAAGTAGCATTTTTTATTTTAAATTCCAATTATTCACTGTTAGTGTATAGAAATATAATTGAGTTTTGTTTATTGAACTGTATCTTTAAAAAATCAATTATAGTTTTAAGAGGGGTTTTTTGTAGGTTCTTTGAGATTTTAAGATCTTGAGATCCGTGTACTTTCTTTCCAATCTGTATACTTGTTTTTTTCTTTCCAATCTATATATTTTTTTCTTTCCAATCCACATACTTTTTTTTTTCTTTTCTTACCTTACTTGTTAAGACTTCAGTGCAGTGTTGAATAGAAGTGGTGAGAGAGGACATCTTTGCCTTGTTCTTGATCTTGGAGTGAAAACATTCAGGTGTCACCATTAAATATTGATGTTACTGTAGGGTTTATATAAGTTTTATTCATAAGGTTATGTAAGTTTTCTTCTTATCCAAGTTTACTTAGAATTTTTATCATGAACGGATGTTGAATTTTGTTCAATGCTTTTTTCCTGCACCTATTGAGATAATCAGAATTATTTTCTTTAGTATGTGGTAAACCAGTTTTGCATTCCAAAGAGAAACCCCACTTGGTTGTGATGTGTTATCCCTTTTAGGAATCTCAATATTTGATTCATTAATATTTTGTTGATGGTTTTTGTATCTATGTTAATGAGGGACCATGGTCTCCATTTTTTTCCTTTTATAATGTCTTGTCCAATTTTAAAGTTACATTATGCTGGCTGCACAAAATAAGTTAAACAGTATTCCTTTTATCTTAAATTATTAGATTGAATTTACTAGTGACACTATCTGGGCCTGGAATTTTTTTTTTTTTTACTGTTGTTGGAAGGATTTTAATTACTTTAATAGTATAAGAGTTTTTCAGTTCTCTAATTTTTAATTGAGTTTTGATCATTTGTGTCTTTCAAGAATTTGGTCAATTTTATTTTAGATGTCAAATGTATGTGTATACAATTTTTCATAGTATTCACTTAGTATTGTGGGTTTTTTAAAAAAAATATTTGTGGGGTCTACAGTGATGTCCCCTCTTTCATTCCTGGAATCAATAATTCTTGCTTTCTCTCTTTTTTTCTTGGTCAGGCCAGCTAAAGATTTATAAATTTCATTGATATTTTAAAAAACAGCTTGTAGCTTTATTAATTTTTTTCTATTCTTCTGTTTTCAAATTCATTGATTTCTGCTCTTTATTATTTCCTTCTTACTGTTTGTTTTTTGTTGGTATTTGCTCTTCTTTCTCTAGTTTGTTAGGTGGAAGCTTAGACTAATTATTAAAGAGTTTTATTCTTTTCTAATAAAAGATTTTAATGGCATAAATAGTTCTTTAAGAACTACTTTAGCTGTATTCCATAAATTATAATAAGTTGTATTTTCTTTTCTATTCAGTTCAAAATAAATTATTCATAGCAAAATATAAACTATCAGCTCTAACCCACGAAGTAGCAAACTTAAACCAATTATAAAAGAAGAGATTGTATAGTTGATAATAGGTCTGCCAGATAGTTTTAAAGCTGAGCTTTATCTAAGAAATTTTAATAATTGGATAATTCCAATATTTTTAAAGTATTCTGAATCATTTAGAGAGGGAAAGCTGTTGCAATTTATTTATAAGATGATTATAACCTCAGCACAAAAACTTTATAAAATTATAGAGGGAAAAAAATAAACATACCAAAGACCCATTTCATTTGTCTCAAGACAAATATAAAAATATATGTAAAATATTGCCTATTAGAGTCTAGCAGTATATAAAAAGAAATATATATTATGACCAAGTAGGGTTTATTCTATAAATGCAAAAGTGGTCCTGTATCTGACACTTATGAATGTAATTGATTAACAAATTAATTAAAGATAAATATGGTATGATAATTTTAATAAATTTCAAAAAATTAATTGATAAAATATATCAGCTATTCATAATAAAAACTATAACTAAATCTAGGATATAAGAAAACTTTAAATAAAATAAAAATTATTTCCCCAAAATTAACACCAACATCACTCTTATAGTATAATATTAAACACATTTCCATTCAAATAAATATTGTTTTATAAGTTCTAGTATAGTCAAGAATAAAAGAAAATGAAGTAAATGTTAAAAATTTAAATCTACCTTTATTGATATTATTGCATACATAAAAACGAAGTTAGTAAAAGAACTATTATTAATAATAAAGTTAGTAGAATAACCTAATATAAGATAAATATACAAAGTTAATAAGTTTTTCTATATACTAGCTATAACCAACTTGAAGAAATGAGAAACTATTCCATCCACATAGCAAAAAAAGTATCAAGTTCCTAGAAGTATATTTAACATGAAAGGTATAGGATATATGTTCAGAGAAATATTAAATCTTAAAAACGTCATAAAACTTTATTAAACCAAAAGATATACCATGTTCTTGCAGTAGAAGACTTACTATCACCCCAATATCAATTCAACCAATATCAATTTGTTTTTGTTTTGGGGGGGACTTGATATATGGATCATCTTAACATTTTTATAGATTAATAAATATCTGAGAGTGGCCAAGGTAATTATGAGATTGATAATGTTCAGGTAGTTGTCACATATTGGTTTTATTTAAAAAGCAAACAAACCATTGAGAGATAATTAAAAGCCCAGAAATAAATCTTGGTATGTGAGAGAATTTAATGTATAAAAAAAGTGACATTCTAATTTATGGGAAAAGAATATACACTTTAAAAAATAGTTCTGGAAAAACTGGAAATCCATTTGAGAAAAGTAAAAGTAAAGTTGGACTTCTTTATTATACAATATAAAAATATCAAATGGGTAAAAGACATATATGAAAAATAAAATAAAATAATTTTAAAGAGTAGTTCTAGTCTTGAGGGTGGAATGGGTAAATGCTGTGTCACCCCCTCTCACAACTACATCAAAATTACAACTACGCCCTGTGTAGGGACCTATATACAGAGAACTGAGGCCTCCTGCCAACAGCCATGTGAATGAGTCATGCTTGGAAGCAAATGCCCTACTTCCAGTTAAACTTTAAAGACTGCATACCCAGCCAGTATCTTGACTTCAAGATGAGAGACCCTGAGCCAAGAATATCCACATAAGCCACTCTTGAATTCCTGACCAACAGAAATTATGAGCAAAAAATGTTTATTGTTTTAAGTTACTATGCTTTAGGGTAATTTTTTATGTAGCTATAAATAAATAACATAAAAGGTATCTGTTTCAATTGAATCTTAAACCTCTTCTTTGTTTATGCTTCCTACTAATGTGTAGAAATAAAAGTAGATATTTAAAAATGCATACTGGTAGAAGTCAGGAGGCGTTTCTTTCTGTTGTGAGGCATTGGGTGAGTCTCTTTCGCCCCTCAGGCTTTGGCTTACCAAGGTGCTAAATGAAGGGTTGCTTTGACACTCTTCAGGCCCTGCCAACTCTGTGAGCCACCTCTTAAATGAGATAGTTGGCTCACAAAACACACATGATCTTACTACAGTGCCAAATTAAAGTTCAATAGAGTAATTTCATTGACTTAATTTTCATAAAACTATTTTTTAGAGAGAAGGCAAACTAGAGCAAGGCCAAGGAAATGTGGCTAGAGTACAGGCATCAGGTCCAGAGGCAGAAAGAAGAGGGAGAAAAAAAAGGAGAAAATGCAAGTGATTCTGAATTCAAGTGGTTTTTCATGACATACACCAAAAATGTGTTGCATTACAGTTCTGCCTTACTGATATACCTGGCTATATATTTATATGTTTCTGTTCCTTCTAGATTTGTTTTGCTTTATAAAAAATATTATATTTCACTAAATTAAATTTTTGAGTTTCTTCTATGACTGTGTCTCTCCAATAACTAAATAATTTGAAAATTGAAAAAAATATAGCAGAATAGGTTATCTAGTATTTTAGATACCTATAATATTTACGCAGTGATGTCTTTTTCAACCATGATTAAATCTATCAACTTCCTCTATTTGCTCATTTTAAAAGTAGGAGTTCGGTCATATTAAGTTAGTTAAATTGGTTTAAATTTTTAATCCTCTGACACAGGCTTTCATACTCTCCCACTGGCTTTAACTTCTGGGGGACAATCTTATAGTTGAAATTGACCAGGTTAGAGTAACTTAATGTAGCTACTTGGTATTCCCAAGAGAGTACCTAATCCATATCATTCTCTATTATATTTTCTTAGTTATAGTTTAGGTGCTTCTTTTCCTAATCCATCTTTCACTCCTCCCTTGTCACAAATATATATACATATATATGTGTGTGTATATGTGTGACTACATATATATATGTGTGTGTGTGTGTGTGTGTGTGTGTGTGTGTAAAATTACGTGTGTGTGTGTGTGTGTGTGTGTGTGTGTAAAATCTCCTACACAATTTACCCCAAACTTAGAAAAAATAAGGCTTCTGTCTTTTTTCTTTTTAGGGTTGTATAAGTGGCCCTTGGCCACTTGCTCTGCCTTAGCTGCTGCTCCTGCCTACCAGCCCCGCTAAGACTCCACATTTCCGAATACCTGGGGGCCTACCAGTTGCTTGTGAGGGAGGGGATCGTGAGCCTTTCCCCTTTGCTGCTGCAGATCTGGTCTCTGTGTCCTCCTGCCACATCTAGACTTTAATGAGTTGTCACACTACAGGGACGGGAACTGCACAAGAGAGCCACATTTCACAACCTGGAAGTCTCAGGCTGGGGTGATCTACCAGCAGGATGAAATACGACCAGTGGGAAACAGGTCATGGCAGGGGTGCCCACCAATAAAATTTCCTCTCCTTTCTCCCCCATGGAACATGCCAACCACAGCTACTGAAGCTGCCCTGCAGGCCCTGCAGATGCCCCTGCAAGGTCACCTGCTTCTCTCTTCTAAGCCTATGAGGCAGTGACCAGAGAAGTCAAGCATCATCTTGCCCTGCTTCCCCTCCTCCCTGGCTCACTTCCCTTTATGTTCTCTGTGTCCTGAGACTTTAAGTTCCAGATAAAGATTCAGCTCTTAACCCTAGCCTCAGACTTTGTTTTCCAGGGACCCTGATAAAACACTGACTGACAGAAGTTTGTTTGTTTGTTTGTTTGTTTTTATAGTAACACATTTAAATTCCTTTTCTATCTTTCTGATAAAAATCCAAGAATGGACTTGGGCGGGGGGTGAGGGGGGCGATTTTCTACCTTCCCATATTAGCCCATGTTAAATTTTTACCAATGTTTTTATATATAAACTTAGGAGATTTAATTTTTATAATTAGAGGTAAGTGAGCTACATGAACCCTCTTGCTGGATCTGAACATTTCAGGCACACACCCACCTTTGCATTTGCTTTCCCTTCTGCCTGGACCACCCTTAACCCAGATATCCTCATTTCTTAACCTTCTTCCTGTCTATGCTCTGTGAGTTTTTCCCTGATAATCCTTTAAAAAATTGTAACCCCCTCCTCTCTTCTACCAATTCCCTGTCTCCTCTCCTATTTTATTTTCCTGTATAGTTTTATCACCGTCTAACATACATTTTACTTATTTACTTCGCTTCTCTGTCTCTATCAACTAGAACCTGGGAAACGCAGTAAGGACATGGATTTTCTGTATATTTTTCTTACTACTGCATCTCCAAGTGCCTAGAACAATGTCTGGCACATAAAAGTGCTCAGTA